>OY987277.1:2346389-2946389 GCA_963920785.1 Sphagnum contortum | reverse complement strand
AATCTTAACTGTGGATTGTGCTCAGAATATTACCTCCTCCATAGATTCTGTGATCAAGCTGCATCATTTTGTTTACAGTTTGAGCTGCATTGTCATCCAGGGAACAAAAAACTGCATGAAGGAGCACTTACAGCTGATCAACACATTCTCAATTGAAGCATGAAAATTTATCATGGTTTGAAAGTATATGAGTACATACAGGGGGCCACATTCATGTGAAGAAGTTCAAGTTGAACTTGGATTCAGCCACAGATTGCAGCCCTAAAACACCAAAACCATAACAGAGTTCCAAGATCCATGAACCTGTGGCCCAAAGCTCCACAAGATTTCAATCTGGCGAACCTGAAATGAAATGATCAAACTGTCTACAACTCACCACTGCCTCCAACAAAGATGCCCAGGTCATAATATCATCAAATGCAATATGCATCAGAAAACCCTACATGGCAGCATAATAAACCCCCTTGCTCAAGAATCCCTGCTTCATTGATCAACTTTCTCTATGGACAAAATCATCAGACCCACAATTGATTTCTCATTAAGCACATCAACATTCAATCTGTCTCTCATCAAGCTGATCATGAGCTTGAAGCAAGATGATGTTGTGACAGCTTCTACATATATCCTCATCAAGAAGGCAGCATGATTTGAAAGAATGGTGGTGCAATTTTGTGCAAATGGCGTGGTGGATCACAATGCCACTTTGACATAGTAATTTGTGCTATGTGCAATGACTGAACATCTTTGCTTGGCACAGATGCTTTGCACATGAACAACAATTTCAGAAACTGTGATGATGTTTGATGTTTCTTCATGTCTTTCCTTCAAAAGAACAGAGTTGCAGCATCACAGTTTACTTACTTTTGTTAAAGTGTGTCCTGTAGAGGTGATGATAATGCACTAGATACTTGGATCCCCGTCTTAGCAGAGAAAGATTTTTGGGTAGAAAACTGAAACACAGAGCAGCCTCTGGTTGCTGAAAATCAGTCACGGCAGGGTGGATTATTTCAATGTCCACTTCACACGGAGATGCAGTTGCATGCAGTTTGAAAATAAGGGACTTGAATTGCAATCAGAGCAATAATTTGATCTCTCTCATGGAGCACACACCCTTGCAACAAAACAGATATTCAACTATTGAAATACTGGGTGCTGAAATTCTTGTTGCAAAATGCAGGAGATATGTATGCCAGCCCAAATGCATGGAAGAAAGAGTTATATGCCTTGAGTCACATGCAGAAAGAGTCATACACCTTTTGACAAAAAAAAAGACTTTGTGTCTCTTGTGCATACAACCACGGTCCTTGTACTTCTTCAGAAGCAAAGAACTCTAAACAAAGACGTACACAAAACATCCCAGCCTTTGCAGAAATTCACAGAACAGAGGATTGGGCTTGCATTGTGCCTGGCCAGCTTGAAAGTCCCTCATTCATGGAGCCACCAAACAAAACATTTTCCTTGGCAAGCACCCCATGCAAGCTCTTGAGATTTGGTGTCAAGAATGGAAGAATTGGAAGCAGAGAAGACGAGGGCGAGAGAGAGAGAGAGTTACCGGGTGCTTAGCAAACTAGAGAAATGGACAATGAATTCAGAGTTGTAACAGGAAACAGAGAACTTACATGATGATGATGATGATGATGATGATGGCATTTGATCTCTATGAATTTGATCCTTCTTGACATGTGGATGCCAGAAGTAGTTCTGTAGAAATGGGAAATGGGCGAGAGAGAAATCTCATAAGGATTGCTGCAGGTGGTTCAAACGAGAAGAAGCTCTGTAGAAAACTGTTGTGTTTGCATGGAGAGATGTTGTGGATTGTGGGGTTTGAACTTTGAAGGAGGAGAAGCTGCAGAAGTCGGTTGCAATGAGAACTCCTGTGGATTGTTGTGGGTCTGAAGGAGAAGCTGCTGCAGAAGTATGGTACAAGGAGAAAGTGTTGTGGATTGTGTGAGGTTGAAGGGAAAGAAGCTGCAGAAAGATCAAGACTGTGGTCAAGACGTAGCAAGTAGCAACTGCCACAGCTGATGAAGCTCGTCATCTACTTGCACGAAGTGCTGCATTCATCTCTGCAAAGCTTCTTCTGATCGCGGACACATTCATAGTTCTTTTTCACACCCGTTCTATCTTCTGGGTACCTACCCCTTCGTTGCATCTTCGCGAAAATCTCGCGAGAGCGAGACATTCAATCCTCGAAAACCACCAGATGCAGTCAACAAGGTGACGCACGCATGAGGACAGCGTCCATCCTTTGATCAACCTGCGAACTATCCGGTGAAGAAACCGAGATCTGGACGCCTCACGTCTCATTATTTCCTTGCCGGGCCCCACCCCCTTATGATCTCTTGTCGAGAAGTTGCGATTAGGGTTTGAAGCTCTTCACGACTTTGCTGCAGCAACATCCTCGTCGTTGTCGTCAGCCTCGGTTCATCGTCTCCTCGGATCCACCGGCACGTTTAAAACCGAGACAGAGTTGGGAAAAGACAGGAATTGCTGCCTTCTAGTTTTGTGGTGTTTTGTTTGTCGTCGACAGTAAGGGGGCGAGAAGTTTGCGTTGCGGTAGAAGAGGCGTTTGGAGGGTGAGAGAGTCCTGGAGGGGTGTTGAACTCAGGAAGCGGGAGCAAAGCAGCATGGCGAAGCATCATCCGGATCTGATTATGTGCAGGAAGCAGCCAGGGATTGCAATCGGAAGGTTATGCGAGAAGTGCGACGGGAAGTGCGTGATTTGCGATTCGTACGTGAGGCCATGCACGCTGGTAAGAGTCTGCGACGAGTGCAACTACGGGTCTTTCCAAGGCAGGTGTGTCATATGCGGAGGCTTAGGTATCTCGGATGCTTACTATTGCAAAGAGTGCACACAACAAGAGAAAGACCGCGATGGTTGTCCCAAGATCGTGAACCTCGGAAGCGCCAAGACGGACTTGTTCTATGAAAGGAAGAAATACGGCTTCAAGAAAAGATAGAAAGTCCTCCGCAGCAGCTGCTCTTGGTCCGGAACAAGCTGCTCTTCGCCGTGGGGTGCTTAGGTATTATTGGATTGCAGGAAAAGTTGTGCAGAATTTTTTTCTTCCACAAACAGACACAGAGATGATAGTCATGCTTCTTCTTCTTCTTCTTCTTCCCATGAGCTAGCTAGCCATATGCACATCATCATCAGCATCATGAGTTTATCTGATCTCTCTTGGTGCGATGGATTGTTGTTGATCTGCTGCATGCATTCTTGTTCTATCCAGCTTTTCCTTCCTGGAGAATGACTCTGTTGCAACTTTGAAGACATTGTGCTGTGTGGATCAAAACAATCAAGAGCAATTGACAGAATTCTCAAGAGCAGAATTCTTGCAAGCATTTCTGAACTTGACAGATTTCTTGAGAGCAGAACTCTTGCAAGAGCAGAATTGTTGAGAACATTACTGTCTTTAGATGTTTTTTGAGAGCAGAATTCTTGAGAGCATGCATTGCTGTTGCTGTTGCTGTTGCTGTTTTGGAGTTTGGCATGAAATGTGATTGCGCCTTTCTTTCTGTGTTAGTTGTGAGGTCTTTCCATGGTGCTGTCAATTGGAACAGCCGATGGTACTTGTTTGTTTTCCCCAGTTGCTTGCAACAGCTGCAAGCCAGAGCTGGCTTGTCCTTAACTGAGGAAAACATAGTTTTGCTTAAACATTGTTTCACCTCAAATCTTGAGCCCTGTTTTGAAGCTGAAGCACTTCATGGTGATGTAGACTTGGTGTAATAGAATGCGCTTGCAATTCAAGCAAGTGCATATGGGTCCTATATAAGTCAAGAAGACTTCAGATCACTATCATGTTGTCATATTAGTTTACAAGAGGAGGAATTTTTGCTGTTCTCAAGTGCATTGCAGGTTTCTCTGGATGTTTTCTCTCAAGTGCTTAGCATGACCAAGTCTTTCTGTTGCATTTCCAGAAATTCACCCACATCTCAGGACAGAGATTTATGTATAGATGTCACCTGAAGGTTTGAGCACATCATTATAGTTGTCTACACCCAGCCACCGGGAGCTGCGGATGAGGTCAGTGGGAGGGAGTTCGTAATGGCAGCTTCTTTCTGCCATTCATGATGAAGATGATGGTCTGACACTAACAAGGTTATGGCTGCATCCTCATTCTTGTGTTTGTTTTTGGTTTGGCTGGACCTGATGTTACCTTGATTGTAGAGTTTTAACTACAATCCCATACCTTCTGTTCATACTACTTGTTTTTGTTTCTTCATTCTAGTTTGTCCTTTCTGTGATGCTCCTTCCCGGTTCCATAAGTCCTTATCTGGAAGTCTTTCTTTGACTTCAACCTAAAGTTTTGAACCTTTGTTCTGGCTTTCTTCATTGTGAGTATGGATATTTCTCAATTCTCATGAGAGTTATTATGGTCTGCAATCCCACAGATACGCATTTTTCTCATGATGATATCCATGCTGAATTCTCGATTAGTTTCTGGGCAAATCCTTGAGAATGCTAGCATCTGCATTATTTCATCTTGACTCTTGGAGCTCTTATCTTTCTTCAAAGTGCATGTATATAAGTTTGTTGTTGTCTCAACTATCAATTTGTTGGGTCATCCTGATTTATCATCAGCTACCTTTTCAGTTGCAATTCCTCATCTTAGCAAGAAGGTGTTCTCACCAACTTTCATGGCATCTTGTCCTCTTGATTTCCATTCTTCACTGCCTTCACTTTTTTGCTTACAATTCATTGTGAAATTTGTTTGATGTACATCTCTTGACACATTTCATTTACTTGACCAATATCAATGACCATGAATCACCTCCCCCTCTCGTCCCTGTCCACTTGCATTGAGAAGTGAACATGTTTGAATTAGAATGGATATATCAAGTTATGTGGGCTGAACAATGGAACTGTGGGTCGTGATTTGCATCTTGTACTTCCCTTTGGTATGCTACCTTTGCAACCTGTCACCCAAAATCACCATTTTTCCATTGATGTCTTCTTATGAGTCCTGTCATTTTTGGGAGGTGCAAGGAGAGGAGGGTCATACAAGTGATAGCAATTGGATTTCTCGAAATTGAAGCACTGATTGTGAGAGAAACTATGAATAGCAATCCGAAGATTCAGAACGTGTAGTTGTAATTGGGTTCTGTTTCTGGAGTTACTCAAAAAACTTGGAGTCCAAAACTTCACAGTTTGGATGTTTTCAAACCTTGTTGTGTGAGGTATAAATTATGTGTTGGGTAAAGCCCTTGGGTGGGGGCACTCCAATGGTAAAGCACAAGGCTAATGGTACCATGAACTTAAACATATGTAGATCAGGAATCATGAGGCCTAGGATGGGGAAGGAAGGGGAGGGATCTTATGCCTGCCCCTTAACAGTGGGAGGGAAATTAGGTGCAAGATCCTTCTTTTTTCTGGGAGGGATGGATCTACCTTATCTGGATGATGTTAATTAGTAACCAACATTGAGTCATCTTTTTGGAGTTTGCAATCAAGTGGACACCTTTTGGAGATAACACCAAGTGTGGCCATACCTACTAGTATTCTATTTCCAAACTTGCTAATTCAGTTTTTGACAAGCATAAAATATTCCTAGTTTGTAAGACGTTTGTAATTTGAGGAGGAAATTTCGATGGCTAAGGATGCTGTTCAGAAGTAAGGTTCACATTAACCCTGCTCTATCCACATCCACTCTATTGAGCAATTCAAACTTTGCAGGCTCCAAGTGTAAGTGCAAAATGTGAGATGAATCAACTTGTAACATGTTGTGGACCCATGTTCCAAATCCCTAAATCCAACAATCCTTGAATGTAGTATTGCAAAATTCTAGAGCTTCAATCTCTCATTGCAATAACACTATAGTGATTTCACAATTGTTTGGAAGCTTAATTTCAATTATCAACATTTAGGTTTTTCAATTTGTGTTTTATCCATCTCAAGTTGAGTGTACCAAAATCCTATATATGAGCCTTATGGGTAGAATGGCGGAATGAAATATTAGTGAAACCTTTTTGTTAGAAAATTCATTGATCTGATAAAATATGGGAAGAAAGCCGTGTTGATCCACAACTGACAATTAATCTTTGTAGCTGATAGACAAACTTCTTGTGCTTACTCTCTGTTAGATATCTACAAAAATCTGCCCACTGAACACTGTTATATTATCATGCAGAGCTTGCTTTTCCCAAGGTTTGCTTCATTTCTCCTCTCTATTCCAACTATTAGTGTAGGATGACGCCCTTGGGGCGAGCCATTCCAAGGAAGTTATCAAAATAAGTACTTGTTGGTGGGTGCTTATTTTGGCAACGCCCCTCTCGAGGGCCATCACCCTGCTCTGAGAGCATTATCTGAGGTAAATCTCTGGCAGAAAATTATTAAAGTTATTTGTCCTTGTGATATAACTGTGAGGGTATCACAGGAAGACAGTGGGCATTTCACTTTTCAAAACACCCCACCCTTTGCGGAGGAGAAATTCTTCTGGATAAGATGCCCTCCAAATACACTAGAGATTTTCTGCTGGTAGTTACTACTTCGTATTGTTTGTCCAGAAGAGAAGTTAACCTCAATGCAAACTATGTCCAAGGCAAGGGGGGCAGTTTGGTGGTTGCTGAGTCATACACTTCCAACAAAGACCTGGTTTTTTCAATGTGTAAGAGCATATATCTCCATTGCCAATGGTATAATGGAATGTACATGTTATTGGGATGAAGTATAGCTTTTAAATCTTGTGAAACTCTGACTTACAAGATACAATGCTCTCAAAAAGGGCTTCATCACATTTTCAACAAAAGACCTCATTTAAATTTTTTTGTGATAGAATCTCCACTACCAAAAAAAAATGATGGCATATATGCATGTTACTTTGGATGAAGTGTAGCTTTCAGACAGCATGAAATTGAGGTTGGATTTATAAATATGTACAACTTACAATGCTCTCCAAAAGGGTCAGTAGAATACAATCAAGGCAGCTGAGTAGAATGATTGGCTGAGGTAGTGGCATTTCAATAGTGTATCACTTTATACTGTCATGTTTATGACTGGGGAATCTCAGTGATTTTGTTGTCTTTTGACAAAAAGCTTGGAATTTTTTTTGAACTTTTTCCTTTCCTAATCCAAATTTAGCTAATTTCTCTAGTTTGTTTTTGAATTTTTTTTCCAAATTTAAGATATCACAATTTTTTATTAAAAAACCTGGTGGGTATGTGGAAATAACTGACACTTGGGTGTTAGATGTGGTAAACACTGGTACAAGCCCAAATAGAGGGGGCATGAGTGGAGTTGGTCTTAGATAGAGAGATGTTAGAAATAATGTACAAAAACCTTGTTATGTCAATCCAAATGTTGGCATGAACATATAAATTAAATAAGATATCTTTCCAGATTTCAATAATAAAGGTCATACAAATGAAGGCATTCTTGCTGAGTGCACACTGCACTTTTACTTTGAGGAAGTTTTGGCTGACAGAAAAGTCACGTCTTACCTTCAGGTAAGCTGACTTAACATATGCTCTAGGACAGGGGCAGCTTCAACACATGTCTATTGAATATCTAATTAATTTTGAAGATTCCATGTCAGAAAAGAATTCCTGAATAGTCCAAAAGATTCTGTATTTTTCCTTCACATTTTTTGGTTCTTTGAAAGAAGTAAAAATTGAAAATTTCAACATTTCCACGAATAATATAATTAGTGTGGAAACTGCCAAGGTACTGTGATATAATATAACTATAAATATGTAAACATCCAGTGATATGCTGATATGTTACTTTCCTAGTCTGGGCTGTGTATTTTGTTACCCCAACCTAGCCTAATTTGATGCCTTAATATTATTTCTCATCTCTTGCTATTGATTCAGATGAGCTTCATTGGTATTGTGGTTGATGAGGGGGATCCAAGTTCATGTGCGGTGCTCCAACAACCCCAATACCTGGACTTAGAGGTATGATAGTGTAGTGTAGTCTCCATGGTGAATGCAGGTTAAGATGGTTAGTTGAGCTACCAATACTCACAAAGTAAGAAATCTACACTTGCATAGCTAACCCTATTATTGCACATTTTATACGAACACATTTAAAAATATTCTCCTGATACATAAATATTTCTTGCTGAAATTTAGTGTACAGCACATATTCCATACTGCCTACAAAACCCACTTTTCAGAGTACTTCAAATATGGTACGTATGTGAAAATTGGTGACATACAACTAATTGATACAATTTCAGTTCACAATTTTCCATTTACCCCAGATGGCATACTTCATTGCACACCTCATTGCATGGAAAGAAACAAAAAATCTCTATTCTCACACTCCGTCATGCACATTACACACTAACACCTACTACCATTGCACACCTTATACACAAGATTATTACAACTTCTTTACAAGGAACCCCACGTGCTATTGAGCAAGGATAAGAAAACATCAATGCCCGACAATACAGTTTTTTGTGTGCAAGGATAGGGAACAACAGCATGCAAGCAATAAGGAAATTAGTGTGCAATAATAATAAGGGGAATTGAATTGATAGGCCCCTTTACCATAGATCATGAATAACTTGATGTAATAAATTTTTGGCCTTGCCTACCAAGGCAAGGCTATTTTATTTAGATTCATTGTAGAGTACAGTAGCCTAAGGGATTTTTGGCTCGTAGGTAATATGTCTATTTTTATATGATGATTTTTGAAAAGATGAAACTGTGGCTTGGGTTTGAAACTTGAGATTAGTTTTAGAGTTATAATATCTTGAGGGATTTTGATTTCTTTTAGAGGATTTTTTGAAGATTATACATTTTTGCATGTTGAAATATTTGAGTTTCCATAATTCTTCTTTTGCCTTAAAATATTAATGTAAATGGCGAGGCCACAGTTTGACACACCCCTTGTTACACTTAAATCAACATCCAATTGTAGTTTTGGATCTAACATTAGATCAATGTAAATTAGGGCTTCACATCTGATACAAAAGATCTAACAAGCTTTCCAACAGTGGATTCTCTGTCACCCATGTCCAAATTCACGTTTCTCCGAAATACTAGCATCTGGGAAACCCTGACTAGTGACAAGAAGACCACATGTTCATTGTTGCATATGCAGTGCTTGGAAGTGAGGTTTGAAAAAAATAAAAACTAATTTTTTAAAAAAAAGCCAAGTTTAAAGTATTGCAATAAAAATTTAGGCAAGCAAGAAGCCATAATATATACTCTGAAAGGGGATGAGGGGGGGAATCCTGACTAAGAAAAAAGCACATGTTCAGTGCAATGTTCATTGCACATGCACTGATTTCAAGCCACTAAAAAACTTACAATGCAATCAAGCAACATGCAAAGAATGATGCCATGGGCTAGTATTTGCCGACCAAGCATGACTGAATATCTCTCTTTGGCCTTCAGGCAACTACTACCCAAGCATTGTAGTTAGTTTATAAAACAAAGGCAATGTGACCAGGAATATCTTCCAACCACTAAGTCTTCAGCTCAACATTCAAATGCTGAGTACCCATAACTTGACATTCTTGGGTATGTATGCAGTGACCATTGCACACACCTCCCCACTCTTCCCGCCATCTCAAGGCTTTAGGAGCAGACACGGAGATCCAACAGCAATGGCTGGCGTTCAGGTATTATGCCTATTTAAAATTCTCCTATCTTCCACCCTCACCAGCTGCCTCCCTCCCTCTATATTCCTCTCCTTGAAGACCTGGCTTCTTGTTATTTAATGAGTACTAGTCTGGCCTGTGCCATTATGCACGAATCGTTGTTGAATTTCCAATCCCAAAAACTCGAGCACCATAAACTGAATCTCAGTTGGTGTACTCAGGAAGAGCTTTCCAGTGACACAAAGAGAGAAACATGCAATTTCCCTAAAATTTTAACTTTTGACTTTTGAACTTCGAGTGATAAAATTAGTCAACATTCAATAACTCCTGCATTAGAGGTCTGTGTATGACCAGTGCACCCCTACTCATTGAGGGCTTTCCAGCAGTACCAACAACACAGCCAAGGAGATTTCAAATCTCAATATAACTAAACAAACAAACTGCCTTCCTTAATCCATTTTTTCCCCAATTGCCAATGATATCTATTATACAATTCCGCTCAGTCCTTACCATTCTCAGTCCTTACCATTGAATGGTCCTCCACTCCGTAGCTTTGTGGACAGGGGCCTGGGAGAGTGGGAGTGGCTGGGGCCTAACTACTATATAATTATCTACAATCCACTCAGTAAACTTTGTGGACAGGGGCCTGGGAGAGTGGGAGTGGCGAGTGGCTGGGGCCTAACTACTATAATTATCTACAATCCACTCAGTAACTTTGTGGACAGGGGCCTGGGAGAGTGGGAGTGGCTGGGGCCTGGGAGTACCAAAATTATCACGTTGTGTAACACGCCCAAAAACCTACCTACTTTGGTTTTGGCTCCCTCCCTCTTTCCCCAATCACTTTGTGTAACACGCCCAAAAACCTACCTACTTTACTTACCTACTTTGGTTTTGGCTCCCTCCCTCTTTCCCATTCGCTCAATTACCCTCCCTTTCTCTCTTTCGTTCCTCTCAGCCACACTCTCACCCATGGGGGGACTTCACAGTGGCCTTCGGCCACGGGCACCCACTAGTATCCTTTCATTGCCACTCCCTTTTTTTTCAGTCATTCTTAGGGTAGACCAGCCAGTGACTGAACACTTAAGCACTCAGGGCTGGCCGGATCCAAGGGGAGGGCTCTGTTGTTTCTGGTGTCCAAACAAAACTTGAACCCCTCCTCTTTGTACACTTGACACACTAACAATCGTTGAAAACGAATTAAAATTGAGAAAGTTACAGACCCCCAAAGTAAAGTAAAGGGGGTTTAAGAACTAAAAAAACAAACCACCAAACAATATAAATCCAGTTCCCAAACACCCAAAAATTCTGTATGTTGCTTTATTGTTATTAGAATTCAAAGATGATTTGTAAAACTTCAGGTGGTGCTCCTATGGCACTTTTAAATCATTTAAAATGATTAAGAAATAAGAGAGTTATGAGGTTTAAAAGTAGGAGGGGTCAAAAAAAAAGAAAAAAAAAATGGTGCTTCATAAGTTGGAAAGCTTATTTTACTTCTTGTTTTTTTGTCATTACTCCTTTTCATTTGCACTTCAAAGATGATTTCTGGAGCTTGACGGAGCACTCGCATAACATTTTAAATCACTCAAAATGAAGCACATATGATAAGATATAAATAAGTGTTCAGTCAGCAGGCCATCGATGATGGGCAGGTCTATCCTATGCATTTCAGCAGCACCACCAACATAATCCATTGATAAGAAATCATACCCATTATTAAACAAGGTTGCCAACATTCAAGATGTCCCAGGGTTTCCTCAAAGTTTCTTTTCAAGTCTTGATCAAGGTAAGGTTTTTGCCCACCAAGAAGCAAAGCTTATGAGTTACTACTCACTTGTTTCATGACAAGACCTAGTGGGAACCCAGTCAAGCGTGTCAAGGACTAGTTGGGATCAGTCCCCCCCCTCCTCCCTCCTTTTGCTTTCCATTTTTGTGATGTTGCTGAAATGGCAATCATCCGTAAGAAAATGTAGCCAGATCTTGTGATTAAAAATTGAAAGCAGAAAAAATGCTTCTATTTTTTGGCTACCTACTGGAACTAAGTGTAGAATCTGGCAACTTTTAATATCGAAAAAGATTATTACGAAATTTGGCACTTAGAAAACCCCAAAAAACACTAAATTTTCACCAGTTTGCCAAAAATCTCCAAAGAAAACACTGGTTGGACCAGAGTGGGGAAGGTATTAAAAAATGCACCAAACCTTGTTGGGTATCAAAGTTACTGATCATAATTTTTTTTAAAATTCAAATACCCAGTTTTGATATACAATCACAATTATCAAAAAATCAAATACAAGGTTACAATATGCAAGCACAGTTCTCAAATGTTTTGGGAAAAAATGAAATGACCACCTAAAAACGGCTGGGTCTTTGCCAGTTTTTCATGGAAACCCGGTGGTTCTTTGAATCTGATTTTTTAAAAAAACCCAGACCCGGTGGTTTTTTGAATCTGGAAACTTTCATATACCTGGGACTGATGGTTCTTTGGATTTGAAGTTTTTTCAAATACCCAGAACCGGGCAGGTATTACAAAAATCCAATACCTGCCCCATACTGGTTGGAATCCAGCCAAGAAGCATGCCAAAGAAATGAGATCTACCAACATCCAAGCAGTATTTTGTTTTAGTGCAAAATTTCCAAAAACAAATTCTACTTCGCTGTCTGGCCTGTATCCAAACTTGGCTAAGTCTTCTTGCAGATGATCGCCAGTCGACATACCTCACAAATTAGAAACAAAACCCCTGCTACCAACCATAAAAGGCTCTCCATTTGTGCCCAAATAAAAAGCTCTTAGGGTAGACCGGCCTATCTCCAATTGCCTGCCTATGATCGAACACTTATTTATACTTTCATCATATTTGCTCTCCAAGGAGTAATGAAAAAATGACAAGAATAAAAATAAGCTCTCCAACTTACAAAATGCGTTTTTTTTCTTCTTCTTTTTTTCTCTTTGGACCCTTTCTACTTTCAAACCTCATAACAATTTTTATTTCTTATTCATTTTAAACTATTTAAAGTGCTATAGGAGCTCTAATAGCAACATACAAGGAAATTTTTGGGTGTTTGAGAACCGTCCTTTGTAATGTTTAATGGTTTGTTTTGTGAGTTGTTGACCCTTTTACTTTGGCGGGCTGTAACTTTATCATTTCTAATTTGTTTTCAGCAATTGTTAAGGTGTAAGATGAGGGATTCAAGTTTGTTGAGACACCAAGCACGACAGAGCCGTCTTTTTGGATTTGGCTTGCCTTGAACGTTTGTGTGTTCGATCACCAGCCGGTTTATCGTAGGCTTGATATAAAATAGAGCCTCTAGCTATGGATTTGTTTTATAAACATGCACTCACTTGGTGCCATTTGGAATGGATATGCCTTATTTGCTTCATCAATGAAAAGATTCAAAACCAATAAAAGAGTTGGTCAAATATATATATTTTTAAATGTTATTTATATGACAAAATGATGCAACATCACAAGGAGGAATGATTAGATTTCAATGAGGATTTTTTAAATTTAAAACTTTGGTGATTTTTTCCAAAATTTTAGCAATTTTTTTGGGGTCCAAGATACCACAAAATTTGTTGGAAGAAAAACATGGTTTAGGTGGGAAGAATGCTAAGAATGGTATATTAAACATTATGTTTCTTGCCAATTTAAACACCTGCAAAAATCTCCTAGTGTATTTGTAAATAACCTTATTCTATTTATTGTTTACAATTTTACGTTCGTTTGGGACCAGAGAGTCCATTAGACAAAAGGCAAATCATGGAGGACAGATTGTTCTCTGGTATTGATAGCATGCCACAAACTTGGCCAGGGTGACCATGTTTGTAATCTGCATGAGCTCAACAAGAGTGTTAGTGTGGGTGAAGGGCAGCGCCAAACAAAAGCATCCCTGAACTTTCTATGTATTTGGATAGACAAGGAACAAGTGCTATTCATCCTCTACCTTCCCCAAATTGCAGCCTTAATAAAGCCTCTTTGCATACGGCATGCCCTTCCATGCACCTAACACTACTTCAAATTGCATGTTATCACATCGAAATTGGGCTAGAACTTTCTGTAACTGAACATAGTTGATGTCACACAAGTAGCTTTTGTTCTCGTATGACATACCCTTGAAACGCAAGTATATTGTCTGCACACTGGTCCTAATCGTGCGGTTGGTAAAGAACTTTTTAATAAAAGCCAGCCACATATTATCCTTCACCCTTTCTACATTCAACATTGTGTGGGGAAAACATGGAGGGGGTGGGGCCCCAACCTCTTGGTTGGTTAGGCCTCTCGCTGCAGATATAATACCAACCGCTTGCACTAGCTATAGCATGACCAGCTCAGCCATCTGAGCTCCCACCTATACGTTTTGCGTGTTGCACCAAAATATTTGGCTTTCCACCCAGCCTCTCACCCTTACTGGATAGGTCGGATGTATGTGTGTTGTCCCAGGAATCATTCCCAGTGACGATTGAGCAATCCCCACCTGCAGCGCACAGACTAGTTGGACCGGAAGCAGAAAACTTGCCACCTCCTGGGGCTGATTCTTGAGTAGCCATTTTTTCATGGATCCAACCCAACATATCTTTCCCGCAACAAGCATAGCGAGTTGGGCTTCCCATGCTTTTCCCAAGATGCGATCTTTAATGACTGTGCTTACACAGTTATAGTATAGTAGTGTTTGTCCCCATGCAAAGTGTTCAAAGGGGAACTTGTTAAATTCTGCCAACACGATGGACATGCTGGTTTTTTTTCGCACCTCGAGCAAGGATTTGAAGAACCTTCGATACATTATTTCAATAATTTCTATTTTATTGGAGTCCACCCAAACCTCATAGGCATAGCTTATTGTGGAATGCACCGGTGTGTTGAAGAGGTCATAACATAGCTTAACATCCATAATATGTAGCTTCGCACCATGTTAGTTCAGCGCAAACAGCAAGCGCCTGCTAGTAGCTAGTAGATGTTCCACTGCATTGTCCAGGTTGAGGTGGTCTTGAGCAAGATCCCTAGGTATTTGAAGGTCAATAACACACGTTCAATAACATCGCCTTTAAATGCAATATCTTGGCATGGGTCAATAGAATTGAACACCATGACTTTTGGTTTTTTTCATGTTCACTGTAAATCCATGTTGAGCACAAAATTGTTGTAGTGTGTCTAACTATTGTTGCAATCCCACCTTTGATTCCAACATTGGAGCGGGGTCATCTGCAAAAAACAACAACCATAAGTGCAAGTTTGCTTAGGTTGGTGCATTGCATTCTTTGTCATTTAAGCGCCCCTCCAAGGCATCCAAATATAGGCCAAATAATAGGGGGCTGAGAGGATAACCTTGCAGACCTTCTACCACTAAATTTTTTTGGCACTAAAACGCCATTAAGTACACTAAGTGGTGATTAGTGCTGCGCCATATTGATCCTCTGCCGAAGCTAGTTAACTATAGTGATGCATGATCACTGAGCTCACAATAGTTAGTTAACTATAGTGGTGCATATATGCGCCAACACATTATAAGTAGTTAACTATAGGCAGGATTGGGACTTTGCATACCTAATACACATATATCAGTTCATCCATGTCCCTCACAGTACCACACTCACAGACGCATCGTAAATCCTCCTTGGTCCTCGGGATTCCTGTGAGAAGCACTGTTTTTTACTGCACTTACATTCTTTAAGTATGAAGAATGTGCGTGACGGAGTCCGTCACGCACTTCGTCACGGTGTTGTCAATTTAAAAAGCTCGTTTTTTGTTGGGTTGATTATTATTGGCAGATTGAACAATGCAATAATATTATTGATTTCTTTGACTATTAAAATATTGAAGATATTCATATCAATCGATACTTCTCTTCATATTCGATCTAATATGAGCATGCATTCAATTATTGATTAATTTATATATATTACTGAATCAATAGGATATTCATCCAACTCCTGTTATGATTGTCGAAGATATTGATCAAACGGTATTGCTCTTCATATCTGATCTAATATTATGAGCAGACAATCAATTATTGATTATTTTATTTTTATTGAATCAATAGGATATTCATCCAACGGTATTGCTCTTCATATCTAATCTAATATTATGAGTAGACAATCAATTATTGATTATTTTATTTTTATTGATACAATAGGATATTCATCCAATTCCTATTATGATTGTCGAAGATATTGATCAAACGGTATTGCTCTTCATATCTGATATAATATTATGAGCAGACAATCAATTATTGATTATTTTATTTTTATTGAATCAATAGGATATTCATCCAACTCCTGTTATGATTGTCAAAAATATTGATCGTCCCTTGCTAAACCACCATCACCCACTGAGATCCACGTCCCTTGCAAGACCATCATCACCCGCTGAGCCCGCCCTTGTTCATTTCGCAAAGTTGGTGCCAGACTGCACATCATGGCTTGGTCCGAAGATGATGTCGTCGAATCTAGAAGCATCATTGTTGTTGATATCACTCCTGAAGGTGAAGTGGCACCACCCGTACCTGTCGAGATTGATGACGAAGAGGTGCAACTTGAGGTTGACGATGCTGAGCGTGGAGACATCGTGGCAGTTCGGATCAAAAACTTCATCAACGTTGGCATTTTCCCAGCTATCATGAAGGGCACTGCGTTTAAGGATCTAAAAAAGACGACGTCTTTCCTTAATCAATATGGCGTGCGCTTGATTGACAAGGATAAGGTCGAGTGGTTCATGTGCTTGCTGGACCCGTGCTTCAATGTCAACAAGCCAGTTGTCATTAAGTGCAGAAAGACAGGAGTGTCGAACGCTTACACCCACCTCGACAAGAAACACTGCATAACCTCATCCAAGACAATGACAACTAACAATAAGCTAACATATATCAAGAAGTAGCTTGATCTATCCAACCTGGCTTTCAAAAAAGACCCAAAGTGTTGGTTTGAAGTGTAGTTGGGAGCTTGGTCCGTCGAGCAGTCGATCTCGTACAAATCATTCACGACCCATAGATGGCAACTGATCGGTCGTCAACTACCTGTCGGGGAAGGTGGAATGAAGTTAATCAACATTCGCAAGCTTCACGTCGAGTTGTACACCACGTGCAAGAAGATCATCATTATGTCACTCGCTGAGGCGCGCTCATTCTTTACGATCAAGTACCTATCGTTGTACCTGGACCTGATAAATAGCAAGATGAGCAACCATAAGTACCTGGCATTGCGAGTGTGCTTCAATACGTCGACCAGGTTCAATATTGGCTATAATCTTATCGTCCGCCAATTTGCACCGACTACCGATGAACGTCAAGCGGAACAGTTGTCTACAATCTTGCACGAATAGTCTTCAGGCATCCTCAAGGAGTGCGACATTAAGGTGATGCTCGATGTGCTAACAAGCACTTCAGATTCGGGATCCGATGTAAAGCGTACCTTAGACATTCTAATCAATGCTTGGTGGGAATGGTGTATATCACATCTAATCCACTTGGCACTCACGGAAACGTTTGGCACCTTGATCAACCCTAATAATAGTAAGAATGTGGATGTGCATTGCTTCTTCTAGAGGATCAAGAAGGTCATTGAAGTTGTGAACAAGTCTGAGTACCTGCAGGGAGCCTTCGAGGAAGCCATGCTTGAACTCTTGGAGACATACCTTAAACTACTTAACTCGCCACAGCACCGATGGTCATCCACATCGCTTGTACTGGAGTGAATTTTAATAGCCTGGGAACCTCTCTTGCAGGCGTACCGCAAACTCAATCGACCAGTTCCACTAACCGACATGGACCACACATTGTGCATTGAGTTTTATTCAATGATTGAGCCGATTCGGGCTGTTCAGATCAAGGCATAAGCTATGCAAACATTTGTCATTGTCGATGTGTACGTCATGTTATATTCTTTATACACAACTGTCCTCGATGTAAGCAAGTCGCCCAAGTTGATAATACCGGTATGTTGTTAATTCGGTTCTGAAGACCCCGATCTAGTGTCGCGATCACATGACGTACTGCAATCGGCCACTCGTGAAGCACGGAAACTTCTTGGCAAGGCAATGTGTGAACGCTACTTCAAACGGTACCATCCGATATTGGTGTTTTGTTAGCCGAATAAGATCTACGGCAACAACCTTGGGCGGCCCATGTTACTGAAGAACGTCTTGGAAGAAACCGATTCAAGTTCTCGTACTTAATCGACGCACAGAGTATGCTATACTCGCCAATGACGTCTGGAAAGATCCTAGCGAAGTTGATCAATGTGACTAACATTGATAGGCTTGATATTCCTGTTGGCTGGACACAAGAGAGCCTATAGAAGCAGCACTTTGTGTTCGTGAACTAGTTCATATGGAATAAAATCAAATGTTTAGTGGAGACCGTTACAACGCCGATTGTGCTCAAGAAGTAACAAATGGCAGGGAGTACCCCAGCTCGACAACTTGAGAAACCGGCAAAGCGCGTCAAGACATTAAAGTTGTTGTCAGCAGCTCTTGATATTGTGGCTGATGATGACAAGAAGGACGTTAATGGGAGTGGCGAGCGCTTTGAGACAACGGCACAGATGGTGAACATCGAAGTTCAAATCTTCAAAGGAATTGGCGCTGAAACCAATATCGAGTTGTGGCCGGAATCAACTAAGTTGTGCAAGTGGTGTGTTCGTCAAACAAGCATGCCATGTCTCATGCAGGCTGCTCTGGCGATCTTAGCCAACAAGCCATCCTCGAGTGGACTCGAATGCGACCTGGGCAGCTTGTCAAACGTCCTGGCTCCAAAACGATCGTCGTTGTGTGCCAGCTTGGTAGAGATCAATATGTTCCTCAAGATCAACAAGCACCTCATCCCAACCATAGTAGTGACATACGAAATACGAGTATTTTTCGAAGGTGCTCAAAAAGAAGTATTTTCAAGTATTTAAAAAAAAACATTATAAAAATACAAAGGCTTGAAAATTAGCCTTTGTATTAAGTATTTTCAAGTATTTTTTAAAAAGCCCAAAAAAACGTAAAATACGCGTATGTTTGAAAAATTTGAGAGTATGTCACTACTAGGATCCCAACGAACCCGGCCGAGGTGGCCCCGCTTGACAAGAAAATGAATTGGGAAAACAACATTCCAAAGCGGCCAGTAATGGCACTATATGATGGAGGCGAAGAAGAAGAGAAGGAAGAAGAAGACATTGACGACGACAATGACAATTCTCCTGTCTGAAGAGATTGTATAAGTTCAATAAAAGGCGTTCGCCGTCCAAGGCTAGTTAACTTTAGTGGTGGTCAAAGGCTGGACCTTATAGGCATAGTTAACTTAGTGGTTGTCACAACCTGAGGATGAAAAAAATAGTTAAAGTAGTTAACTACCATAGTGGTAGAAGGTCTGTAACCTTGTTTCACACCTTGCTTGCACCTAAAATTAGAGGTGACACCTTCGTTTATGTGGTTGATGCATACGGTATCCTTGGCATACATCGCCTATAGGCATCATAAGAAGCGTCCCTCCACCCCGAGGCTAGCCAACACATGGCACAACACTTCACACGGCACAATATCGAACACCTTTTTGAAGTCCACAAAATAACAATAGAGTGGCTCTTTTTTGCTTTGTTCTGTTCTATTAGAGTCTGCAATATGAAAAGTTGGTTAGTAGTGCGGTAATCTTTGCGGAACCCAACTTAACCCTTGGCACACAGCTGATGTTGTTCAACCCACTCGCTTAACCTTTTATGAAGGATCATAGCAAATAACTTTGCTAGGATAAGCCCAACCGTTATCCCCTTGTAGTTGTCAAATTCGAAGGCATTGCCCCTTTTAAAGAATGTGTGGACCACCCTAATGGAAAGGGGGTGCAATGTTTTCACAAGAGAAATAAGAAAAGTGCCTACTCTTGTGGGCATTTCATATTCCAAAATGCCCTCCTTTGTTTTTAACCTTTTTCCTATGATGCTAGTAAGTATACCATAGCCTAGGGTCAATTTTCACATTGACAAAATGAATAATTAAATAAATAAAAATGAGTTCTTTTTCAGTTTTAAAATTATATATATTTTCATCATTTACTATAATATTGTGATACAAGTAATAAAATTATTCAAAGTGTAGTCTATGATAACTATGATGATTTTCAACATATCAACTTGATATTTTCACAAAATTTCATTTTTCTATTTTGAGAATTATTTAATGGTGAAACTGACCTTAGGGTAGGGTATATTGAGTATCACCAGAAAACAAAGAACATAAGAAGTTTCTGCTGGGGTGCTTTGCATTAGGTAATGACCCACCCACTTTGAGGGCATTACCCTACGTGTAATGCACTTGGAAGGTGTTACATGACACATAAAAGACTTGGAAAAATTGGTAGTGTATTTGAAAGCCTTTCATATCTGTGAATATCCCTTCTAGGCAAAGCGAGGGATCTTATATCATTTTCCAGGAGCGCTATTCACATATCACCTTACAGATGTAAAATTGCCTATAGAAGTTGCAGGTCACTCTTGCTCCTAAATAGTAGGTGTAAGATCCGTCCCACTCCTACAGCCTCTTGGTCTATATATGTTTAGGCTTATGATAAGGTTTTATTTTAGGGTGGGCAAGGCCTACGCGTGGACCTTCCCAAAATGGAAGGCTGGACATGTCTACCACCTCATCCTAAGCCCCTTATTTCAGGAAGTTTTCTCATTCTGGGCTTTGCCCTACACAAGTTAACCTATGGGACCCTCACGGATGACTTGGACCACAGATGATTTTGGCTAAATAGATGCCAAATTCTTTCAAGGGCCAGTGTGAACCAGCACCAGTAAGTGCACCATGAAGGATGGATGATAAGTGGTCAGAAAACAGTTTTCTGTTGGGACAATTTGATACAAGTTTGTGGTGGCAAGTTGTCATCTGTGCCAGTGGTGTTTTACAATGGAATTTTTATAGAATGTCTTTGGGTAGTTAATTATTTGGGTGGTCGATCTCTGCTTTTCATTTGCAATTATAAGCTTAGTTTGGACTTTTGGGAATCACTCTTTAGGATTTGATTTGTTGTGAGGTGGTTTTGAGTGGTTGGTAGGAAACATTGATACCCAATAGCCTTTTGGTTATGACTCATTGCCATTTGCAAGTGGTCGTGGGTTCAATTCACCAATAGACCATCCACTAGTAGGTACCTACAATGTTTGGAACCCCGAAAAGGGGAACTGTGTAAACCAGTCACCAAAAAGAGAATTGGTTAAACACTTTCAGGGAAAAATACTCAATTGTGTCAATTTGACAAAAATAAAATATTGGATCTTTCAATATGAGCCTAAGGTGAAGACAAACTCCATCATAGATAGTTGGCAAAACTTGCATCCTACTCCATTTTTCATATGTTGGTCATGTGTCATAGCATTTTTATCCTCCAATTCCAAATATGTATTCATTTAGTTCCTTTGGATCTCCTCACTTTCCATTTTGGGTATGTCATCGATCAATTCTTCGATGACCACAATCTTCAATAGACAATTACATAAACCCTGAAGCCTATTTGTTTTTGTGGTTATCCATATGTTGTCAATTGAAAGGTGTTTCTCCACATATAGAGGTGATCACTTGGGACTACATCCTCTCATGGAATCAAAAGGTGTTTCACCAAATATAAAAAAAGATCAGTTGGTACTAGGTTCGTTCTTGGAACCCAACCCACCCATGCCGTGACCTAATGGACGATCAAAAATAAAAATAGGCTTCAAAGTTTAGTTGTATATTGAGTATTGTGGTCATCAAAGAATATTTCCTCATGTGTAGAGCAAATCACTTGGAAGTACATTCTCTCATGGAATGTACTCCCAACTCTCCCATGTTGTGACAACAACACTCAATACATGAGTAGACCTAAATCTCCCATGTGATGACCATGGTATTTGATGCATGAATCAACCTTGAATACAATTCATTTTGATAGGGTTAATAAACCAAAGAATAAAAACTTAGATTACAGATATGGCATCATGGTGAAGGTAGTGCAACAACATATGCTTCTCACTTGGGACTACTATTCTCTCATGGAAGCCAAATCTCCCATGCCTTGTCGGCCAAGGACACATATGTGTGTGTCGTTTTGGGGGTAGGGGAAGGCCCCCGGGGTGGGTGATGTGGTGGTAGTTGAAGTACAAGACCTTATCTGAAGGCTTTTTATGTACGTGAAAAAGTCATCGTAGAAATGTACGATGAGAGAATGCAAAATCTTCTCCTTTGTCATTTAGTTATGAATTTAACTAGCTAAGCCTCAATTCGGGTATTGGCTAAACCCTCAACTAGAGTAAAAAGGAATGAGAGTGAGAGAGTTTGGAAATTATTTTTCTATGATATAAAACCAAATCCATACACCAGTCCACCTGTTGGTTAGCTGCTGGTGACAGTCAGTAAGTCACCTACTAGTTGGAGACAGGCACCAACTACCTACATGTCCACCCAGCTCCCTTCCGTTCCCCCCCCCACCCCCTCTGCCCAAGCTTTAGGGTTGCGGACTGGTGTGGAATGGCAGACAAGTTTGTATAATGTTGTTTGCTTGGGATCGCATGTGTCGGACTAGAATCGGGCAATGGGGTGTGGGTGGGCTGTCATGGTGAATGAATCGGGAAACACAAATGGTTCAACGTGAGTTTTGAATAAGTCTGACTGTTTGAGTCATCATGATGGTCAAGATACGCTTCTCATGGTGTGTAGTCGTAAGCTTTGGTGTTTGGACACTTGTGGAACACATTCGAGGATGGGGATAACATGGAACTACTGAACACTTTGCAGTCACCCAAAGCAATGAGTGGGTGATTCAAATGGACACCTCCTTAGCAATGAGTTTTCATTTTTTTAATGGCACATTTTATGGTTTTGGGAAGTGTTTAATTTTTGGTGATAAACTGATTTTCATCTGTTTTTCAGTTGTAAAATGTGTTCTTTCTGCAGAAAAATTCATCATTTTTGCTAAACCAGAAAAAAAAAAAAAAAAAGGGCATTGGTCCCAAGTTCAAGAAAGCACTGTTCAGTATAATATAATAGGCACAACCCTAAGTAGTAGACTACTTCTTTTTCTCACCATTTTGTTTAACTACAAAAGGGAGTGTGTAAAGGGCTCACCACCATTAGCAACAAAAGCAAACACGACATCCATATGAAAACTCTACACTCAAATGGTTCTCTCCAGCCTCTAGACTTTTTTCCTAAATAGTGGCCTCTCACCTGTTTACCTAGTCCATACTTTCCTCACATATGAACATTGAGGTTCCCCAGTTATTATTGCTCAGTCAGAGTCTTTCTTTCCTTACTACCATCATCCTGGATTGAACTGAGTGGCACCCTTTTTACAAAAAAATTATTAGAGTTGTCAGTAAGAAAAATTATCTCTTCTATAGGTGCTTGTTGGTTGGTATGTGCGGTTGTCTCTTGAGTTAGAATATATTGGAGCTCTTTCTTTGAGCCAATTTAACTGAGACTGAGTTGTTGGTTGGTTTTTTTTAAGTGTATCATGGACGCACGACTACCTTGCAAGTGGTTGTAAGTAGGTTCAAACTTCAAACCTCCGGGACTAGTAGTAGTTTGCATGCTATGTGATAATTGTCTATCTGCAATGATGGGGGGTCCAACCATTGGGGTGGGTGTGGGAAGCACTTTCAGACACCTGAAGGAACAGCTCAATTAGCATTGTACTTCACATACCCTTCCTTAATCACCAAATGCTCTTCTCTTTGCTTGCAACTTGGCATTGATCTCGTTGTAAGTTGTAACTGTATGTGCTTGACTACTTTCCTAACGGCCTGGGCCAAAAATTACTTCGTTATTAGGGGACGGACCTCCCGAGTTCAATCTCTCAGTCCCAGCTGGCATGGGGACATTTTGCAAGCTTGCACTGTGGCAAGGTCACTAAACCCTAACTTTTCATTCGAAGAATTTGTTCTTCCTTATTATGCCGAAGAGTGTGCACCTGATGATGGTCTCCACCAAAGACTTAGGAATCCATAATGTTATGAAGCAAAATGTGATGGTGAAAATGCCACCTTTTTTTTATAAATTAAAAATAATCGATAACCGGAGGGTACCCTTCAGAAATAATGGGTTCAAAGTTTTAAAAATTAAAAAATCTGGCAGTGCTTTACATTGGCCAACGCCCCCACGGAGGCCGGGCATTACTGAAATAAGAACCGCCCTCCTCGGCTCCCACCTAGGGAGTTCTTACTTCAGTAATGCCCTGCTCCAGGGGCATTGCCCTACACGCAAAGCACCGACAAAAAAAAATAGGGCACCTTATTCAATAGAATTATTTCCTCCGCATGCATAATGGCTGCCCCTGTGGGCATTTTATTTTCCAAAATGCCTGCCTAGGTTTAAGTTTTCAGTTTTTTCCCATGATATGATACCTGATGGATATCATGGGTATCCATTGGGTATCACAAAAAGAAGAAACAAATTTATGTTGGGCCGCTTTATGCCCTCGGAGCATCGCATTCGTAGAATAAGCACCTCTTGGCTCCACTTGAGGGACCCTTATTTTGGCCATGCCCCATTCCTTAGGCATATTCCCCTACACGTTATTTTTGCATTGTAAATCATGCAAACCATATGAGTAGGGATAAGAACAAATGAATAATGCTCCATGCAATTTAACCTCTCTAAACCCTTGGGTGCAAAATCTTTCCTAACATGTAAAGCATGTAAAAGTTAACAAATGATTTTTTTTGAGGAAACATGCAATGAAGATTTTAATTTAAAAACATCTCTTCAAAGCAAGGGACCCCAAAATGATGTGTGATAAACATATAGAGTTCAAGCTTACTTATTTCATTGCTTAGTTTTGGGAATGGATCATTAAGTGAAACATGTTGTAGATTCCAGACGATTGACTTTGTAATGCATTTGTTCATCTATAAAGTTGTTGAGAGTAAACTTTTTCTAATAATTTGAAGGGTATTATTACTTTTAGTGTCATATTTCATATGTTTGAAACAACATTGCACTTGTGAAACCACCTTGTGCCATCTAGGGTGAAGTGCAAGTCATGTAATTAATTACCTTTAAATTACTTAATAATTTGTCCTCATTGAGTAAATCTACAATTCAAGGCCATTGCAAGTGCATGGCCATGAGTTGTTGGGGGAGATGATGATAAATAGTAATTATTAGTTTTGTGTGAACCTTTCTTTCTCAAAAGAAGATCTGGTGGGCAAGAGTTGGGTATATGACCTTTAAGTGGTGTTTCTCAAAAACTCAGGAACCAGTTCTAACCAATGTCAGGGATTACTCATTTTGGCAGGTAAGAATCGCTGGTTTGAGATTTGTTTAGTAAAAATCAAACAAGAATACCTTTGATATTTTAAGCTAAAAAACATAAATAGATTTTTTTTCTTAAAAAACTAATTGCAAAATCAAGTTTTCAATTATATTTGGCTATGATTCAAAATTGAGTTTTCTAAAAAGTGACGAAATTGGGGTTAAGTAGAGGTTAATCAATAGTATAATCACTATCGCAAGAATTAGATTAGAAATAGGTTTGGTTTTTAGAACTATAATTGAAAAGGTATTTTCTTAAGAACTAAACCTAGAACATGATTCTTGATTTCATTCGTGCATCAAAGCAAAAGAGGAATTAAAATAGTTCCAGTTTATTTTTAAAAACCAAAACTACAAGTTTTTCATAAAAGTAAAAAACTGCCCAAGATTAGTTTAAAACAATGTTACTTGTATATGATTTTTGAAATACTCATCTAGTAAATGTAAGTGTGAAACACAAAAAAAATACACTTGTATGATTTTTTTAAACACCACAAAACCTTAACCCAAAACTTGGCTTGTTTATGCAAAATGAATAAAGTTTCTGCTAATTGAGATTTTTGAGTGGCAAAGGTTTCAATGTTTAGACTAATATTTATGGATGCAAAGGCATGGGTATCCCTCCATGTAGCATCAATGGAGGCAAGTAGATGTGAAAAACTTCTTCGTTTAGGAGAAACTAAGGCCATTTTCTTTATTTGGGGATGAGCCTAAAGCCTTTAAATCCAAATATCTTCTCCCATTTGCCATAGCCCTACACATAAAACTAAAAACATGAATCATGAAATTTTGGATTCATGCTTCCAATATTATATTTAGTAAACCATTCATGAACCATAATCAAAAATTTTGAACAAATTTCATGAAGAAAGAACACATATATAGAAATGGAGTATGCATTTGTATTTCGGGTATGTGATATTGTGGTCATCGTACCACAAAAACTTGAAGTTTATAACAAAATGGGGGCTTTGCACTTTCCATTGCAATCGAAGGACCTTATGGTTGCAAAAAAATGAGGGTATTGCATAGGTCTTGCTTATCATTAAATGATTGTGGGATTTTAAACAACAAGGCAAGACCATGATGAAATCATGTAGAAAATGACAAGAATAGTACTAATTAAAAACAAGCTTATGAATCAATGAAGCTTACAACAATGCTAAAAATAAGCAAAATGAACATAACATTGCCACCTGCATTTACAAAAAATTGTAAATGAAGAAGTGCAACACAAGAAATTTCACCTTAAACCAAAACCCTATTATGCAAAACCACAATGAATGGAATTGGAAGACAACCATGACAATAAAAAACATGCAAATTGATTAAAAAAGAAAGGAATAAAATGTAAAAGATTCATATAAAGTACATTATTGATGTTCAACTAATTGCAACAATGCTAATAATTGCAAAATAACCATAGCTGCTAAACCTACACTTGCAAAAAAAATTTAAAATGGAACAATATGAAGGGGTTCACCTTAAACCCTAAACCTTATTGTTCAAAACCACAATAAAGGGAGTTACAAGTCAACCACAAGAAAGGAGAGTGCAAAATGACAAAAATGGTAACTTGTGTACAACATTTAAAAACCTCAATTGAAACAAGTCGTTGTTGGAGCTTACAACAATGTAAAAAGTTAGAAGATGACAACAAATTACTACTTACACTTATAAATAATTGTGACAAAAGGAACAACATGGGGAAGCTTACAAAACCACAATGAATAAGATTAAGCAAGATATCATTCCTCCACAACTAGTTTATTTTTCTCTCATATGTCCTTCCCTTTTTTTTCTTCATGCTTACCATTTTCCCTTATTTATTTGTTGAACCAACTCCACTTCCATTTCCATAATCTTCTATCCTACCTACTTCCCTTTTTCTTCTTCATGCCTGTCATTTGCCCCTTTCCCGCAAACTTTTCCTTCAATTTTTGTTGAATTGATCCCATTTCCATAATCATCATCTTGAATCCTAAAGAGAGGGAAGAAAAAAAGGAAGTGAAATATGCATATCTTTTGTGTATTATGTTTCCATTATGTTTATGTTGTTTGTTCATTTGTCATTCTCCCACAAAAGATTAGGGTTCATAACAAAATGAGGGTATTGCATTTGCCAAGATCATTGACAATTATGGTTTTTTTGGAAAAATGAAGGTGCTATATTGTTACATAGATTTACATGATGAAAAAAATATTCATGGCAATGTGCAAGTGTACAAATTATAAATATGGGCACACACCATAAAAAATGTGTAAATTAAAAAATTATGTAGAATAGAAAATGTAAGTATAAAAACTTGGTGCATGTGTAAATATAAATGATTTACACCTAAATGGCGTTACACATTGTGTAAATCATCCATTTAGACTTACACATACAACACTAGTTCTAACCCTTGATTAATAGCATCAAAAAGCCTAAACTAAAGGTTATTTTATTATGAAATTCTATAGAATCAAAATTGAATGCTTTGTATTTTGATTTTTTTGAAAAGTTGAAAATAAAGGTTCTTTGAATTCTAATTTGCTTGAAAGACTATTACCAAAAATCATAAAAATCAAAGAACCACCCAACACTAATAATTAATAATGTTTTACTAATATATGTATTTTCAATATTATATTGGTTTTGGTATGAAGGATCTAACCCCTTATTCATGTACCAAGCTTGAATATAAAAAAATTTCAGTATCACTTGGTAAAATACAAAGGGTGAAAGAACATTACAATGTTGAGAATTGTAGGGAAAATTGGGACTACATATAGTATAAAAAGTAGTAACATGTAAGGTTTCACTCACTTTGAATTTTTTTAGAAATCACATGTAGTTAATTTGAGCTTCAAACATAAAATAAATTATTAAACCCATCAATATGCACTTGATTGGTAATTGTATCATTATCTAAAATTACACCAATAATTTTATAAAATTTGGTTTAGAACCCCTATTTTATAACAGACTACTCATTTTTGTTAATTTTGAAAATCCATTCTTTTTATTTAAAATGATAAAAAAACACTTAAACCATCTACATCTTCAATGGAAGAACACTTTACAAATTTAAAAACTTAAAAATTTCATTATTATAACATCATAATGTATTAACAAATGTTTTTAAAACATTTGGTATGAACTTCACAACTTGAAAATAAATTGAGATTTTAGAGGAAAAAAAAAAATTCCTCGTTTTTTTACATGTGAAAATTTTCATGGATAAACTACCATTAAATCTAGTCCTTCATACTCCTTTTGTACAATTGTAACCTTGTGATAGGTTGTTGCAAAGTGAAAATGTATTCCAATTACTATTTAATTTGTTCACATTTGCTCCAATTTCGTGATACAATGATATATTGGGATGTAAACCATCATTAATTGAAAATTTTATTTACAAATCTTTTTACAAGCATCTACCATGATATATCAAAGTTCTACAAGTATCAAAAATTGTCAAATTGTGACAATTTTTTGTCTACACCATAGTGTGTTGTCAGCCCAAAGAAGGTATGAATACTTGTGAAATGGTTTGTATATGAATAAATATTAATATTGAAATTTTATAATTCATGTTGAGAATATATAAACATAGGTATAATATTTTTATTTCATTTCATACCAAATCGTAGATATTTCATACACAACCTTTTCATGAAGATTGAAAATGACATAAAACCAAATAAAAAGTCTCAACTTTCCATAGGTTATTGTATTTCCAACATGACCTCAATAATTTCTATAATGATCACTATATCACCTACTTCATCATCAATGCAAGCCTAAAAAGTTAAGAACAAATTGGCTCCCATAGACCCCACAATTGCAAGATCCCAAAAACTAAAAAACCCACATGAAGAAAACCCCAAAACTAAGGGACAAACCACACTTCAAACATAGTACTTTGTGCTTTATATTGTAAACATATAAAGCTATGAATTATCAATGGCAATGCAAAAGAAATGCAATAAGAAGAATATAATTTGTTAAAAACCTTGAATGCATTATTCAAAGTTGAATCAAAATTAGTTGGGCAAAGAGATTGTAACAATTTGGCACAAGCACAAATATCTCATTGAAGAAAAGAAAAAGTTATGCATTGCGGTGCTCCTTGCACCCTAAAAATCACACCCCCTAACTAGCTCCATCCAATGCCTACAACCCTAAATATTGGTACTACAAACAACATGGCAATGGAAAAAACTTACACAATATGGTATGGTATTTGAACCCCAATTTCATACCTAGCTACCCTAGTACGTATATTGCTTAGGTATGCATAATTAGCTGTGTTTTTTCAGTACATTACACATACAAATACCTTATATTTAGGTTGGACCATAAGTTTGTACAACATGAATAATTAATAATTATCCTATTGTTAACAAAACCTTGGTTCTAGTTAAGGTACAACTTTTTTTTAACAAATGGAAAAATCCATTGCAAAGAAGAAAACATACAACATTGGTTGAAGGACACCCTCTAGCACACCATATAATTTCAAAAGGTTAGTCTATCATTTAGTCAAATTAAATAATTGCAAATTCCACCTAATCCCTTGGTGGTTTATAACACAAATTAGAAAGTCAAAACTTAACCTTCAAAGCTCCCCATAATTAATTCCTTTTCAATACATGCACAATGGCTATATATCTATTTAAGAGTTTTTTCCCATTTTAATATACCATATACAATAAACTCATCTCTAGAATCATTTAGCCCAATTTGTGACTCAAGGATTTTTTGTCAAATTTAATATCTTTTAATTTCTATCTATCCATATAAACTAGGCAACCATTGTTTTTTGGAGTGATCAAATAGGTGTAAAGGGCCAAGGCTTTATAGTATCAAGGAAGGTTTTTGTTTAAATACGCATTGTTGAATGTTTAACATTTTCATGCTTCCCTAGGTACCATTAGTGGGTGCTTGAGCTAGTAAATTCTCACATAGTTGTGCATTTAAGTATTCATGGAACCTATGTACCAAAGTTTTAGGTGCCATTAAGTCACACATGTGGGTTAGTTGATTTCAATATCCTTAAACAATTGAACTTTTTAGTAGTTGACATGAATTATGCCCTTGTAATATAATGGTTTAGAGGAAAATAAGGCCCTTAACTATATTCTTTATCCAAATTTTGCTCCATTTTATTTATAGGTTGGGGATAGGACATTGGGCCACTTCAATAGGATTTTGTGAAACAATTCAAGTTTTCATTATTTAAGAGTTTCCAACCTTTATTGATTAACTATATATTTGATCAATGAAGCCTCATCTACCCAACTCCATTGATGGGTGAAAGCATGGTTAGGTGACTCAAAAGTGGCATTTGAGAGTTCATAATTTAACACTAGCGATTGTTTTTGCAATTTTAATAATTATCAAACCATAAATCCTATAATTATCCCTAATTTTTTAATCATAAATATTAATGAACCAACCTATGAATATTCCTAAACATGTGATTAATAAAAAAAATCCATGGAAAAGATTAATTAAAAAAATGTAAACTAATGGATTTTCAAGGATGAAAATTTACAACAATCATGTCATTTAATTTTTTTTTTAATTAAAAATATATATATTAGGAAAGTTTCAATGCACTTCATTCATAAATTCTTCATTTGATGATGTTTTATTTTTTATTTTAATTTTGACACTACTTTAACAAATTTTTTGAGTCCATTTTTTTCATTTTTGTTGTGTGAAAGACATAGTGTTGTCATTTCAAAAGTCCATTATGAGTCCATAATCTTACAATTCATCCAAAGATTTTATGATGATTCCCGTTAAAGTTTATGAACATATGAATATTTAAAAAATTAGCAATGTTAATTTTGAATATGGCTTTAAATTTTACATTCATATGTAAAATAAAAAAGTTACAAGTGTGACAGTCCAAACAGTCCCCCTATTCATGCTTTCATCCTAATTTGGGTCAAAATTTAATGTTTCCATCCTTCCAAATAAAAGGTGAAAGTATTATGTTCAACTTTTTATTTATTGTGGCAATGCACACCCTTTTAACTTTAATAAGTTTTCTTTTCAAATTTTTCAACATGAATGAAGTGTTCAAGTTTTCTTTCAGGTTGAAGATTTGAAGCTCTTAAATAGGATGACATGATCTTTGTTGATGTTAGCACACTTAGGTAGGAATTTCAAAAAGGTGCAAACCACCAATTTGGGGAATTCGTTGGAATTTTTGTTGTGTAGAAATATTGTTTCTTCATTAATGATTATTTCATGCATGTGGGAATGAACCTTGGACTTCCAACTTTTAAGCACCTTATCAATCAATGTTACCTAGATTTGTCATTCATTTTCTTCCAATTAGTAAGCATGCTTAGCCTTTTTCCATTTTTGAACTAGGTGTATTCATAGTGTAATGAGGCATTCAAGACAATATTAATGATTTAGGGATCATTGTCCATTTGAGTACTTCAAAAATATTGTCTCACACAAAGTTCTTAAAGCAATGTTAAATATGTGTTAATGAAAATTTAAAATTATAATCTTGTAATATAGAACAAACACAAAAAAAAATGTTGAAATATTTTAATGCATATGAATATAACTAATATTTTTGTAAATATTATATGAATGCCAAATTCTTGTCCTACAAAAGGAAAAACCTTTACATGTACACCATTGTTATAGTCTAACCATTTCTTTATGAAATAATTATTCAAATATATGATTGAGTTTATGATTAATATTCCAATCATAAAAAACAAAAATGACTAATAGCTTTAAAGTCACTATGGATGAGTTGTTTAAAACAATAGTCATTTAGGACATGATGTGGCATATATCATCCATTAGTCATAAAAGACATATGTGAAGTCATTAGTGATAATTTAATCATTGTTTAATTGTTTTTTATTATTACAAATTGGATTGAAAACTTGGGGAATATTAATTTTTTAAATTTATAATATTTATTATAATAGATTAATAATATGTAATATAAATAATATAAATAAATATTTATTTCAATTATATTTAATTTCATTATTTTTTGTCTTGTATCACCACCGGAGTTAAGTGAAAAACCTAATTTAGGTGGCTAAGTAGACCATTTAATTTACATACTTAAGTTCATTTAGGTAACCACCTAACCTAAGTAGTTTATGTAGGTACGAAATATTCAATCAATATTCCAATGTTAACCACAACGAATGTCATTTGTGAAGTTTGATCCTTGAACCCCAAGGATGAACTTCAAATCCTTCACCATTAAGTTATTCCACTTGTTGTGTAAATAATTGAGTGTAAATAATTATTATATTTAGACCATACTTAATTTAAAGATTACACAAAACCTCAAATTTGATAATTCATGTCTTATTGATAATTTTTCCAGATGAAAAAAATGAAAATTTATTCATAAATTTCTTTCAATAATGTACATTTTAATGTAATTTATTTGAAAAAAATGTAAATTCGATTTTAAACAATTGAATTTTGTTATTGAATAACATTTCAATGATGATGTTTTAGAAAAAAATAATTCCAACACATGATTTATAAATGGAAAAACCTTTATGACTAATACATGAATGAATAAAATATGTTTTTCATATTTTAAACCTTCATTTGATTTAGGAATCTATATTATACAATTTCACTTCCAATATATCATAATGTTACTAGTAATTTTTAATTTAAACATATGAATCCATATAATTTATCTACATAAAAATTTTATAAATGTATCATAAAAAAATTATATGTATATATAAGTCATATCAAATATGAGGTATAAATTTAATCTAAATATTTAAATTCAAATTTAATAATAGTAATAATAATAATAAAAATATGAACTAATTTTCTGGAATTATTAAAATTATTCATTTTCACACATATAATCTAATATAATTGTGTAATAATATATCTTTTACACATTTAAAATAAATAAATTTATTTATATAAATTTATTGTAAAGTTTAATGTACAAATAAATTATATATTTTCCACATCTTACACTCCTATTTTATTTTTAAATTAAAATATAAAAATTTATTTATATATATCATAATTTTAAGATTAAAATTTATTTCAATGTAGAATATCATTTAATTTATCCACATTGATATTTAAGATGGATTATGTATTATTATACTTTTTAAAAAATGTGAGAAAGGTTTTTATATTACCTATAATTATAGTTTAATCAAAATCAATTTCTTACATGTTATAGTTCATTATGTTTGTTTATATTCATATTAAATTATTATTAATCATTTTTGAATCATTGTAAAATAATTGTATGACCACATTGTCTGTATAATGACACATCATTTTGTACACATCATTTGCATAGTTATATTTAGTCATATTTGAAATGATTTTATTTTAGTCATGTTTTAAATGATATTTTAAACATTCACATCATTTTGTCATTAATCATAGACACCACATGGATGAAACCTTGCAATTGAATTAACAATGTCATCCATTTGGTTATCACGTTATCATTTACTAGTAAAATGCACCACTATATAAGACTACAATTTTTCTACATATGATTTGAAGTAATATCATATGACTACAATAAATTATGTAGTCATTTAGAACATGTAGTCATTAATTTCTTGGTGGAAAAGGACATAATTCCTTCTAGTGATTGTAATTTGATATTTATACATGATATGCATTTTTTGTCAACATAGCCAAATATTTTGATTTTTGTGTGAATGGGGGGCAATCACCTTCTACTATATTTAATATGATGTATTCAACTAGTGCTTTATCTATTTTTGTGTTTGAAATTAGTTTTTTTTAAATCATATGATTTGTAAATGGGTTTCATATTTATAAATCACTCAAAAAAATTGTTTCTTTTCAACAAATATAAAAAATCATTATTAGTATATTTGAACCCAAAGAGGGCACAATAATGCCACATGTCATATGGTTTGAATGTTTGAAGATTTTGATACAAAGGAAATTGTGCAATTCCTATGTTTAGGTGGGAAGGTTGGTGGAAATGGTTTAAAATGTTTCAATGTTTAAAAATAACAAAAGATCGCAATATCATATCAAAAGTCCACTCAAGCAAAACAAGACCTTATGTCCTAAAATAATCTTAAAATGTAGAATATTTTATAGAACATCCTTAAAATCATGATTTACAAATCAACACAATGATTTTAATTCCTATGATCTAAAACAATTTTGCATTATACTACCATGTATAAATGTGAATTTCAAAAAAATTCCCATAAAAATATCTTTTTCAAATCATTTACAAAATTCTTTAAACAACAAAAAAGATTGGTTACAATGTTTAAAAAGTCCTTTTGGATACCATATTCATCAAATTCATTTCAAATTTATTTAGATTCTCTCTTAATACATTACAAATATTGTCATACAAGTTCATGCAAAATTTTCAACATCAATTTAAGTAATTTTCTTACCACAACAAAAATAAAGTAATGGCTATGGTCAAATGTGGCTCTATATATTATGAATGCACCCAATTGTTCTGCTTGGGTGATCCAAAAGGCTTCTACAAACTATAAACCATTTTGTTGAATTGAGTTGTTTGGAATTTTCCACTAATGCTCCAAAATATTTCCTTTGAAAACTAATCGCCCACCACACATTCACCTTCTTTAGAGTGGCAACAAGCCTAAGAAGACTAGGTTGTATAAACTTATTCATGAGCTTACATGTTCTACTTATTTGGTCCTAGGTTTTTGGATCTTTAGATATTTGATGCCCTTGAACATACATCCAATGTAAATGAAGAAACATTGTTTATATTTGGATGGGTGCATTTTATTTATGCAATGTTTGAAAATAAACAAGTGAGGTTTGAGTTTCTAAGTTGAAGTGCTAAAAAAGTCCATTTGCTTAAAAAAACATTCAAAACCTAAACGTATAGGTCTATAAGGTTTTTGCCTCCCTATTCATGCAATAGCCAGCCTAGCTAACCTTGGCTTTTATGTTATATTCTTACCACACCATAAGTCGTTCTTGAAGATAGATTTGCATCTATGTATTATTTCTGTTAACCATAGTAGTGACATACAAAATACGCGTATTTTTTGAAGGTGCTCAAAAAGAAGTATTTTCAAGTATTTTAAAATTTGAAAATGTGAATACGTGAAATACGTGAATACGATAAGCAAAACGCTGAGCAAGCTGAGCTTAAATTGTGCCCAAACCCTTCTTAACCAGCTTGAGCATAAGCATACCTTGAATAAAACTGCACACTAGTTTTAAGGTATGATCCTTGTCGAGTTTGCAATTGGTTTCAAAGATGATCGAAAACATTTGACACAATTTTACATCTACTTCCGAAACAGTGAACAAAGACAACGATGATCAAGTATTTTCAAGTATTTTTTAAAAAGCCCAAAAAAATGTATAATACGCATATGTTTGAATCGAATTGAGAGTATGTCATTACTATGGTGTTAACCTTCAAGTTGTCATGAAAACTGACAATGTAGAGCCTAAAACCACTTTTAACAGTGATTCTTTCACATTAGCAAGTGGTGAGATGGATAATATTATAATATTTTAGGTTTTTCTTGATTTTTTCAATAAGGAAGGAGTCTACATCCTTGACCTCTAGTTTAAATGCCATACACAATAGTTTCATAGCGCATTTCCACCTATGTTTTAAAATAACTACTTAGGTATACAATGTTTAATTTTATGTTAATAGGCCATAATTTTTGGCAAATTGAATTTTAATCCTAAGATTTGTAAGAAACAATTGAACAAGTTCATTATCTATCAACATTAACTTTTTCCCCTACTAACAATAGTTTGGTAGATCATTAATGAATTGGGATTTTTTTTTTTCTTGCCCTCAACATCTCAATCCCTTTTATTCCTCCATCAGCCATAGCTTGTTTGATCATGAATTAAAACCTTTTCATATTATTAGAAAAAGGTAGGGGGGAAATGGGCAAACATGCCTCACTCCCTTCCTTATTTGAAATGATGGCAAGATTCTACCATTGAAATATATGGCAGGTTTAGCTTCTTGGAAAAGAAACTTAACCATGTAATGAATTTTTAGCCATGAATTTTATTTTTTCCATTGTAAGGGATAAAAATTCCCATTATACTTTATAAAATGCCTTTGTGAAGTCTACTTGGAAAGCTTCCCCCAATTGATGATATTTCATGAGTACACAATACATTATCTAGGATATAGATTAAAGTTAAAATGGTAGTTTGACTATTATCTATGATATTCATGAACATTCATTGTGCAAACAAAGCTAGAGAACTTATGCATAAATTTTATAAACCATATTTTAAAAAGGATATGGGACACCAATTTCTCAAGTTTTTTTTCTCACCAACTTTGAAAATCTTATATCAATCATGATTAACTCCCCTTAATAATATTCTTTCTATAGTTTTGCTATGATCTGCCAGAACCATATGGAAAAATACCCTACAATTCAATTTGGTCTCGGTGCTTTACCTTTTGCCATAGCCTTCTAAGCACAACACTATAAGGAATAATCTCCATACCAACCCATGTCTTTGTGACTTGTCCAAATCAACCATTTTTGTGATTGCCAATGTGACTATCTTTGTGGCACCATATAAAAAGTACTTGAAGTCACATATGCAATTACAAAATGGTTTTAAGTTGCATATATGACTATGACTTGTGACTATTGTTAGTTTGAACAAAAGTAAAAAATGTAATCATATCATCCAACAACTAGTGCCATCCAATGAAAGGTGAAAATTTAATTATTTGTGCGACTAGTAATGTGATTCATAGATGACTAGACACCATAATGTGGTGACTTATTCAACTTGGATTGTGACTATACATTATAATTGCAAATGTACATGTGTTTAAGTGTGAAGAAAATATGTTATGGTTAATGAAATAACTAGATTTGGTGGTTTTAATTTTTTTCTTAGGTATCTTGAGTGAACAAATAATTAAATGCATAATAAAGTTTAATCTGTTTGTGAGAATTTCAAAGGATTAATGGAAAGGGTAAAAAAGACCACAATTTTCAACTTTCAACAATAATAGGGTTGAATACATCATGTGTAGGGTATGTGAATGTTTTTTTCCCAAGAAAATGGAATTATTAAATTTAATGGTCTAAATTTGTTTTTTGAATTATTTAGAGTGAAATATCATTTCAATGTAATAGTTATTTACATACAAGATTCTTACACATTATAGTTTGTGCATTTTAGTTCTTTGTTAATTTAATGTTGTATCCAAAATATAACAACCTAGGTTAGAACAACTTGAAATAATCAAAAATATTTTTAGGTTGGAACAACATACAACAAGTAAAAATACTTAGGGTGAAATATCTTAGATTATTTTAAGGTGGCCTAAGGTAAAATAACCTAGAATAGCTTAGGGTGGAATAACCTAAAATAATAATAAATAACTTAAAATATCATAAGGTGGAATAGTCTAAAATAGTCAAGAATAATAGTCAAAAAATAGCCTATAATAGCTTAAAATAATTGAAAATAACCAAAAAAGGTTGATAATAGCCTACCTAGTAGAAAATTAATTAATGAATTAAGTAGGTAGTAGGTAGTATATATAATTCAAATAACATGTAGATTTGTTAAATAATAGGTAGTTTATTGCATTGAAATGTTACAATGTTTTTGTGCATGAGACAAAGGATGTGATAGTGTTACATAATGTTGTAGTGTTTTCCTTTCATTAGAATTTATCCCATATTCTTTGTCTACAAGTTAAATTTTATAAAATATATAGTTATATGTAAAAGAAAGGACTATTCATGGTATGCATTATAAATGTTCAAAGTGTAAATGCCATTTGGGATGAACCAATCAAAAAGGTTTGTGACCATGATAAAAAAAAGTTTAAGATCCTACCTACCTAAATAAGCCTATAACTTACATCAATTTACTTATCCTAACCTTACCTACCTACTTAAACCAATAACCTACACCCACTTACCTATCCTAAACTACCTATCTACCTATCTAAGTTTATAACCTACATGTGCCCACCTATTTATCCTAAGCCTACCTACCTAGCCTATGTTAGGTTGTTTATTCTAACCTAGCCTAGGATTGTTGAACAAATTATTACCACGGTCCACATGGATACATTGTAGTTGATTATGAAACACCTCATGCAAGTACATTTCTTAGTCATAAACCTAATCACAAATAACCATGCCACATCATCATATGTGATTACATTTTTTAATTATGAATTTAATCACAAATGTACATGCCACATCACCCGCCGGAGGGGGGCACATTAATAAAAAAAAGTAAGAAGTATGTGAGTAAAAATATAGGGCACACTATATTGTTTGTTGGGTACAAATTATAAGTTAATTAATTTAAAAATAAGGTACATTTTATTCAAATAATTAATTTAACTACAATATAGGGTATGTAATAATCTATAGATTTTCCTTCCTTTAAATATCATATTCTTCCCACCTTCCCTTTTTTACAAATTAGCTAAACTCCCAAAATAAGCCCTTTTCTAGTGGTAACTAGTTACCCAACTAACAAGTAGTTGATAATTTTTTACCTACCACCTTCTAGAACCTAACTAGAAATATGGTCCAATTCACTACAAGTTTTATCCTCTAAATTGATAAAAGATTAGTGGCAAGTTAATTGCCACCAATTCCTTCTAAGGAGTTTTTTTCTATATTGTTCAAAGCATTTCAATCTATATTTGCCACCCTGTTTTATTTTGAAGTTTTGGGATTAATTTTTTTTGGAGCGTGGAGGTAGAAGACCCATGGGTCGTAAACAAGTGGTGAAAACTACCGAGCTGGAGTATGGGGTCAATTCCATATTTTTATTAATTCTTTCCTTTCATTTGATAAAATCTCAATTAAGAAAGTTATTTTCTAGAACTTTATAACTCCTCTGTCTTGATTAGACATCTATTTAATTTTTTTTTCCTAAATGACCCTATGCAATAGGGGTGCGTGGCTCTTTTTAAAAAAAACTAGCCAAATTTAATAGTTTCACTACCTAGGTAATTTAAAAGTTATAAATGCATTCACCTACCACTAACAAGGAGTTATTAGGATACCATCTAGATCTTAATTAATCATAAAAATGAACGTTCATTCACAACCTTTATGGGCAATGAGGTCTTGAAATTTTATTCTTACTTTTTCTATTTTAATTAAGTTGGGGTCAACACTGTAAAGGTTCTTTAAAAAAATGCAACAAATTCCTTCTATTTCATTATGGCTTTTAACCATACCTCCATTTGGCTTATTAAGCTGGGTGATGGTTGCTTGCTTGTGTTTTTTGCACCCACACCGTTGAAAAATTCTTTTAAATGGGTCCAAATTTTTTAAGGTGTACCAAAATCATGACATAACATTTACCTTCTCTTGTATTTTTTACTTAGTCCTTTTCTACCACATAAAGACCATTTTTGGATGATTATGATGGAATTTAAAATTGTAGTGGTCTAAAATATTGTATTTATGAAATTGATAATTTTTGAGTCATTAGTTTTGACAAGGATTGAAATATAAGGGGAAAAATGATTGTTGTAAAAACTACTTAGGTTGGCTTATTTGCTATCCATGAGGATGTAGGTCCTTCATTGACTAGCCCTTTGATAATTATGGTGGTTCTCATACCAACAAGAAACCTTTGTGAACTAGCAAGTTGCCCTTTTCAAAGCCTTTTACTTAAGTTGCCTCCTTCAAACTTGTGTTGCAAAAGATTAATGTCCACATGCAGTGTAAGTTTGTGGATATGGGGCTTGAGTTTGTTGATTTTTTTACTAAGGTTTAACTCTCAAACATTGTATAATAAAAGATGTAATTTCATGAATCCACATTTGGTTGAAGAGGTGATTTTCCCCTAAACCTTTCATCTTGAATTCCTAGGATGTTCTTTCTAAAACCCCACACATCATAAAATGATTGATTTGAACATTTGGCTCTACTCTCACTGGAGATGGAGTTTGATGGCCTTGATAACTGTTTTGGCATTGCATAGGCTAATTTCTTTGTTAACAAAAATAAACATTAGTACAAAAGTATGGTGTAGTTCATTGGCCTAAATCATTATGAGACCTTAAAAATAAAATAAGTTCATTGCACCTTAGTGATTTCACCATGGTTAAAGTTATTTATCTAAAGGGTTATTGTGTAAACATAATATTTTTATTACAAGTTGACATATTTCATTATTATAATTTATTATGGTAAATAAGTTTTAAATTTTAAAAAAAATACCTTAAGTTATTATAGGTTATACTTTATGTTATTTTAGGCTACCCTAAATTATTATAAGTTATATCCTATATCACTTAAAAGTATTATACATTATTCAACCTTGATGTATCATAGGTTATATCCAAACTTATTATAGGTTTTTTCATTTAAAATTATATAAAACTAAACTATTTAACTATCCCTAGTCTATACTTTGGATTATTTTATTTTAAGCTATTATATGTTATTTCAAGTTATACCTCAAACTAATTCAAGGTCAGTCTATTCAATGTTATTATAGGCTATTTCATTTAAAAATAAAATTACATATTAAAAAATTACATATAATGACTTAAGGTGGAATAATCCAAGGTAGAATAATTTAAAATAACCAATAATAACATTAGTAACATAACCTAGAATAGTCAGAAACCACTTAGGATAAAATAACATAAAATATTTAACAATAGTTGGTGATAAAATAACCAAAAATAACTTAGGATAAAATAGTTTATAATAGTCAACAATAACCTATGATTGAATAACTAGTAATAATTCAAGGTAAAATAATTCAAAATAACCAACAATATTTTACAAATAAAATAGCCAATAATATTTTATGATAAAATAACCAATAATAGCCTATGATATAACAACCAACAATTTCCAAGATTAAATTATGATAACTAACTTAGAATAACTTAGAATTGCTTATGATAAAATAACCTAATTTTAAAAAAAAATCTATAATATAATAACTAATAATATCTTTTGGTAAAATAACCAACAATAATTTACAATAGAGTAACCAAGAATAACCTATGGTAAAATAATGTAAAATAGCCAACAATAACTTATGATAGTATAATTTATTATAGCTTATGGTAGAATAATAAAAAATAGCCAAGAATTGCCTAGGGTAAAAAAAAAGTGCACAATAATACAAGATGATAAAAAAAATATTATTCATTTTAATAATGTTTCAATGGTTAAACACTTGTTCAATAAACATGGAGGTTAAAAAATGTAAAGGGTTCAAACTTTCACACTTGCATTCTAAGTTGGTGGGCTAGGTTCCTACCTTAAGCTAAATAGACTTGTGAAGGTTTCTAAGTGTTAATTAGCTTAGGTTTGTAATTAACTATTAATGAATTTATCATTGATGTTTTAATTACTAATGAATTCACTTGTCTATAACAATTGGTCCTTGTTTACTAAGGGATTGAGCACTTTCACCATGATAAATTTGTTCAATTTCACATAAAATCTAATGAACTTGAACACATATTGGGTGTAATGAAGGTTCCTAAATGTAACATCTTGTATAATATATAAAATCATGTGTCATCTTTTATAATATACTTATCTTTTGTGGTCATCTCTAGGTCAAAGCCTTCTTCTAGTTTGCTATTAAGATCCTTGAGGATTTGGTTTTTATTACTTGGATTCCATGTAGTGGGTGTAAAGGTTGATTTGTTAGTAGACTTGTCTAGTAATTTTGCAAGTTGTTTTATTGGTTGCATATTAGTTGCATCCTCAATCTACTCACCATCTTTTAACGAACCTATGACCTAAAAGATTTGAACCCTAATTGCCTTTATAACTATCATTGGGATGAGTACTTGGTAAGATTAGATATTCTTGGGTTTGTGCTTTTGTTGTTTCTTAAAAAATAATAAGAAAGACTATTTTTTTATTGTTTTTTTCATTCTTATATTTTTAGTGCACATATCTTAATGTGGATGATGATGTGGGGTATCTTGGCTACATTTGTGAATCAAGAATTACTTCCCTTCCTTTTTTGTCACCATTAAGATCTCCCTCAATTTCAACTATTCCTTTTTAAAACCCATTTTGATTTTCATTAGTGAACATTGCATCTTGTTAATCAAAGATGGTTGAACAACCATGAACTAATTTAGGCCTTACAAAGTTTCTTGTTTCTTGGTCTTGGTGTTCCATTAATGTTTCAACTTTTGCAAGGTTAGATGTTTCTTCCATTTTTATTTAGGGATGTGTACTTGCAAGTGAGTCGAATGGGTGGTTGTTTTTAAAAAACCTTTTTGTTAAGCATCGTTTGTGCATGATGATGCTTAAGAGCAAACCTCACATTATGTGTTGTTTGGTCTTTGTAGATATGGATGTTTGGTATCTTGAGTTTGCTTGCACCTTTACTATATACCCTTCATTGTCTTTGTAAGGACCTTTGCCAAAATAGTAGCAATTTTGGCTTGGTGTTTTTGTGGTTGTAAATGTTTGGGTATCTATAGTAATGACTAGCCACCATTGACATCTTTCTTGCCGTGATGTGACCATAATCATGAACCATGTGATCAAGGCTACTATAAAATCTACATCAAATTGGGAATTAAGTATATGCAAACTTGAACCTTAACATCTTCTCTCACGCTTGCAATGCAAACTTCAACTATACTTCATTTTCTAGGATTTAAGGTGATGATGCACAACGTGGGATCCGACCTAGATGCATTGGAGGCATCATAACCAAGAACCATGTCAATTTGAATTGCCACTACAATTTTTATTGGACAATACTCAAATGGCATGTAGTGAAGAATGATCCTCATGGGTAGTCCTAGATCTTTAGGGGCATTGAAATCAAATATGGGTGTCCATGTGGAAAATCATAGTGCATCATTGAAACTTTGGGGGGTACAACATGAGAATTCGTTTGGTGGATTGTGTGCTTGGTGAAGATATAAAATAAAAACCCCTTCCAACATATATTTTGCAATGTGAAGTTCAACTATTTTGTTTATAGTGTGATCTATGTGATATGCAATCTCATTTTTGACTATGGGCATATCCAACTTGATGGTTGCACGGATGGAGATGTAGTTTTTCAAAAGCAACCCCTTATGGTTCTTATTAACCCCTTTTTAAACCACTTTGTTTGACTGGGGTTACAAAGTTGAATCTTACTTGATTTAATAGGCCTTGTGATAATTAGATTCCCCATCAACGTTTGGATATCATGTAACATTGTTTTTTCATCTTGAAGGTGAGTCCTATATGCCTTATTTTTATCCCCACCCCCCAAAGATAACTTTTAATTGATAGAATAATCCAATGCAACTATGAATGGGGTTCTCCAAAATTTTGAATTTCCCTCAAGTTCCCAATGTTTCAAATGAAGTTGGAACCCTGGTTTAGTTTGGAAACTTGGTCCAGTACTACCCATGCCACATATTCTAGCAATCCAAATTGCTTGGTACCTCTCTATGAGCACTTGAAGGTGGCCATGTGAGTGAAGAATATTTCCTGCCATGCTATGTTTAAGAAAATGTACCAATTGCTGCTCACCAAGAAAAGGAAGGGGAACTTCTGTGTAAAGAAGAAGAACTACAACAATATTCCAATTCAAGTTCCCATTCCAGCACAAGCCTGGTTTGTGGTCCAGTTGCAACACACAAGGCTGGTGGCATTGTGTATTTTGAGGGCAAAGAGGAGGGATATTTACTCTTTAATAGTGTGGGAGGGATCTTAAGCCTATTCGTGGGAGTAAGACCCCTCCCACTCTTTAAGGAGTAGGTGCAAGAACCCTCCTCTCCTATGCCTTATGATCTACATATGTTTGGGTTCATGATTTGATTAGCCTCTTGCTTTACAATGGGTAAAGTTAATGGGTATGGGCATTTCTCAGGGACATTTCAAGAATGCAAGCCCAAACTCAACTGGCACCTTATCCTAGGCTCCTTATTTTGAGAATGCCCCCACCCAAGGGCTTCACCATACAAATTCTTTTGAGTTTTTTTAAATCTTTTGTCAGCCACATGGGGAAATTCCAAAAAATAAAATTATGTTGCACTTGAACATATGACTCCTACAACACGTAGAAAATCCATGGCAAAAGATGTAGCCCTTGAACAACCCCTGAACTAGTAGTACTCACCCTATCTCTCTTAAAGTATATGACTACCTCTATATTTGTGTTTTGGCATGACACCAAGATGCCGCAAGGTGTCAGCCGTGTATTTCATGTTGGGGGAGAGCCCCAATGAAGTCCCAATGATCACATTTGGTTACACAATTGCCAAGCTAACCTTTGCATGTTCTTGAGATTCTCCAATTTTCTGTGTGTGTGTGTGAGAGAGAGAGAGAGAGAGAGAGAGAGAGATCATGGCCAGCACCCAAACTTTGAAATCAGTATCATTTTGAAGTTCGAATTATCAAATTGGTGTTCTATTGGGGGTTGAGGTTTTGGAGCAAACCTCACCCTTACTTTCTAGTACAAATTTTGAATAGATCTGACATTTTGGAGTTGTGGTCTATGTTTTGTCAAAATTTCTAAACCACAAGGCTTCTGGGGCATGCAACAATTTTGCTCAATTTTCAGCTACAATCAAATTGGAGATGAAATAGGGATTTAGAGGGTCGAACTAGGGCCAAAAGAAAGGGTGCCTGTATGGATAACTTTTATAAAGCAGTTCCTAATGGAGTTAAAATTTGTGTAAAATGCAATGTGGAGCTTTGCTAAGATTCCATGGAGGTATGAATACATTTTTTTCAAGTTTAAAATCAGAGCGCTTTCTCTCTCTCGATGCTTACTCCGATTAGGTATTGAAATGGTAATCCACTGGAGTACATGGTAGTTCTTACAAGCATCAGCATTGTTGCACCTGACATTGATGATGTATCCAAGAGAGTTCTTGTTTCTTGTTTTTCCTTTATAGAGATCATCACCAAAACAAGGAAGGGGTGGGTGACACCCATTAGTGTTCGTTGAAGGTTTCTCTCAAATTCTGTGTCTTGAAGGACTAGGTACTCACTTTTTAAAAGAAAGGTCTTGAAAACTATTCGAATAGGGTGCAGATTCGGGAAGCACTTGTTTAGAGGAGTTATAATTGAGCTAATCCACTTATCCACAAGTAAAAAGTCAAATGGATGAAAAGCAAGAAACAAAGGCTAGCCCTTTTCCATTTCCATACCCAAAATCACACTGTGTGTGTGCAACTGAAGATAAATAGGTTGATAACACAAATGTTGGCACACAAAACACAAAACCATGTTGCAAGCTCCCACTCCTGAACAGGTCTTTATTTATTTTTATTTTTAAATTTATTTTTAAATTTTGAGATATCACAAATTTGGAAAAACAAAAATTTCCACGAGAAAGAAAGAAATAGTCCAAAACAAAATCTTCTCAGTCATTCTTGTGGAATTTTTTTTCACAAAAAAATGCTCATAAACCTAAATTGCATTTGTGGCATAAAGGGAAGCCACTCTTAGTGCAAGATGTGAATGAGCATAGTAATGTTAGAATTTGTTTGGTGCGAGTATTCTGAAACAACAACAAGAAGACATAAAGGAAAGACATAGACTTTGCCTTCCAACAACTCACAAAAGGACAATACAATAGTTGTAAATGTTGTAATATAATTTGCTAAACATATGAAACACTAGGCAGACAAATACCTAGTTCCAAAGAACTATTTTTAAGGGGGGAAAATTTGAAACCTAAGGATAAACTTACAGTTTGCCAACGAGTTTTATAATCTTTTTTTTTTTTGGGGTATTGTAGGTGAGGATGACAATTTTGGGAAAATATTCAGTCTATAGGTAAAAAAATATATATTAGTAAGCATGTCATTGATGGAGCCCAATGCACTATCACATATATATATAAGAGCTCTCACATATGAGAAGTGGCAAAACTTATACATGCTATATAAGGAATAAATTTTCATTCATGCTATTGCTTGCCAGAGCCAATGCATTACTATTAAAAATTAAAATATTTTGAGCCCCATGATTGGATCCAATGAAAGAATTTATTTTTTTAGATGACCCACAAAGTTAACCACAACTTTAATGCAATTAGAAATTTTAATTTATTATATTGAATTAATAGATTATATAATATGTAATATTTGAAACCAACTCTAGCAGGTCATTGGAGGAACATCAATAGATAAATGTCAAGAATTTGATGGATCTAAAGGTACCTAGTCTTTACAACTATTGTCCAACATTGTTATTAGTTCATGATCAACCACTATTAGGCCTTGAAGCTGTCCATGAATCACACAACTTTTGACAACCTAATAGCCCATTCTAACGAGGTTGCTTGTATTGGGAATATACACATTAAAAGCTCTAGATAGTTGTTCTCCTAACTTTGTATGGCATGATAGGCCCCTAATATCTATGTTGCCCTACAATGGGTAAGAGCAAGTTCCATCAAAACCTGAACCCCAACGACACTAAGCCCTTTTCACAACCACTCATGAAATGGTCATAAGCCCTAGCAACCAACCCATTGCATTAGCTGGATGTTTAGTGTACAAACACAAGTAAGGAAGCCTCTTTCTTTTGGGTGCAATGATGGTATATTAGGTAGCTATTAGGTACCACCAGCTGGAGCCTGGCAAGTACTGGAATCATGTATACCTAAGCCCAAAAAATAGCTTTGAACTACAAATAGTGTGTGTGTGATTTTTTTTCCTCCAATTTCTTAATGTTAGCCCAAGTGGCCATCACCCCAGAGCAAGATGGAGAAAAAAAGGCTATTCATCAACAAAGGGGTGTGTCACACTGTGGCCTGGCCAGGCAGAAAAAGAATTATGAAAACTCAAATATTTCACCATGCAAAAATGTAATCTTCAAAAAATCCCCTCTAAAAGAAACCAAAATCCTTCAAGATATTATTATAACTCTATTATAACTAATCTCAAGTTTCAACACAAGCCAAAACATCATGTTTCAAAAATCCTCATATAAAAATAGATCTATTACCTAGGGGCTAAAAATCCCTTAAGCCACGGCTATACTCTATAATGAATTTAAACACAATATAGCCTTGCCTTGGTAGGCAAGGCAAACAACAAAGTGTAGGAAAAAAATAAATTGGCACTCAGTTCATAAAATAACAATTCACAATATCAATCGTTTATTTTTTTTATTACCTAATGCAAAAGAAAATGAAAAAATTTCCATTAAAAGAAACCTCAGAAAAGCTGGTTTTTAAAATGACACAAAAATCATTCATTTGTAGCACTTTTTTTATTTTTTGTAAAATTCACTGAAGCCCCTGCAACAAGGCCAGAATTCTTGTTTCTTGCATTTTTGACTACACCTACTGGTCAGGTTCAAATTTGCCAAAGTTGACCACATAAGAAAGTTTTCAATAGGGTGAGGATGGGGGGGGGGGGGGGGGGGCTAAGTTGACCAAATCCGAAAAAGGGAAAAAAAAAAAGACGAAGTCCGAATGCCAGTTGAGGCAGTACGAACAAATAAACAAACAAACAAACAAGCAAACAAAACCTCTTCTCAAACAAAACAAAACAAAAATACTCTTCCAATAAATAAAAAAACAAAACTCTTCCCTTCGAACTAGAGGACTCTTCCAAACAAAGACAAAACTCTTCCCTTCCTTAAATCTAAATAATTAGTGGGGCCATCCTAATGACTATTAAGAAAGCTTGTTTGTTTGTTTGTTTGTTTGCTTGTTACATTGAGATCTCCCAACCCATGGGTGCCTGGGGCTACTACAATTCTCCATGAGAAAGGGTGAATTGAGGTGAATTTCCTAATGTTTAGATCAGCAATCCAAGAGTTATTGAAAGCTTTGAGTATTTTCATTATTATAATTTCAATTGAATCAAAAATTAAATTCTTAAGGGAATTGGGGGTTCTGGTCCCTGTTTTTTTTTAAAACATTTGTGATAAAGCCAATGTGGCAATCATCCATGAGGTGATTTAGCAAAATTTGGCAATTAAAAGAATATGGAAGGAAAAATGTAAACATCCTTACATATTTTTGGCTACCTCTTGAACCATGTACAAAACCATGAAAAAAATTCAAGACTTTTTTGGATTTTAGGAATTTATTGGGAAATATCCCCAAATTTTGAGAAATTTTGATTTCTCCATTGTAAATTTTTTTCCTTTTTTTCTTTGGAATTTTTTTTCCAAATTTTAGATATCACAAAATTGAAAGAAACAAAGCAAAAACAAACAAACAAACAAACCAACAACCCTGGTTACAATAAATGCTCATCTATACAAGCCAAAGTAATTATATCCAAATAAAATCACTCTCTAGGGACTAGAGATCAGAGTTTTTTTTCACTGCCAATATTTCGCCAAAAAGTGAATTTAAAAATTAAAAAAATTGAAAATGAAGTGATTTTAGAGGGTTTCAATTGCCAAAAAGTGAGGAAAAAAATAGTAATAACCGTCAGACTTCTACAGTTGGTTTTCAGTGTGTAGCCTGTAGCCTTGAATATGGCATGATTATTTTAAAAATTGTATTTCATATTTGGTATATAGCCAGATGTGGCGAATCTTCTTAGGGGTGATCACTATTTTTTTGAACATTGTCCTATGAATGATGGCCACTTAGGCAACATTTTAAAAAACCCTTAAAAAAACACCACTAGAGACAAGACCAAACTCTGGTAAAAAGGACTCTTTTTAAATTCTATTGAGATGGGGGGAGAAAGAAAAGTTCGCACTTTCCGTCACCCAAGCAAAGCAAAGCAAGCAAGGAAGCAAGCCAACAAACAAAACAAACAAACAAGCGAGCCAGTCAGCCAGCGAGCGACCCCACCGACCCCACTTAGTAAGAAGTAGGCGGAGTTTTGAAGTGGGGACGGGAGATGGCCACATGGAAATCGACAGCAACAACAGTCCACAGCGCAACAGCAGCAATTGCAGAAAGATGGAGAGAGAAAGAAAGAAGGTAGGCAGGTTGTTGGTAGGTAGCTCTTGGGAGGTGGGGAATCAAAGAAAGAGAGAAAGAAAGAGAGAGAGAGAGAGAGAAAAAGAAAGGGACTGGTTACTGGTCACTGGACTGGACTGACTTGGTCTGTCTCTGAACTGGCCTGTTCATGCAGGTGCGCAGAGTAAGTAGAGTACTTTACTTACTACGCTAACTGTGCTGTGTGTACCCTCTGTTCCAGTTGCTGCAGGCAGGCAGGCCCGTGGGGTTCTCGTGGCCTTCGTGTCGGGTTCTGGTCCTCGTTCGTCCGCGTCCTTCGAGAGTCGGTTTCTCTTGAGAGAGAGAGAGAGAGAGAGAGCAGATTGTTGTGGGGAAAAAAATTCTCTAGACAAACAGATGCAGCCACGCAGGGATCATCATCGTCGTCGTCCTCTGTCGCAGCAGGAAGTCGAGATCAAGGAGGCAGGCGGGGACGGCGGGTAAGCGACAAGGACTACTACTACTACTATTACTACTCATTTGATTCATTAATGTGTGTCATCAGAAGAGTAGATCGGAAAAAATTAGCAGTGCAGCAAAGCAGCTTGACTGCTTGATCAAGAGTAGCCTGGACATTGATGGACTGCATTCGGTGAACCTTTTTTGTTTTGTTTGTATTGTATTCATTCTTCTTCAGAGAGGCGCTAGCCCTCATCATGTATTGCTGCAACTTTGGCACTCTGTCGAAATCTGAGAGTAAACTACTTGTTTGTCAGTAGCTTCTTGGTGGTATAATAATAGCGAGCTCTAAGGTTCAGAGTTGCATGATTCGGGATAGATAGTTTAGAATAGGATAGAATCCAATCCCACAGTGCTCTGTAGATCCAGTGTTTCATGACGGCAGTAATATTGTCATGTGCCGAGGAGCTTGATATGACCGCCAGCTTGGGTTGAGTTTCTTTGTAGTTTTGTTTGGACGTCAACTTAGCGTTCACAACGTCCAGGATGAGTAGACCGAGTACTGGCTTCTTCTTATTGTTTCTTCGAATCGTCTCTGCTCTCTTCTTCCTTCATCTGTAGAGTCAGATCAACTTCCATATTGTAAGTGCTGCTACAGTTTGTTTTTTTGGCTGATGAACGAACATCGCTGGAGGAGTTTCGACGGCTGCTCAGGGCAGGAATTTCACGAGAAACCTGTGTCAAAGTCGAGATCGATCTTTCGAAATCTAGTGCAATTATGCTAGATTCATCGACATCCTGGAGATCGAAGCCTGATGATAGCTCGGCAAGATCGTCGTCGTACATGCGGAAGTGCGAGTTCTTCAGCAGCAAAGACGGTCGGCTCTGCAGGCTATAGACTATTTTTGGCTATCTACTTGAGTTCTCGACTTCCGTTGCAGGAGGAGCATCGGATTCCAAGATCGCTCCGCCGCGATGCAATTCCACTTCTGAGGAAGGCAAGTACCTGCTCTGCATCCCCAATCAAGAAATCTTGTTCAATACTAGTCGGAGATGGCATAAGCTATTCCTCTTTGCAGTCCGCTACTAGTCCCAGTGCAGCTGCAGTTGAGTAGTGTGTGTTGCATTGTGGAATTGCAATTGTGGTTGATCAGCTCCGATTTACGTCAGTTTGCAGACTTCTTGCAGGAACCTTGTAGACTAGTCTGCTTGAACATTGGTTTGAATTGTATCTAGAGGAATCAGTTCTTGCTCAGACATTGTGTACTGGTCTACAAGAAGATCAGCAGGTTTAAACTGTAACTGCCGCGGCCAGGTAGGATTCTTGGATTGCAGTTTCTTGATTCAATGCTAGCAGCAATCTTGCATTACCAGAGTCTGGAATTGGAGTGTCATTGCTTGAAATCTTTATCGCGCCACATGAATCTATCTTTGTTTCAAAGTCCATTTCTGATGTGCAGATTGGAGCTCCTCTCATTTCTCCTGGGACGAAGCATGCACCAGCAGTCAGCAATGAGGGAGTCGTCTCGGTCAACACTGCATTTCAACCACGGTACGAAAGAGATTCATCTCCGAGCGCGGCCCGGTTGCGGAGGAGCATGATCTTGAGGATGAGTTCGTAACTTCTTCAGACTGCTGGTGCGTTCATATGCTGCTCAGAGGGGCGCCTTTTTCTTTGAGATTTTGTTGCCAATTCCTCGTTGCTTTCAATATCTGTGGGGCAATCAGATTGCATAGACTCGCAATCAGTTTTGTGTTCAGAATGTGTTTTTTTGTAGATACGTGTGTTCTGAAGTTTTTTCCTTCTATCGGGTGGGTGATTGATAGGTGGTGTAGAATTTCTCTTGGATACTTGGAGAGAGTGATGGGCGGGGCACCTTCTCGTGCCGAGGAGCTGAGGATCGTGCATGCAGGTGGACGCATTGACGAGTACTTCGGACCAGTTGGCACAGCGGAAATCATGTTACAGTCCTCCAATTCTCACAAGAGCGAGGAAGCTGCAACGGCTGGAGAGATTTCGCAGCGCTGCCCAAGTGCTGTCGGGGTTCCACCACCAGAGATCGCGCTACTGCCAAGCAGCAGGTTCTTCATGATCCCCTTCCAAACAGTTTTCGATCTTGTGCGTCGCCACGGCTGCTACGGCATCTCCACTACTCCTTGCATCATCAGCCGTTCCAACTCTGGAGCGAGTTCTGCAAAATCTTTCTCTGGGGAACAACAGAAAGTGGCCGCCGGAAGTACCATTGATAACAAAGCCGCTCTCGAAAGTCTTGACGGTCCTCCTCCTTCTTGCCATGTGCTTCAAGGCTCTCCAGACCGCATGCAGGAGATTAGCGTCAAGAAAACCTCCTCAAAGCGATCAGCCCTGGAGCATCGGGACGCCGCTCCTCTTAAGCACAGGCAAGCACACTCCGAGCAGAAGGAGAACTTAGTCGTAAGGGAGGTGATGCAGCCTGAGCCCGGAAAATGGCATCGAGAAGGCTCCAGACGGAAGACGGAAACCAAGAATATTACGAGTGCTGCAGCACCTAAGTCTGACCAGAACTCATCCGGAGGAGGAGGAATTTTGCATCAGCTTTCTGACGATGAGACGGCACTACGTTGTGCCGCCAACAGAGACCGTCGCAGCGGCGAGAGGATAAAGAAAAGGACTAATCATCATGAGGAGGAAATAGGCAGCTCATCGTCTCAAAGAGGAAGTTTGGATCTGTCTGACCACTCAATGGACGACGAAAGAAGAAATGTGCTGCGAGGTTTGCAGCAGCAACAGCAGCAAAACACCCAGGTAGGGATGACGCGGAGATGTACCGCGGGGATTGTCAGGTGCTGCATTGAGGCAGTTGCAGCAACTTCTCCCCAGAGATTTCCAGCAATGTGCGTCGATCGGTTGAACAAGGTAGCAAGGTGCGACAAAAACGCGTATGTAGAACCAAAGAATGTGATGCAAGACGAAAGATACTCAAGCATCTCAGCAGCGGTAACGAGGAGTGATCATCGTAGAGCAAAGAACAGTAGTATTAGGGCTCATGCTGCTGCTGCGCCAGGAAGCTCGTCGAGAGCTGGGCATCCGACCAACATGGTGTATAACCACTTGTTTGAGGAAGGAAGAGTTCATGAGGAGGAACGAGAGCAACTCGACAACACTCAACCTGGGGACTCCTCCGCTAGAGTGCAGAGGCTGAAAATGGCAACGGGGAGTGAATGGATCAGCAGCAGTACCTGGAGTTTCAGCAACGAGGCAACAACAGAGCGTTCGACGTCGTCTCAGGTCACGATGAGGCGACGACACGGGGTCAATCTTCCTTTCTCTCTGGTCGAGGAAGCTGTGAGAGATCGCAAACGGGGTTTGCAGCACTCGCAGGAGAACGGCGAAGACGTTCTCAGGGATCCAACAAGCAAAGATCCAGTGATCATGGTGAAGAAGCAATACATTGTGAAATTCGAAGGTGACGACAGATCGAGACTAGCTTATGAGGTATTGGGTTCCAGGAGTTTGCAAAAGCGTCTGCTTCAACATCTGCATCAGCTCTACACTGGTAGCATGAGGATTTCAGACATCTTGTCCAGTGAACAGCTCGCTAGGATCCACGAGGCAGCGACGACGACGAAAGCGTCAAGCAGATCCTCCTCCCACAAGGCGCGCCGTACGGATCCGGCTATCGAGATGCACGAGGAATTAGACAGGAAGCGCACAAGCATATTGCTCAAGATGTTGGACACAGGCAAGGTGCAGCAGCAGTTGGACGCCTCGGGACAACAGATGACGACATATAACCATAGCGAGCGAGCCAGCAAGAGAAGAGAGGCCTCAGCCGTCAAGCTGCAGTCAGAAAGCAGGAGTACGAAATTGGGTGATTACTTCGACTCGTCCTCCGGCGCAATATTGCCGTCAAGTGATCACAATCCAGCTCCGAAGATTAGGGCCGGGATCATAACAACAGTGAAGGAAGATGACGGACTTCCGGAGGTTGATCTGCAGCTTCCAGTCTTGGAAGCGATCCCTAGTACTGATCACGACTTACACAAGAGCGCAGCAGCAGCAGCAGCAGCAGGGAATTTCATCAGTTCCGAACAACAACACCTGGCCTTTCCGTCGCTACTCTCTCTTCCCTCTGATGCTGCAACAACAACGCGGTGGTGCAGGAGACCGCCCTCCCGCAGAACCAGGGGGCGCCACCGGGGTGGTCCATGGCGACCGCATTTGGCAACTCTGAACGAGTGTTCGCCTTGATCATTTATTTCTTGTACATAAAACTTTCAATCTTTTCTTGCACACTTCCCTCAATTACTTTGTCCTCAATTTAATGCAGAAGAGCAGCTGGGAAACTAGCTTGCAGATAACAACCACCGTTGTGTCTCATGTACAGATTTTTTGAGCATGCATGAAATCCAAAGTTCTTAGCCATAGCTGCAGTGAGTTGAGAAGCGGCTCCTGTGGCTGAGAGTCTCTTCCCAACTACGCTGTAGCGACTGACTGTTTTCATAACCTCCAGATCCAAGGTAGGCTCTAAAGAACTCTTTCCTTGAAGCTACTGCCTTTTCAACTACTCAAATAGGGCTCAACGAACGTCTTCCCTGTGTGTTAGATTTTCCCCATTTTCTTCTTTCAGAAATGCAGTTAAAGAAACTCTTCCTTCGCTGTAGATTACGGCCATAGAGGCAATTCTCAACAGACGGGGGATCACCTGTAAGGCGAAGAGGCTCTTGTTTGTGATTGCTGGGCAGGCAATTGTCTTCTCTCTCTCTAGATACCAGTGTAGTCAAAGAACCACTCCATTGCTGTAGATACTGCCATAGAGCCCATCCTCAACAGACAGAGGGCAGTAGCTGCAAGGTGAAGAGACTCTTGTTCGTGATTGCTGGGTGCCAGGAAAATTGTCTTCTCTCTCCCTCTAGATACACACTGTCATTTTTATTTTTCTCCAGAAGGTGAGGTCTAGAGACAGAACAGACATCACTGAAAGCTCAAAATGCTTTCAGATTGCTTCATGTACATAATTTGCCTTTTTTTTGTCCTCCAGGAGTGGGACCTATAGAAAAGAAGGATGAGGTATTATCCAATAGCTAACATGCGATCATAACTTCCGCTCTATGTTGTGGAGATTATTACGCTCTTCCTCCCAAAGCTGGTGTCTAGAGAAATGATGAGTGACTCCTTGCTTAATGGCTCTGCCCTTTATGAGAGATGATAGAATCTTGTGATATGGTTAGGTCATTTAAAATGCAAAATGAGTTTGAGAAAAGAAAGCTTGCAGCCTAGAGTATACAGTGCAAGGTCTCAAGCTGTTGGTCTCAAAAGCTGTCGTTTACAGATTAGTTCTCAGTTCAAACCAAAATTGTATACCAAATCCTACACCATTCTGAAATCTCTTCCTTTGTGGGCATAGCCCCAACAAAAGACAGAAGCCAAAGCTACCATGATTGAGAGCAGAGGGTCTAGAGAAAAAGGAAAGAAATATTAACCATAGCTAATGTGATTAAGAGCCTTTTTTTCTGTCTGGAAGCAGCAAAGACTATGTTATGTTATGGCAGGGACAGGGCCATTCATGCATTCAATTTGTTTCACAAGATTGCAAATTAGGGTTAAGCAAGAGTGAACAAAACATGAATGTCGACATTGGGTCTATATACCTATGGTTGTGTTGCTCTTGACTGCAAGCAAGATGTGTGCTGCAAGGAAGGGGGTGATGATCTGTTTGATGTTATGAATTCTCTTGGTGATATACATTGCAAAATTGCACCATGCATAAGAGATCCACCACAAGGAAAAATGACTATCCAGGCAGACTAATGTAGGGAAGAGCAATGTGAGGAAAACATGCATTGGAGTAAACTTCCAGAATAGGTAGTGCTTTCATTTTTCATATTATGAGTTTGAATGTAAAATACAACTGAAATTGAGGTTTGTTGCAATGAACATGAATTCATTTTTAATGCAACCCATGAATTGATTTCTTCCTTTTCCTTTTTTTCTCATGAAAAAATGGTATTGTTTCTACCAAAGTTGGATGATTTTTTGTCCAATTGTCTGACCTAATAGACAATTAAACCAAGGTACTTGTTCAATTGGTTAGAATTTCAAAGGTGTTATTGAGAGTTTTGGAAATTTTGATTACTACGAGTAGATCCACCCACAACCAATATGTGAGCCTCTATTGGCATTGCCACATCCAAATTAATTAAAGTTCTCCGCAAATGAAGGGAAACTCCACAACAATGCAGCCACTTCAGTCCTAAAGTGAGATGGCATCAAAAATATTCATTAGAAAAGTACATTGACATTTAATGGGCATAAAATTCTTTTTATCCTTAAATTTGATGATTGAATTAATTTTAATCAGAATTTATCTGCAATTTTCAATGTTATTATTATAGGCAAAATCTTGAGTAATCATGTACAATAAATGCTCAGTGTTAGTATGTGACCCTTAGATTCAATAACTTTTGCTCCCTTTATGGATAAGAAAGGTTGAGGCTCAAGAGGTTGGGGCCTAAAATTAGAGCCCGACTTTGAACATATATTTTTGAAAATCATGATCTAAGAGTAGAATTATTAATTATGGACAAAATATGAATGAGAATGGACTTTGACTTCAGAGAATTTTGGACTGTTTGGACTTAAAATCTACAACATAAGTGAATTGCATGGATAAAATATCAATGGAGTGGGGACTTTGAAAAGGAAAACCTTGGACATTATGGACTTAGAATAAAACAGATATGGATTCATAATAGAATATGAATAGAGCACATGGACTTTGAAGAGACAAATTATTTTGGACCTTATGGACTTAGAAGGCAACATAGATGGATTGCGAAAAAAATATGAATGGAATGTGGGATTTTGAAGGGAGAATTTTAGATTCTCTGGACTTAGGATAGAACATAGACGGACTTAAGATGGAATCTGAAGGGAGCAGAGCGATTTTGAAGAAACAATTTTGGACCTTATGAACTTAGAAGACAATCTAGATGGAATATGAATGGAATGCGGGATTCTAGAGAAACAATTATGGACTTTATTAACTTAGAATAGAACATAGATGGATTATGATGAGACAATCTTGAACCTTAGGGATTTAGAAGACAACATAGATGGATTCAAAGTGGAATATGAATGGCATGCATGATTTTGGAGAGACTGTTTTAGATTTTATGGACTTAGAATAGAACATAGATGGAATGAATGAAATATGAAGGGAGCACAAGCAATCTGAAGAGACAATTTTGGATCCTATTTAAACTCAAAATAGAACAAAATGGACTGAATAATTATATGAATGGAATGGGGACTTTGAAAGGACAATTTTGGATTACATGGACTTTGAAGAGACAACTTTTGACACCACATCCAGACTAATTATAGAAGAACATAATAAGACTTCTAGATTACTGGATTGTCAAACCTAGCTGCATGAGTTCAATGGATTGAATTTTGAAGGATTTTAACTTGGAGACTTACATTAGATTTGCAAGGAATTGAACATTCGAAAGACCCATGTATCCTGGACACATCCCAATGAAAAGCTTGAACTGTTACAAAATACCATAGATTATGGTAGTAGCTTACCTTTTCCCATTTGAAATCCACCATTTTCTGTTGCATCTCCAACTGTAGGCTTTCTGATTCCACTTAGTTTCCGCCCATTTGGGTGAGGCTCTTGGTTGCAATTCTTCTCTCTACATCTGCAAGAAGAATTGAAATGTGCCATGGCACACCAAGAATGGTATGCATGGTTACAAAACAAAACCTTGCAATCCCAAGCTAGATCAGAACCTTGACAACAAAATGAACAAATGGAAATTGTGACAATTTGACCCTTTGACTCAAAATCACTATTGGCATTATAATATATCAAGAAAGGCTTTATGGTTGGTTCTTCCACTCCATGTTGCATCACACCAACTTGATGACCAAGAGGAGCTAGTTGTTGCTTGCATTTGTTGCTCCTTTCAATTACTGCAAACCATGCCTCTTTGGCAATAACATACTTCTTCAACATTGCATTTTCCTCTACATCCCCTTTTGATCATTTCCTTTTGATTGTAAACCTCTAAAGGCTTTCACCATACCAACTTGAAAACCACACTTATGCTACAATGCCCCTCTACTTTTGACCACCTCAACCATATGCACAAACTTAGTTTTAGTTTCTGCAGATGTTTCCAAGTTTTTCATAAACAAATTTTGAGCATCTAATGCAAGTTGTAATTCCAAGAACTTAACATTTTCATCATCAACTAACTTTTGACGATCTTGAACATGTATATTGTGTACCAACAAATCTACTCTACATTCATCTTTGCATTTCAAAACAGAAAAAAAAGATGTCTCCACTTTAGAAGACTCCTCCCCTAAAACTAAGAGCATCTTTTGGCATTTTCAATTTCTTGCCCCTTCGCAAAACCCTCGATTTCTTGCCCCTTTGCACCTTGTGAAACACCTTTGTGCACTGGGACTTGGTATGCAACCTTTGACGGCGATGGCATTGTATTGTCCTCTAATTCCACATCCTTTTCTTCCACATCGCCTTTCTCAGCTCCAGTTTGTCCTACCTCAAACAAGTTTATTCTTAAACTTTGAAACTGATCCTTGATTATCCATTCTAAAAACACAACCCAATTTACATGGTGAATTTTTCCTCTCACAAACAATGCCTTGAGCTAAGGCTTTGTTGATATTCACGTGGTTGGCATTTCCGTGCGTTGATGGGTGATCATCCATAGTTTTTCAATGTGCTTCACCAACTCTAGATTGTTGTTAAAACTATAGCAATAGCCATTTTTGTTGGTAAAAGGTCCAAACAACTCCAAAACCTCCTCCTTTGCATAATCTAACCCAAGTTTCAACGTTTTGGGAGATGGCCTGATGCTACACAACCCGTTAGCAAACTTTTTGCGAGTTAATGGAACCTTCATGTCAAAGATGATCTTGGGTGGATTCGCAAACAATTGGGTGTACATAGAGAGATAAAGTGTTTTCTACCTTCACTTTCTTTTTTAGGTCTCTACTTCCTATGCTGCATATTTGTTGAAACATTTTCTTGTCCAAAATTACACTCTATGACAATCATGTCCTTTCAAAGTTTAATGATCACTCACATGTCAGGCTCTAACATAGAGCAAACTCACTCAACTATTGATTTCAAAATGATTACAACAAGACAGAAGTCATGCGTGACAAATCACACAGGTCCAAGTAGGCTTGTCCTATAGCTTTCTGCCATTCCAGAACTGCTGAAGAAGAGACATGATAATAGCAGGTAGATCCAAGCTGATTCCCTTGTATGCATGTTGCAAGTGCACTCCATCATGCACATTGTGCATGTGTTTGGATCCTCATCAGTTCATAATACACATGCTATCTTAACTTCTTGCACAAGGTTAGGGGACTAGAAAATCATTCATATGTTTCACCTCACTCTGTAATGGAGATCAAGAATCAGAAATATTGTGCATTTGGAAAACTAGACCAAAAGAAAGAGAGTCAAATGAGATTTATGTTCATAAACCTTCCACATTTAATAGACACCACAGATGTTGCATTGCTCATGTTACCATTGACCAGCCAAATGCCCCTGCCTTCTACAAAGCATCCTCTTCCTCCTATACACCAACTATAGATCTTCAGTCCCATTTTGAGGCAATTGTGGTTAACTGGAGTCTTACAGTTCAATAATTTTTGTGTTGCTATATGAGCAATAGGCTTACCTTGATTTGCCTGCATGGAGATCATGTGATTCGATGCATCTGTGCAGGGGAAAAATATAGGTCGAGAAGAGTCTGCCTTATGACTATGATCAACCACCAGTACAAACAACAAAAAGATGCATTGCCAGCATCACCAGCAACAAAATATGTGAAGAAGTAAAAGTTGGGAATGAGAAATAACAATAAGGTGGGTAGAGGAACCTTCTGAGGAAAACATTTTAGCTGCCCATCTACTGCTAGTCACTCCAACCACAAATTCGTTTTGAATTATGTTGGAACAGTTGACCTAATCTGCAAACAAATAAGGAACTTACTTCTGCAAAAATAAATCATATCAACAAGCTCCTTCTCCTTGATGTCAAGAGAATTTTCTGCTGAGCAAGCTTGGATGCAAATATAGCTCAATTTCAACAAAGCCTATGCAAAATAGCAGTGAAGCTTCACACTTTGAGATCTTTATCACCATGCCTCCTGCTGTTAGAACCCTAGAAAACATTAATGCAGTCGTTTGCATTCTTCTGTTCAAATGAATCTGACAACCAAGTGCAAAAAATTCATGAGGAAAAGATGGAATCTGATCCTATGGTGCCAAGACAGGAGTCACTTGTTGAATTCCTGAGACTTGGACTTCAACCAGAAAACAAGAACTGGATTGGATGAACAAAGGGCCAACAAAAAACATGCGTAGCCAAGGAAACACAGAAAAGAGATCAAAAGATAACACGGAATTGTGGAGCCTCGCTGCCTCCCGAGGGCAAAATCTCCCATCTGCAAGGCTCCAGCTCATCTGAGATAGGACAGTAACCAGCGAGAGTCATTTTCTCGTCGCTATTTGCAGCAGAGCCGAATTCAAACACGCTTGCCTCTGTCTGGATCCCGGAATTGTTCGCCTCCGACTTGGCCGCTGCCTGCGTAACTGCCGGAGACTCCAATGCAGGCTTGCTTGGCTGCGGTGGAGGAATTTCTTCTTCCTCTTTCTTCTTCTCCTGAGATTTCTTCCCTCTGCCTCCAAACAACCCCATTCTTGGCTCCTGCTACGTCTCTTTTGCTTCACCTACTCGAAGCCTACTTTTGCGCCTAGTCGAAAGCCACGCCCCTTGGTTTCGCACACTAGCTTCGGTTGGTGTCCTTGCTGCTTGCTTTTCCGCTACACCTGTGCCCTCTTTTGCGGTCCCCCGAACTTGAAGGCCAAGAGCAAGGTCACAAACGAAACATACAATCACTTTCTTCAACCAAATGCAACAATTTCAATCTGAATAATACTACAACCTCCAAAGCAGAACTCAAAAAATCGAGAAACGAAACAAGGGCATGAAAGACAAAAGGAAAGATATGCTGCCAGAATTTTAAATGAAACTAGCAGAGACAATTTTGGGTTCAAGTATTTTCTAACCTTTCGGGTTCCGAATTCTTCTCGACACACCGCAAATGTCCAAGCGAGGTAGAAATTGACGAGCAAAACAGTGTGCAAGCACAGTTCACGCCGCAGCAACCCTAAGCTCCGCCAAAAGGATGAGGACTCCACCCCTGCGCTGGGCGGATACCAGATTATGGCCTGCGGGTATCAAAGTACCTGAATGCCAGTGGGTGTGATAGCCGCTGGAATTTCACAGTGTAAAGCGTCAAAACCTAGACAAGAAGAACAAGTGGCTCATTCTGTAATGGGTGTGTCCTTTGTGGGTCTATCCCTTATGATAAGTTCAAAGATCAATCTCGTGTTGGGTGGCTGGGTGGGTACAAGGCTGGAGGTGTGGTATACAAATTGGTAGTGCTCCTGGTTTCAAAGAACCAACAAGGGTGGTATCACCTGAGGCAATAAGTACTTGCCTAGTAATGCCTAAGGACTTGAGGTAATACCAATTCAGCACACTACCTACTCATAAGCTAATGCCAATGTTCTGGCCTGGAACTTCCTTTCTGACTATAGGCATTCAATTAGATCAGCACACTCAAAGCCTCCTCTCGTGGAAGCTATCATGATCTTCTGGTGTGTTCTCTTTGACAAACCAATGTCACAATTTTAGACCAGATACTCATCCAACGCTTAATATCACAAATATGAATTAAATTGAACAGAACCCAGGGATGGTACAAACAAGAATCACATCCAAACTCTCTGGCAGATTACAATTGATCTTCAGAACCCAGAATCACCTTTCCCAAGAAACAAGTATTAAAGCTCAGAGCTCCCAATTACACAAGTACTTGAGCCCCAACCAACATCAATGCATAAAACAGCCCATGTATATAAACCTGGGTATGGTGAATCACACACAGATCAGCCATATGATCCCCTTGAGCTTGTCATCATTTCTATTGTATGTCTCTATGGGCTCTACATTATCCAGGCCGTTGTCCACCTTCTCACATGCACAGCAGAAATTGAAGGAGACGTGAACAAAGCATTTAAACTACACCAAAAATGTGGGTATTCATCCCATCATCAAAACAAGCACAGAACACAAGAGACATCTACAACTTCTGCTAAGAACAGAACACAACAACAATGATAAAAAATAAAATTGGTGCTTAGCTTCTTGATGACCTATTTTTAATCTCCATCATCAGCTCATTGCACTCCATCACCCACACAACTGCAACCACACACAAGAAAACAATAACAGCAAAATATATCCCAAGAACTTTGCTCCTTCATAACTTGTGCCATCGCTGTCACCTCCTCCAAAGATCGAATCCAACTCCAGTGAATAATAAAAGAAAAAATATGGGTTGATTTCACAGACAGGTGAGATCCTTTTCACACTGCAAATTCTAAAAGATAATCAGAAATAATTCAGAGTTACACCGTGAAGTTCCCAAAAGACAGAACTGAGTTCAAAGTACCACTTGCTGCTCATTCCTCAAAACGTGGGACCAAATAAAAACTACATGGTTCAGCAGTCTCTCCCTTACAAGCAAAGCCAACAAATTCAATCAATGCTTGAGGATACCTGTTGATAGTTGAGACCATGCATTGGCATCTCATTGATTTACCCATCCAATGTAGTGGGTATCAGCAAGTTTGGAAAAACAATATATTGCCAGATCTTTTTGAAGTGGCATAGATATGTTGGCATGGTTCTGTCAGGTTCTGTGTCTAAAGTACTTGCCTTCATCTTCCCCCAGTTTCTGGTACTTGAGTTTATGGTACTCAGCCCTCTTTTGGTCAAGAACTGGACCAGACTTCACATACCCAACTGCTTCAGCTTTGCAGCTTGTGGCACCCAAGACTCCTGCACCGTTTGTTGTTCAAATTTGATGATTTCCTCCTGTTGAAAATTGCAATTGTCCCTGTTGTTGCTCCCCACCAGAATTGCCACTAGACTTCACTACACTACCACCAATCATTGCAAACCTCCAATCTTTGTTGGGATATGTGATGACAACAACTCGGTTTGTGCAAGGGGGATGTAAAGCATTCTTGAGAGAAAAACTGCTCATGCACAGCAAGGTTGGGTGGTAAAAGCTCATTGACCTATACATCAGAACAGACAATCAATTTACACTTAAGTTTCCAAGGGTGTAAGATAGATGCAGGCATGTTTCCAGAGGGCATAAGGCATTGAAATTGTGTTAATGAATGCAACAAGAACATGAGGAGATAGCAGTTATCACTTTCCTGGGGTTTCTGAATGCATGTGCCAATGTTTGTTGTGGCACTTAAAGAGGGGAATCACCCTCATGAATCAAATCATCTGGAGTAATTGCAAATCCAGTGTCTTGTTGATATGGCCTCATTGACATGTGTTCCAAATGTAGGAGAGAGAACAGCTGTACAGTGTTCACCAACATGCCCTCACGAAGTGTGGTCATGCCCTTGCCATAAATAGAAGATTTGTTATACAGAGGTGCATAAGCAAGCTCTTGCACATTTGTAAGAGAGATGTGTGAGATATAATGGTAGAGAATATCACTTTCTCTGCACTTTCAGTGATTTGATTCCATCAGTTCTGTTTATAATAATGCCCTACAAACCAAGAACTCTATGATCCAAAACAAAATCCAACATTAATTTAAAGCCCCATGAAGGAGTCACTCATTTTCAACACCACTAGCCTGTATTAAGTGTAGAAACACATCCAGCATTTGCTCAACTGATTTTCCCCATTCAAGGTCTTAATTCTTGAGCTGGTGGGCCCTACTTTCTAGCACAAGAGGGGAAACCCCAAGAGGTTTCAATTAGAAAGTCTAGGGATTTACTTCCTGTTTTGACCAGATGCTATTACCATCTTGTTTATCCAAAAGCTTGAACATGATGCGATGCCCCTTTTTTGCATCATAGTAGTCGACCTGCAATCATCAGAGTTGAGTTGAATCGTCTCTGTATGTTAGCCAAACTTTACCACTGAGATCTGGTAATGGTCTACAAATACTGAGTGCACACATTGTGTTGCAAGTGCAATCAAACTGTACTAAAACTAACACAAGACACATTTTAAGCCTTGATAAACAGTAATCTAGGATTTCCAGCTGAGAAAAGTGAGATCATGGCTGCAGAAAATGTAGATGTTACTCACAATACTACTATTTCATCAGCTTTGTGGGCATTTAACATGGACCCACATGGTGGATGTAAGAATCCAGGAATAGGTGTTAAGAAGTGGAGTGAAACTACCTCTTTTGGATCAAGGGTGAGGACGCAGAAAGTATCAATCGCACCCTGTGAGGGATCTAATTGGGGTTGTTCAAACTCTGAGCTCTTTGGGTAGCCTGGATGAGGACTTGCAAAGCTTGCCCTTGACCTTGGTGAACTGTCAAACCATGCTTTCTCCCTCAACTATACGCATGCCACCATCCAAGCATAAGACCTCATTACAACAGTTTCTTGCATATCTAGTAAGCAAGCCCTACTTTGCCCTGAACTGTAACCATAGCCTTGCTGGAGATAATGTTAAACCTCTAGTCATTTTCCATTGAAATTAGTGGCATGTTGAATTGAGGGGAAATACTAACAGTTTTCTTTGAAGGATCCAATTCTGTGCTGCCAATAAGGTCCAAAATGCCATTGAGACGGAACTGCTCCCATGTCTCAGTGAAGTAGTAACAAATCTGCCAGCAATGTCCACCTTGTGAGCAATAGTCTCTCCTTCATGATCTGGTTACTCTTTTTGCAGCAATAGAAAGGAAACAAGGTTACCCTTGAACTACATCCTTTGAATTTCCACAAAAGTCTCTCAAGCTCGTGGTTAAAGGGGGATAGATAAGACAATGACCAACCATTTCCCCAGAGGAAAACAATGATTCTCAAGATCAAAATACCTCACCAAATGGGCAGTGCTTCATTTCTTCAGTCTGTGCCATACAACAACCAAACAGGTCTTTGTCAACGCCAAGCACATGCAATAGGGATTGTCAAGCAAGAACATAACAAACATAAACATGGATGGGTCTGGTTACCTGCCTTTTGACTCCGGGAATCAGTGGTGAACTGCAGCTTATCAGTGCCATCTACAAATCCTCTGCATTGCAAACACAGCATATCAAAATGATGTATACATGGGAATACAAATACACAGGGAGTGAAGGAAGACAATGAGCTGGTTGAATGGAACTATTACTGGAATTCGGTTCCTTATCCTTTCTCTGAAATGTCTACAGCTTACAGTCAAAAGTTGTGCACATTTGACAATCAGATGATACAAGTACAAATTGCATTTCATGCTTGGAAGCATCACCTGAGACTGGGAAACGTTTGCTTTCTAAGGGGAGTTCCAAGGCACTTACAAGTTCTTTCAGAATGTAGAAAAAAGTGCTACTGAATCTGTTTGAGTAAAGGATGTAGTGAAACCTGAAAACCAGGGTCCTATTGGCTGGCCTGCCATCAGCTCTCACAGTCGCCTGCACAAACCATTTTGAGCAAGAAACACTCAACAAAAGATGGAAGGAGACAGAGTTAGACTTGGAAGAGTAGTAACCCAGTGTCTGCCTGTGCAAGTCCGACTGATTGAATTGTTTTTAGCCTTGAAGATCTGGTGCCTCTCTATGGACAGCCACAGCAATCATTGCACAAACAGGTTTGCCAAAAGACCTTAGATGGATACTGAAGAGTCCCGATTGATCACATGGAAGTTTGAGGAGATGGGAAGAGTACCAGCTGCAGGTGCTGTGAATGCTTCAAGTGCTTATGATTCTGAATGGCGCTTTGCAAAATCTCCCTCCATGAGCCCAGACTCGCCATCACTCTTGAACAGTCCTCACTCTTAACCAAAAACTTCAATATGCAAAATCACTCTAAACAATAGGAATTGCCCGAACAGTGAGACCTAATCTTCTGTGCTCCACAAAGTCCTCAGAATCCACCTCTGCTCAGAATTCCTCACAAAGCTCTATTGAACAAAAATCAATATCTTTCTTCAGAAAAGTTGCAGCTTTGCCAAGAAGCTTTGTGCAGCAGAGTTTTTCTTTGAAATTGAAGCTCTAGCCGGGATCAAAATTCTCCTTGATGCTAGAACCATCTCTTCTTAAAATTTGAGCATATCAATTTTGCATTGACACAATCTTGGAGCTTCCATTTTCAAATTAAATTTATAACTTCAAGCTGGGTGAGAGATTATTGAAGGAAAGCAGATTATATACGTGTTCAATTTACAGCTCTGCGGTATTCCATCACGTCATAGTTTGTTGGAAGATTAGAATTCTGCCACAACGTCCAGTCTCAAACCAAACTAAAGACCCCAACTTTAGGTCGGTTGGGTTTGGTTACAAAGGTGGAGCTAAGTCCATATTAAGGTGGCCTTCTCTACTAATTAACTGGTTTCTGTGTTTAGGGTTAAACCCTAAACCCTATTTAGGCAGTTTTATGAGCATTTCCCCAAGAGGAATAAGTTGTCATCTGCTGGCCGGACTTTTGTTGTTAACAATGTCGATTTTTTAATGCGAATTGACAACTGAGAAAGGCACTTGAAATGTGAATCATCAGTGAAAAAACTGGTTGCGCTTTGGAACAAGCCCTGGAAGAACTTGTTATATCACCTAAAACTAAACCCAAAACTTTGAAGTCCGAAAACTTAAAAATTAAAAGTATAAAACCTAAACCTTAAAAAAAACCAAACACAAACCCTAGAAATTATAACCAAATAGCCAATACAACCATATAGCCCATATAACTGAATAGTTGACTAGAGCCCAATAATCTATGTAGCCATAGTTGCCTAGCCCCGAGTTTATAACCCCCAAAGCTTCATTAAGGCCTTTGTCAACCTTAATATAGCATCTATAGCATAGAGGTGGGCAGCTCATGGGCTGAAAAAAAATGTTAGAAGAGTTAGTGCTAAGTTTTCAAAGCTTTTATCCCTTATTACAAAACTTTTTGTACAACAACTAGGATGGAATGAGTCAGCAAATGGGAGATGAAAAGCCTAAAAAACTACCTATCCCACCTGCGAAAACACTTGCAAAAAGGGCCTGAACATGACACAAAAACCATTTATGAAAATGAAGAGAGGGGAATTTTCAATGTTTCAGTGCAAAAGCCAAAATAGCTCTCTTGATAGAGAGTAGGCACCACTTTGATCCAAAAGTTCTAGCCGAGAAGATCTGCATGAAAGCTAGCTATGGACATTGACACGGATACTCCTTATCTACACTTTTCTATGAACAAGTTATGGGCTTTTTTCCCACTCACTTGTCATTTATTAGAAACACGCATTATTCTCTCAACCTTTTACTTTAGGTTTCCTTTTTTTTTTGGGGTTCTCTGGCAATCAATTTCCCCTTGTTGGCTCTTTTTGGGTCCAACAGATGTTGAAGGGGAAGAAAAGACAATCTGAGGAATTTCTGTAAATTCCACCCCAATTTTCCCACAATGCTGGTTCGCACTTGGCAGAGATGGAGTTGGGTTGACAGTTAGGCAATTGCTTACACTGTTCAACATTAGGAAGAAATTTCTCATTTGTATGTCATTTGAAGAAATTCAACTTCTTATGGTTGGCAAGGAAAATAGGATATCACATTGAAGAAGACTGCAGTGAAAGGTCATCCCACGAAATTGAGTCCTACAAATTCAGTGCAAGTGAACAAGAAGACACCCAGTTTCTTCAGCTGGGTGCCAGATCTCTTTCAGCATCCTAGTTGCCATATTTCAAGCCATATTTCAAGTACATCCCTGAAGGTAATCTTCCATGAGAATTAGGGGTTAAGAGCAGCAAGATTATTTAGCTCATAGTTCATAGAGAGAACTTGTTTGCAATTCCTTTGAGGTTCTCAGCAATTAGTGGTGGTAGCAGGGGAGAGGAGCTCACAGGCAGAAGTACAAGGAGTTGAGTTGAGAAGAGAAGAAGAGAAGAAAAATCATGAGGGAACAAAGCCATGCTTCTTGTTTCCAAACAAAGCATAATTTGAGAGGGGCCAGTTTCTATCCATCACAAACTCTGATGTGTGTGTGTCCTACTTGTCACTCTCCTCTACAGCACTCCCTCATTGAAGTACCAGTTGCAAACAGGAGGCCTGTGAAGGCTATGGAGAGATATATATATAATCTAAACTCATTTGATTGTAAACAATAGGTAAATGAAGAGAAATTGACTATATCAGGGAGTCAATTTCTCCCTTCTTCAATCCAGAGGTGATACCCAGTGGAAGGTCTTGGCTTGGTGTATGGCCTCGATCTACAGTTGGAAAAACACAACATTGAGCAAAAATACTTCCATTGTATGCATACGCATATGGTAATGCTGTTAAAACCTGCACAAACAAAGCGGTGGTTCAATTCAATAACCCAACCAGCCTCTTCACATAGCTCAAGAGGGGATACATTCAAACAGACAATTGCCACAACGCAAACCTTCTCTGATCAAAACGACTGAGGATGCAGTCTGGACTCTGGGTCATGTTCAAACCACAAAAACTCATTTGGTCTTCAACTAATGTTTGAGAGACATGCATGACACACATTACTTTCTGATTACAGAATTCTTGGTACCGTAATGAAGGGAGAATCTATTTTACTGTAGTACCATGCAGGATTAGTCTTCACACACTACTGATATACACTTTCATCCTTTAAACGGTGGAACTTTTTATTCATCTGGATGTTATTGTGGTAATAGAGTCCCAAGCTCCAGCATTTCTCATGCTCAAAAATGTAGGTGAAATTTGTCATGGTAGTTGGAAGTTAGGAGTTGCGAGAAAATTGATGAGCTTTTATACCAAGAGAAGGAGCACACCTGTAGGCGTAGCATCTCAAGTTCAGAGAGGCCTGATAGATGGGAGATTATACAACGCAACACATTTCCATGTGCAACAAGGAGCACATTACGGCCCTCTTTCAAGCGAGGCTCAATAGTCGAATTAAAGAACCCAACAGTCCTGCCATATGTATCCTGCAAAGTGATCATAAGTCATCTCCTTAGAGTATACCTGACAATTGACATCACTTTCATAGTGTTGCAGATCAAGAACAATTAATCATGAAAATCATAAAGGGACCATATGTCACATTGGCAAGAGGTGGTGGTCCATTTTCACAGGGTTGCAGATCCAGAACAACTAATCATGGAAACCACAGAAGACCCCATGCACCACATTGGCAAGAGGCAGTGCTCAGCATAGAGCAATGAATCTCACTTGCAAGCTCTCTCCTTTTGGAGGTCGAGTGTCAGCACTTCTACGCCACTTCGTCACTGTCTCCTCCCCAAACTCACGAGCAGCTGCTTCTTTGCTCATACCCTGTCAGAAGAACAAGTTAAAGAATCTTTGAGTTGATTTTCAACACAACACTCTTCACTTAGGCTTGCTTGTCCAACCTTGTTTGTATTTGGGATTAAGAATCTGCCTCCAAATCTGAATTGACATGCAGAATATATACATTTGTTTACCTGCAGATCACCATAGCAGCGCTCATTTAGAGCAGGGTCAGCATATACAGGCACCATTCGACATGATGCTGTCTCTAATGCCTTTGCTGCTGCATCCCTCAGCCGGATACGGTTTTCATCACCAGTCTTACCTTTGCCATAGAAGCCACCCCGCACAAGCACCGGTACCTTCTTGAAACTGCTCTGCAATACCAAAACTAAGGCACATTAGCACACTACAAGAACACAACTAACCAGCCAGAAACACAGCTCTCAACTCTAAATTATCCTCTGATGATGATGCAGTAACTCCTAAAACTCTTTTCCTGTTACACACATACATGTATTGCTGAAAAACAGGTTTACTAACAACCCAGTTTGCAGAAATCATAAAATGCTCTTTCAATAATCGAAAGCAGCAGACACTCAAACCTGAAGTACTGCAAAAAGAAGTCCTCACCTGGGTCATGGCTATGAGAGCAGTTTGTTTGGAGCGCACAAGGCGACTGGTAAAGATAATATCAAAATCAATTTCGCTGATAGCACGCCCTCCTGCAAGGGCATCCATTACTCCCTTCTCTGTGAGTGGAATATCAACATCCCTGCAAAAATCATGCAACATGAGCAAAAAATGGAGTTCAATGTTTGCTTTGATCCAAACCAATACACAACCTCATAAGCAAAAGCATAATTCATTTCTTACTTTGGTTCAAACCAATTCGCAACCTCATCATCAAAAGTATAACAAAGTTGTGCATCCCAGATGAATTACGAAACCAAATAAAACCTCTAACTAGTGCCACTACTGTGAAAACCTAACCCTATAACAAACCAAAGAGACCGAACCAATTGAGAAGAGGCTGTCATCATAAGACCCTAGGAGATTTGGAGTTTGGACCAGGATGAGGAATTTGCAGAAGAGATTCAGGTCAGTTGCCTACATGACAATGATTGCTATCTTCAATCCCAGCAGTAGGACCAACGTTGATATCAAAAGGTTTTTGCAAGCTTCAGATAGACATCTCAATGGGATCAGGTTTTAAGGTAGGGTTTAGAGTTTGTACCCTGTGAAGAGCTTCAAATCGTTCCACATACTTTCACCTGCATCCAACAAAGTCAGAAACCCCGCACCATCTCCTTAGAAGTTATTCTAGGTTCTGGAGCATTTTGCAAAGACAATTCAGCTTCCAAAGTAGTACTCTAATTTGATTCTAATTCTGGCCCTTACAACCCTCAACAAGTATAGAACCAGGGAAATTCTCACAAGCTTCCAACCATCCCCAACAGAGTACAAAGATCAGATTTCTAAATATGCTTATGTAGGTAAATGACATCAGAAACCAAGGAGTGTCACCGCCAGATTGTAAAAGTGACAATTTTTGTTGCATCTCCTAGAGCGAAGCATATGCTTTGGAAACTCGGATGGTCAATCCACATTCAAACAAGGTCTTCTTCCAAGAACTTGGAGACATAGGTGATGCAGGATGAACTCCAACGAAAGCAAGGGAAAAAAAGGAAACCGAGAAGAACAACAACAACAACAACAACAAGAGAAGGACAAGAACAATAGTAAAGCACTGCAAGTTTGTTGCTTTGATTATTACCATGGCGCATCAGGACAAGCTGACTTTGAACCTTGCTGGGTGCGAAGCTTGCCTCTTTCATGGGCACAACAACCGCAACGCCTCCTGCTGCCTGTGGCGGGACAACTGCTACTGCTGCTGCCATCATGCGCGTACCCCATCCCCTGTTGCTGCCACAACTGATCATACCCACTAGCCCAAAATGGAACACTACCAGTATTATCCCACAAGCATTTCTCTCTCCAGATCTCCACTTCTTAAAAAATTCCTGCAAACAGAAGCTGCAAACAAATCCGCCCTCCTGCACTCAAATCACTTAAAATCCCACCACTGCTCCACAACTCCAAAAAAGAAAAGAATCGTGACGCACTCAAGTAGTTATCCGTTCACCCTTACGCTTTGAGAGGGTCCCACTTCAGTAAACAGCACAAAACCCCACCACCAAGTTGCACTTTGTTGGTCCTGCGCTTTCAGAAAGCACAATGGATGCAGTGGGGTTTTTGCTTCGGAGATTTTGGTTGAGCTTTTTAGCCTTCTTCTCAGGCATCTCTCTCTCTCTCTCTGATTTGAAAACCCTAAATTCTCGCACGAGCATCACGTTTTTTCTAGACCACTGTGCTTTGCTGTGCTGTGCTGTGCTGCAAGGAAAAAAAAAGATTGGTACTTTAGGTAGGATTTCAATACTCTTTGCCAGATTGCATTTCTGTTTGCGGCCAGAGACTTAAAGGGACAAGTTGGATTTAGTGACGTTTCGGAACAAGTCTCACTTTTTAAATAAAGATATCCTTTGCACTATCCTGTGTATGATGATGCACATAGCTTGCACATACCTCTCTATGCTAATGTGTTTTTGTGTTGGCTTGCAAAAGAGAAATTTTTTACCAACTGGCGAGATGCATCTGATAAGATAGATATAGAGCGTCATCAAATCAGCTTTATCCACATGTATTAAGTTCTTGCCAGTTTGGTAGCAAGTGGGCTGGTGGGTCCTCCCATTTACTGGCTCTGCCCGGTCGTGGAGACTCGGGAAAGTCGAGACTACGGAATATGATGTCGAGTTCGCTTGGACTCGCATTGCCAGGAATGTTCACGAGCTATCTGCAATTTTTTAAGAACATCATGGAACATCTCGTAATCATTGGGCCCTGCCCCCACAGGGACAGGGACTGTCGCATTCGATCCAACTTTTGCAACTTTTACCTTCTAAAAATGTTTAGACTGCTTCGATTGAAACGGGTTTTTTCCTTATTCAGAGTGTGGACACAGTAGGTGGATTAAGCGGGAAAATTCAGAGTATTTCTTTTGTTCAGAAGAGAGTGCTAGTGGCGGCTTTTTGGGTTTTGAAATTAGGCGTTGATGCATTCTCCCATCCTTCTCCAGCTACATGCGGCAGTGCCCACCTGCTGCCTCGGCAGGCACCGTTGCTTCTGCTATTGCTGCTGCGACGACTACTGGCAAGCTGCAAGTCATGGCTGCTACACAGTCCACACTCTCGCTGCTGGATCAGCAAGCTGCTGCGGCACAAGAAAAGGCAGAGAGGGTTGTTGTTGGTGTCTTCCTGTCTGAAGAACAATGTGTGAAGAAGAAGGAGGACTTGCTGCCGTTGGCGGCCCCCTCCTCCTCACCATCATTATCGTGTTCCTCCATCTGTGATTGCAGGAAGCAGAGCTCTTGCTCCTCTCAGGGCTCAGAGTTTGGGGGTAATCTCCCTGTGAATGAGGTGACTTGGCCTGAACTTGCTCATCAGTACCTGGTCACTTTTATGCAAGGTAAAAAAAGTGGCAATCCCAGTGGATTGAGACCAGAGGAACGCAAAAGGTTCATTAGATGTCTTCAACGAGATGGTGGTGTGCTGTTTGGGGCAGCTGCTACAGTTGCTGTAGAAAGTGATGCTCAGGTCATGATCTGGTTCTGGTGTGGCCTATATGTTGGATGCAGTATGTTTACTATCATAGGATAAGGGAATGGTGTAGAATGAAACTAGTGCAGATGTTGCTTTGGATACCAGCTGCCTGTTGAATCATGAAGTCCTGCGACATGTGGCATATGCTGACAAAGGAGAAGTTTTTCTGTTTTGATTGGTGGTCCAGAAGGCCATGGGACTGGTAAGATGCGTGTATGGTAGCTCTGCCCCGTGATTTTCGGGCCAAAGATGCTTGCCTTGCTACTGGTGCTTATGGAGGGTTACCAGCGGCATTTGCACGAGATGTGCAAGAGGTGTGGCTACTATCTAATGGCAACCTCTGTTAAGTAATGGGTTTGTTATGTTTCTTCTTTTTCCATTTGTACAGGAAATTGTTACCAACAAACTTGAGCACATTATTGAATTGGAGGTTTTTAAATTCCTTCAAAGCAGTAGCGGCAGCAGACTAGCGCAGCTGCACCCAACTGCTGTTCATTAAGATCAAGTACCTGCAACTCTACTAGTCCTGCAGCAGCAGCAGCAACAGCTCATGGTCTTCAGTACTGCCAGTCTTAGAAGTAAGCTTAAGGCAACTTTAGTGTGGCAGCTGCTGGATCATGACAACAGCAGCAACAGCAACATGAGCATCACCACCACCACTACAACTACGATTTCTAGCCAGACTTTGTCAAAGGAGTCCTCCTCACAAGTGGACTCCTCTGCAAATTACAGCACTAGCAGCAGCAGCTGCAGTGTGACATCATCACAGCAGCAACAGGTGCTGGGCATCAAGGATATGTTGTCAGATGGAGCTATCATTTTCAAACTCAAGGATCTGAGCATGTCAACAAAGAATTTCCATCCTGCTAAGAAAATGGCAATTCTATGTTTTGGGGTTCACTTCATGGCGTGGATGTAGCAGTCGTGGTGCTTAAAAACAACAACAATAACAAGGGATCAGGAGGAGGAGGCTCAGATTTTGTTTCTGAGATGAATAACTTGTGTAGTGTACATCACACAAATCTTGTGAAACTCATCGGTGGCTGCAGTAATGTGCAATATGGCCGGATTTATCTTGGCAATGGGTTTGTTGCAAGTGGAAACCTGTGACAATACCTTCACAGTCAGTACTTGCCAGGATTTTCAGATCTTCCAACTTGGACAAGCAAGCTGCAAGTGGTCCTTGATGTTGCCAAGGGACTTGAGTATCTCCATCACCATACATATGCTGGACCCTTCATTCACAAACACTTGAAAAGTAGCAATATCCTCTTGCACAATTAACTTCATGCTCAAATTGCGTATTTTGGAGTTGCAAAAATTCAAGATCAGATGGGTACATCAGCAGCAGCAGCAGAGAGTCAGGGTTCCAGCAGGAGCACACCAAGTACTAGTGGAGAGCTGCAAGGCTCAGATCATTAACAGTCTTCTTCTACAAGGGTGATGCAACTTCCAGGAGGAGTCCAAGTACAGTGCTCAACTTTCAAACAATCTCACAGCATCTGGATTTCAGGGACACATGGGTAAATGTTTTATGCAAAGGGTAAATTTGGAAAAGTTAGGAACCATGGAGTTAGTGGTGATTAGGATATATGGGCAATTTGCCAATGTTTTTATGTTGGTAGTTGTAGATGGGTTGAGCAATAATGATGCACAAGCATTGTCATTTTATCTTTGAGTTCCTTGCACAATACATGCAGCTTGTTAAGATGTATAGTACGGACAACCTTGCAACAATGTTGGTCAAAAACATTGGAAGCTCTTGGTTTAATGAGCAATAGTTAATAACTAATTATGCTACCATAAACATTGGAAGCTTTTGGTTTAATGAGCAATAGTTAATAACTAATTATGCTACCATCTTTGTGATTCCCGCTCTTGATGTTATAGCTATTAAAAGGTCAATTGAAATCCACAATAAGAGAAGAGAGGGTCAAAATTTCGCAACCAACTTTGAGGTATGTAAAGATATTTGTATGTTGAAAACTTTCTTATTAGGAAGTAAAAACAATGAAACAAATTACAGATGTTTATTCCATGGCTTTTAATATTGTGATTACAAGTTGTGGGGACATTGATAATCCCAATTGGTGCAGCTTGCTTTGAGAACGATTATGAGAAATGCCATCTCCCATCTCTCACAAATAGAAATGCTAGTTATTATCACCAAGTCTGTAAGTGTATGGTTTGTGCTCAATCTCAGCCTCCCATTGCTTGCAAAATCAGGCAGGTCAACACTAAAAAATTTGATTACACGTTGTATGACCCGTGGTGCCCATAAAGTTCCAATCATCATTTTTGTGAGGTATCAACAGTGTACCTCGTTCACACGCTCTTATAAAAACCCTCTCACAATACTAACCTAAACATGCTTTAACATCCAATGTTAGGGCATCCCCACCAGTGCTCAGTATGTCACTCTGGATAATAAAATTAGATGTCTAAGTTTAGCTGGTTTTTTTTTGCCAACAATAAAATTGTATCTGGAATTGCATATATGTAGGCACTACTAATAGCAAACCACCTGGACCATTCATTATGATCGACCAATCAAAAATACTGAGCTGCAATCAGGTCCAATTCAGTACACTCTTTTTTGGAGGTGCACGACTGTGTTGCGCCTCTCACCAGCCAGGGCAAGCTGCACAAATTTGGTGCAGAAAAACGAATTTCCTGAACTAAACCGGCACATTTTGACTTTTTCGGAATAAATTTTACTGTCTTGAGTCACATACTGAGCACCGGTGGAGATGCTCTTAGGGTGTGCTATGTAACTTTGGCACCACCACTATAAGATTTTTGTACTTAGGTGCAAAAATGGGATAATAAGGTGATTGCAGTCAACTGTGTCATAACTCATAACACACAAACTTGCACATTGTTTTCACAATTATAAACCTAAATATCATATACCAGGAAGCTTTGCATGTCCAATAGTTAATCTTTCTGCTGGAGGTGCAAGGTATTTCCCCAATTTGAGAAACTTTCAAAATGTAAGGCAGTGAGTGCATCATCCTTGATCCTTGGAGACACTACTGTAGTCCAAACCCTAAACCCTATTAAAGCATACAAGCTCACATAGTCAGTAGAATTGGCCTCCTACCTCCGTTGCCACAAACATAGCCGGAATATGAACAAGAAGCTAAAGAATTGACCATCAGATCATTTGAAGAATGCTTGCAATTGCATGACAGTGCTCCTGCTTGGTACAATATTCTGGAATCAGAAACTTGTGAAGTCAAAAATGGAGGCTCCATTGAGTCATACATGGAAACCCTTCACAGAACAACCCCAAAGAACAATGCATCCACAATGGCTGTCACTTAGGGCACATGTGCACATGAAGAAGTTGCTGCTCCAAGATGTGAAGAAGGGAACTTTGGTGCAAGAGCAACTTTTCCCTGGACTACATTGCAGTGCTCTTCTTTGTGTCATCATCTTCTGAGAACCAGGGATATGTCTTAGTGGAAGGCAGGAATGCTGTGACAACATAGTGACGAAAACAACTATAAAACAAAGGACTTTCACTTCATCAGTATGAAAATTTTATTGGTGACAAGCTCCACACAATTGCCTCTTCTATACTTCACAGAAATGCCACGTAAAATGAAGTGAGTTTATTTTTGGTGCAGCTGACAAGGCAGTTGAAATGATCCTATGGGTCCACATGCAATGAACTACTAGAATGCATTTGAAATACTCAAGATATTACTTGCCAAAGCATCCAGAATGGAAAATTGGATATTGATTGCGGATCATAAGAGACAAAGTTATCACAGAGATGGGAGCTAAATTTCTCGTCTCAAAAGATCAAAGACCAAAGCATCTAGAATGGAGAATTGGATATTGATTGTGCATCCTAAGACAGACAAAGATGTCACAAAGATGGGAGCAAAATTTCTTGTCTCAAAAGATCAAGGAGCAAAGCATCTGGAACGGATAATTGGATATTGATTGTGCATCCTAAGACAGACAAAGATGTCACAAAGATGGGAGCTAAATTTCTTGTCTCAAAAGATCAAGGAGCAAAGCATCTGGAACGGATAATTGGATATTGATTGTGCATCCTAAGACAGACAAAGATGTCACAAAGATGGGAGCTAAATTTCTTGTCTCAAAAGATTAAGGAGCAAAGCATCTGGAATGGATAATCGGATATTGATTGTGCATCCTAAGACAGACAAAGATGTCACAAAGATGGGAGCTAAATTTCTTGTCTCAAAAGATCAAGGACTTTGCCACACCTTAAACTCCAAACCTTGGAACAAGGGCAGATTGATTGTGTGCATCTATAGCTGTTAAGAAAGGAAGCATTCCTCACAAATGTCATTGATTGACCAGCATGATGGGTGCAAATTGTAATGTGAGAGACTGGAAATGCACCCCTGAGTGTCTGTTCTATCCTGTTCAATGTTTGTTAAACACAATTGGGCATGAGTACTAAGAATTTCGTACTGCATCCTTGCCCATCCCTGCTCAGTGCTCATTACTCCTCACATTCCGAAACTCATTCATGTAAATCGTGCAACAAGCTCAGAAATTAGAACCCTGAGGACAACAGTTTCACACCAGCAGCAAGCTGAGATTCTCAAGATCTCAAGAAGGTGCTTAGAGATGAGGAAGACAAGGACAAAACACATATCAACCTTTCATGGATCTAGCCACAGTACCAAAGCTTTGTGTATGATCTCCTCCACAACCAAGCATCGAGTATTCTTATGGAAAAATTCGGGATTTGGGCGACGGAAGCCGCGTTTCCGAGCAAGCGGCAACGCTGCCGAAAGTTGGGTTGTGGGGACCCGGCATAGCCATGGAGTCCCCATTGATCGTAAAACTAGGTACGAGGTTCGCCTCTGGATCGTGGAGCCAGGACGAGAATAACGTGGAGTCGTCAACCTCGGCCCGTTGGAAAGTGTAGTCGTTCCCGCAGTAACGGTCCTTCTTGTCCATCCGGAAGTCAGCATGAGAAGAGCAGCCGCCTGTTTCGAGATCATCATCGGTGGAGAACAACTCCATCTCGTCAATTGACGACGCATTGAAATCTTTTGTTACCTGGAACAACTGCGATGGATAAGTGACAAGCTCCGGCACTTCATCATCTTCCCGATCACCTCCATTCCCATCATCAGCAGGAGGGAGGAAGCCTAAGTCTACGAGGTACGCATCGATCGAGAACTCCATGTCGAAGCTTGACGCATTGTTCAAATCTGCTGGTACCTCAGGGAATAGCTGCGCAGGATGAGAGATAAACTCAGGCATTTCAAGAACTTGGCTTGTAAGCTCAGAATCCGCTGCGCTCGACACTTGTGGTGAGATACCGCGACTGACGTCGCCGGGAATGGACGACGCCGCCCCCCTCGTCGCAGCCGGTAGAAATTGGGTATCAGCCGCTGCAGATGGCACAAAGTTCGTGGTCTGCTGCATGTCCAGCACATGATCTTCATCTTCCCGATCACCTCCAATCTCATCATCATCAGCAGAGAGGCTGAAGCCTTTTTCCAAGCACCCATCGATCGAGAAATCCATGTCGGAGAAATCGATTGGTACCGGGACTGGAGAAGACTCAGCTGCAAACTCGGCCACTTCACGGCTTGAAAGCTCAGAAGAATCTGCGGATGACGAGGAGAGACGCTTGACCTCGGAGACAGCCTCCTTCTTATTTGCCCAAGTGCGCTTGCTGCTCCCAGCGCACAGCTTGTTGCTCCGTGCTGAGACGCATGGCTTTCTCGATGGGGCACTGGCTAACTCCGAGAGCGGATTCCGTTCCAGCTTCCGGAACTCTGTCATTCCAAATTTCTTTACCTTACCCTTGACGAACATCAAAAACTCTTTCGTCGGCGGCGAGTCTTCGAGTTCCGCAGGCAAAGGATCGAAATAGTCCTCAGGATAGACGTAATAGAAAGGCTTTTTCCCCGTGTAATGCAGCAAAGTGTCATGACCTCGCATCGCTTCCTCAAGTTCAGAGTAACTCCCTCCCCAAAAGTGTTCCGAAGCTTTCCAGTGCCGCGCCTTCAAACGGGATTCCACGCGATACGTTTTTATCCCTCCCTTGGGCTGGCGTATTCCTGGGGTGTTGCTCATCACAGCAGATTCTCGATCAGGAACGCCCAGTGCAGGATCCGGAAGCAGCAATACGCCATCTCCACCTCCTTGCGAGAGCTGCTCCCTGCGCCAACAAACGAGCAACACAAAAGCAGGAAGAGCTTCTCTCAGTTTCATTCGCAAGAAAGAACACACTACTATCGACTGCAGCTTCTCTTGACCCATGATCAAAAATAGCAAAGCAAATCCCCCCGGAATCAGTTCACAGAAGATGGGCAATCCATTGGCAAGACCTGCTGTTGTTGCGTGACGATCCAGGGCCTGGGGACATTCCTGATGAATTCGTAGCTGTGCGGCTGAAAGACTCCAGTGAGGAACGATTTTTTCCACCCGCATCCGGCGCAACTCCGATTCCCTCGACTTCGGGGCCAGATCGCTGTGATGCTTTCGCTGCTTGTTGCGACAGCTTCTTCCGTGGTTGCGAGCTTCTGCTGGGAGGTGCTCCGGAGACTGCGAGACAGATTCCGCTGCTGGGAATTCTTCCGCTCCCGTTCATTCTGGCGCTTTCTTGCAATCGCTGCTAGAGCAACAAGGAACTAAAAACGAAAGACGGAATGGTACAACCGGAAAATCTACTCCAGTAGCTGATGGAAACAAACACAACCAGAGACGACCACAAAGCACAAAGCGCAACCACAAAAGAAAAAACAACACTAAGTTTTCAGAACCCTTTGAGAGCTCCAAAATTAAGAAGAGCCGGCTTTGGGAACCAAAAGAGAGAGAACGTCAGAGAACGTAAATGACTTGTAAGGGCACGTTCAATCCCTAATCTTCCCTCCTCACACTGAAGGTGATCCGAAGCTTCTGAGAAAGCAAGGTCTTCAATTTTGCAAAGAGCCTGCCAATTTTTGTTCACACTATAAGTAGTAGCTGACAGGGTCATTGGATGGGTACCTTATTCTTGTAACGGCTCCCATCCATGGGCCTTAACTACTACTTAAGGACCTGCTTACAAAATTTCAAACCTCTCAGACGGGCACCTTACATTTATTTAGGGTCAAGCATCTTGGGTGGTGGTGGGGGTGGCGGTGCTGGTGGTGGTGGTGGGGGGGGGGAGGAGCTCTTTTACACCCCAGATTCACAGTCATCAGCCAATAGGTCTGATAAGAAAAGAAAAAAAAGGTTGGGGCGCTTTTATTTATTTCAAGAAAGCCCACCTCCTCGGGCATTAGGTAAAGGTAAAGTTTGCCGACACATGACCAAAATTACACAAGTATTCAGTGGCGTTGCTACACGTGTGCCTGCCATGTGTAGGTGGTGGGACAATTTCTAGGCAAGCTATGTTCGCTTGTTTGTTTTACATTTTTTATAAAATACTGAAGGGTGGGTCATATGTGAGGTTTTTGGAATAGCTTGAGCCTTGAAGATGATGATGATGGAAGTAGTGGGCAAGAGGCAACAATTTGGGGTATAGTTTCCCCTTTTGAACCAGTCTGTGAATGGCAGCTGGAAACCTATCTCTCTCTATTCTCTAGCTATTTTCATTGAAGATGTAACACTTGTTTTATAAAATCTGTACACCTAGTGGTCTACAAATTATATCATAAGTATTATAAAAATAAAAACAATGGTTCATTCTTCCAACCTTGGCATTACCTACTTTGCCCTCTAGAAGTTTAGCTTTGTCTAATTCATCCTCTGGATACACTAAAAAAAACTGGGTGGGTTTCTTGTGTTAGGAATCCTTCCAGTATTCCACTTTACATAATCATAACTATAAAAGTTCTAAGTGATTTTTTGGGACAAATTTTGTCACTTTTTCAACAAAAGAAGTTGGGACTTTTTTTATTTTATTTTTTCTTAGTGTAGATTTCATGAATTTTTCACATTTTGGGGGATAAAATAGCCTAATGCTTTAAATCATAAAATTGAAAAAAAAACCCCTTGTTCCCCTCTTTATTTGTGAATTTTTTTTTCATTTCAAAATTAATCTCAAATTCCCTCACTTCCCTCATTAAACTTTCCCTAAGATTTTTGCCAATCTATAAAGTGCCACCACTAAAACATGGAAATCTTCTTCTGTTTCTCTTTTTTTTTTGTTGGGTAAAGTTGGATAAATCTTGTCTCATTTTAGGATAGGTATATGTTATGGGTTTTGTTGTTGAATGATCCCAACTAATGTACATTCAACTGCATTACCCTTTAAAAAAGTGTTGTGCTCCCAAAATGGTGACTAAAAGGGGAGTTGGTTAAATTTTGTACCTTATTTGCATAGATTTGTTCTTTCAACTATTGCAACATGAATAATTACAAAATTAAGGATGTCGGTGTCCCATAGCCAGGAGTGAAGATCTGAAACCTGAATCCCTCACAAAGGCACTTGTGTGGGGTCCCACAAAGGCCCAACCAGCACGCAAAGTGTTGTTGATCTTAGCTTTCCATATGAAGAAGCATGCTTCTTTTTTAGATCCTTTACAAAATTCTTGACCGCAAGAGGAGTTCAACAAGGGAGATCCGCCTTACTTTTAAAAACACAATAAGAAAGAAGGAAGAAGACCCAAAAAAAAAAAAAACAAAACAAAACAAAAAGTTCCCATGTCCAGATTTGTAGCTAGTCGGCTTTTGCGTGCCAGGCACCCACTGTTAGTGGACAAAATATGATTGGAGCTTGCCTGATCATCAAATCACACACATGCAAGTGGCCCCCACAAATTGTTGACGGCAGTGGACAAACTATGCCATAGTTGCATAGGTATTAACAGAACCTTCAACTCTGAATTTGTCCAGTTGAAAGTTGAACTATGCCAGAACAACACAAAATCAAACAAGGTCAAATGTGAAATCAAGTATGTCTCAGACCCGGGCAATGATGACTCATGATGTTGTGTGAAGCCCATGCCCATTTTGTGCGTAAGGAGCCAGGCGAGCCCATTAGGGCGAGTTTCGTTGGGTGCACCCAACATAATGGGCGGCAAGCGCAAGACCATTCCATGTCATTAAGGTCTGGGGTGGCAGATTCCGCAATGTAAAAAACATTCATCTTTATCAAAAGTTTTGGTCACTAATGGAAATGTTTGATGGTTATCAGGAATATTATGTAATATAATGTGGTCAAGAGAATGACAAAATCTGTCACCCCAGACCTTAATGTGAAAGGTACCTAAAGAGCCAGCAAGAATTTCCTAGTGTACTTGGAGGATAAGTTCTTTTGGTTGCCTCTGATTATCTTTCAATTTACCAGAAGGCCAGTTACAAGTGTGTGACTTCATAACATAACTTGCCATTTTTGTAATATATGGGTAACTTAATTAACATAATAATGACATAATGTGGACCTAATAATCTAAGCATCCTTCTATACTGTTGGCTACTTACATGATTTTGATATAACAATCTTGCAATTTTTTTTGAATTTTTTCGAAACTTAGTGAAAGAAAACCTCAAAAAAGCTATGGTTTTTTTCCAAAAAGAATTTTTAAATCATCATTTTGGAGAAACTTTTTCTACTAAAACAACCAGTCTAATAGTAAAGAGGTGATGGGTGAGATTTGTCAATTGGGATTTCTATTGTGGAATGAAAAAGAGTGTAATATATATATATATATATATATATATATATGCCTGGCAGCTTTTTCTCACAGGTCTTGGAAGTTATTTATTCATTTATTTATTTATTGAAGTATGTAAGAAGTGAGCATCCCACCAGAGGGAAATCCCAGCTTTTGATGTAACACACATAATCTTGCTTATTTGATGGGGGATGTCACCTGTAGAGATTGGGGAGTTCTACAGCTCATGATTCATCACATAAAGGATGACTCTATGTGCCATAAGTAATTAGTAAGGGAGCCCAATTACAATAGCATAACTAAGGGACAGTTTACACTGAAGGGCATCATGGGCTTGGGAGCACACACATTAAAAATCATTCATTGGTTCAAATTATGAAGGTGGTCAGTTTGTGTTTACACTAAGGTAGTTTAGGGCTCAAGCCCAAGCAAATGACTTTGGATGAAAAAACTTGTTGGAATTTTATATGATAGTTGTGAACAATGTTGCTTGGGTCCTCCGGGTATTTTTTTTCAGGCCTACCTCAAAGAGGTGGGCCTAATAAAAATAATGAGGACCTATGGGTTTCAAAATAATTTTAGTCGTTGATTTATGATATATATAATTTTATTTTTTAATATTTTTTTTATGAAGAAAAAATTGGAAGGAATTTTTGTTGGTTCTTCATTAAAAAAAAATCTCTTCAAGGCCTAAACACAATAACTAAAGAATAATATTTATTTCTTTGAAAAATGAAGTTGGAGTGACTTTTTAATGGTTGCCCGCACAAAATTGCTACCCTTTGAGGCCTAAAACAACAATAAAATGGGATCTTTTTTTCTTTTCCTTTTTGAGTAGTAAAATATGATGGACTTTTGGTGCACCTCCCCCCCCTCCACCTCCATGCCCCTCCCAACAAAATTGTTCCCTTAAAGCCTAAACACAATCATAAAAGAATCAAATTATTTTTTCTAATTCGTTTTGAAAAGGAAAACTCTGAGGAAGTTTGGGAAGTCCCCCTACAAAATTGCTGCCCTTTAATGCTTAAGCATAAGAAAATTTCCTAATTTTTCTAAAAGAAAAACTGAGGGAATTTTTGGTGGTTCGCCCTCTAGCTCCCACAAAATTGCTGCCCCTGAATTATGTCTGGTTTTTTTTTTAATTTCAAAAGTAAAAATGGAGGGAATTTCTTATGGTTCCTCTCACCAAATTATAACCCCTTAAACCCTAAACAACATAATAAAAATGGATCATGGTTTTTTTTTTTTTTAATCATCATCATCTTATGTTTTTGAAATTATTGAATCTTGTTATATTAGAGTTGTTTGTGAATAATGCAATCTGTTGTTAAGTCTTTTTCACATTTTTGTTGAGCCATGGATCATGGAGATTACAAACAATTTTTCTATTTTAAAAATGCATGTGGTCCATACTTTTGGTCCAAATTGAATTTTCACTATGTCAAAGGCGCTTGAGCCATCATGGCCCATGGGTTGTCGGGTGGTCTCATTCAAAAAGTGGGGTACCACGAGGTTCTATGGGCCATTATTGCCTAATCCATTTAGTGCAAACAACCCCTAAATTTCTTGCAGTGCCAAAGACCCACATTGATACCTTCACCTTCTTGAATGAGGCCTCTTAGTGGCCAAATTGCAGCCAAGAAATATTAGAATTGGAATTGGAGACATTGATTTAGTCTAAACCAGAGTTTTGTTTTGGAAATTTTTTCAAATCGCTTTTTTTAATTAATAAAAAAAACTTTTTAGTGTTTTGTTTGCAATTGATCTTTTTTTTTTTTAAATCGAGACAAATTCTTAAAACTCTTTATAAGAACTACAACTAATGATTCGTATTTTAAAATTATTAAAAATTACATATATAAAAAAAAAACCCACCCAACACTAGGTCTCAACCTTGTTCACCCAGGCTCCTTAGGGTTGCACATTGGGAAGGATTATCCGACAGATGAATGTTAATTTGCAAACAAAATAACACAATTGGGCTATCACAATGTTTGGAGAAAATTTTCTTTTAGATTGTTTTTTCCCACCTAATTTACCTACATATGTGTACGTAATTTGAGTTTACAATAAAAGACAAAGATAAGTTTATAAAAGTGTACCATGTTATAAAATCAAATAAATAGAAGTCCCAAAACACACCAAAACTAATCCATTGAAAATAGATATACAAAACGAGATATGGTGCATTTTACAATGTAGTTAAACTTCATAGATAATTGTCAAGAAATCAGGGTAGATGGGTCAAGAGATACTTAACTCCAAAGGAGAATTGCAAGGGGGCAGCTAGATGGGTGGAAGGGACTGGTAGGCAGGTTTGAAGGATGAAGATTGATCCAAGGAGAGTTGGGGTCCTTTTGGTTTCAGAAGGGGGGGTTGGGTAGGACTAGGTCAAATGGGTCCCTTGTACTGTACCTAATTGTCACTTTTTCATTATAGGCAACAAGTGTCGCCTTATAGTGTGCACAAGCCCTCATGATTCTTCAACAAGCTAAGCCACATTTCTTCATCTCTTTCACACATACCATTCTTCAGCAGGCTGCCATGAGTAGTAGTCAGAGTTCTTCATCTCTTCCACACATACCATTCTTCAGCAGGCTGCCACGTTTAGTCGCAGTTCTTTATCGTTTTCGCACATACGAGCTAGTGCACCTCCATCGCTAGTCGATTTGTGGCGTAGGATGTTTGTTTTGTTTAGCACGCCTTCCACTTCATTATTATTGTTTTGATGATATTAATTTTCTTTTTTTATGTGTTTACAATTGCATTGACATTTGCCTTGTACTTTTTGTGGATGGGTTTTCATACTTGTTTATATATATATATATATATATACAAGTTTCTCTCCTTTTGTTGAATATTGTAAGATCTTGATGGCATGTTTGTCGAATAATTCATTAATGTTAAAAAAATATAAAGTTTCAAAACATTTCAAAAATTTCTTCATTTTTTTCAAAGAAATTTCTTTGAAATTTTTATTTTTTTGAAAAACAATCTTCATTTCTGAAAATGATATTATTTGTGCCGCAGCTGCCAAGGTCTTATGATATTTATTTACCTTTTTAAAAAATGGTTCAACACTTTCAAATTTAATTTCTCAAATTTTCACAAGTTTGAAGTTCAATTCTCAACAGTTTCGACAAATATCAATGATTCTTTTTCCTTTTCTCTTTGCAAGGCCTTTTGAGAATTATTTTGTGTCAAACATAAATAATATGCAATGGTGGTCATTTTTATTTTTATTTTTATTTTATGTTTTGACAAGTGTTTCACAACCTGGCCAGAAAAAAAAAGTGTGACAGGGACAAAGGGAAACAAAAAAGGGGCCCAAGTCATCACATTAGGTGCGAGGAAATAAATAAATAAAGTCGCCAAATTCAGAGAATAGGTTTCAACAAGTCGCCAAATCAGAGGAGGAATCCCAAATGTTTTTACTTTCCCATCTGACCTGTAGCCAAATTTGGCTAAGCACTCTAGTGGAGGATCGCCAACCCACCGAGTCCACAATTTTTTTTTTAAATACAGACCACCCGATAAGTTTATTCAACCGGAATGGGCACCATGCCAGGCTTTGAAAGGTAGGCGAAGCTGAGCGGCTATACGGTCACGTTCTGGCGAAGGGCGGTCTTTGGGAGGAAAGCGAGAATCTGCGGGAACTGCAAGCAAACTGAAGAGAGAAAGAAAGAGACAAAGGAGCGAGGAGCGAGCGAGCGAGCTGTGCAATTCCAGTATTCTGTCCCCACACGCTTGCTCGGGGTGCCATGGCTTCTTCTGCAGCTTTGTGCATTGCCGTCCTCCTCCTGGTGCTGGCGATGGTGAATCTGATGCCAAAAAGCCTCGTGGAAGGTCGTTTCTTGGATGCGGGTATCTCTATGGTCACGGATCAGGTGCTCCCTCAGCAGCAGCAGCAGCAGCAGACTTACTCTTCTCTCCTCCCTGCTGAGCGCTTCGCTGAGGTTCTTGGGAACTCTCCCTCTGTCGTCTCATTTGTGGCTTTCGCTTCCAAGTACGTCTTCCTCTGCTTTGCTTTCCTGTGCAAATTAATAGTGTGTTTGATTGATGCGCTTGGAAGATTTTCTCTTCCCTTTTATGCTTATGTCTTTCTGCGTGAGGAGGATGTCAATGTCTTTTTTGCTTCTTCTTCTTCCCGCTCCTCGACGATCTTTTTTTCTTTTTTCCCAATCGGGAATCCATCAGAAGCCGTCTGCAAGATTGCCGACTTGTCTGTGGAATGCTGGAAATTCACGTCCGGCAGCCGGCGATGGTGGCCCGATATCTAAATCAGAAATACCGCCTTCTTTTCTCTAACAGCCACATAAATACAGCCTTCTTTTCTCGCAGTCTGTTCATGACTACTCTTCAGTAATGATACGGTCACTGCCCCGTCCCTCCCTCCTCTCCAGCAGCAACATATTGCTGCCTATGTATGGTCTTTTGTCTTTTCCTCTCTTGTTGAGAATGAATTTCGCTCTCTTCTGGTGCTTCAAAGGCTGTCATGAGAGTTTCAATATATTGTGAGTCATCCATTAGGATTACAGCTTCTTTAGCTGAAATGCTCATCGTGTAGTTATGATTTTCTCCTCCAAATTTGCAAGGGTTTCAACCAAGTCGATCTGTGTATTCATGGGCTACAGACATCTGGTGATGCATTTGATGGTCTGCTGGTGCCTCTTGAGTGCTACCCGTCATCACCAAGTCTTCCCATTGCTTGTGTAAATATGATCAAAAATCAATGCAGAGTTTTGTATAATTGTTTGCCGAGTTTTTAGCAGATTCACTGTACACTTATCTATTCCCAGTGTTTGAAGATGTGAAGTTAGTGAGGAGTAGTGGCAGCTAGTCACTGCCATTTGTGTTGAAGTTGATGACTACTTTGTGAGTGACACTCCATCAAACTATGATTGCTCTCATTCTTGATGACATGTTTGTTTTCGTTCATTGGAACTGGCACAAAATTTGTTCGTGATAGTACAGGTTTTTTTGGAGTTTCTCCCGTCACTCACTTTGATCTGAACATTGGCTGTATTGTCCCCCTTACTCAAGTCTTAAACATTCCCAGGTATGAGAAGCTCCAAGTTTCTGGTTGGTGTACAACAAATTGCTGGTTTCTAGTCTCAACTAGAATAGCCCGTTCACCTTTGGTCTTGCTTTTTGCTCCATGAACAAGAATGTAACTAAACGTTTTAGCAAGAGATGCTTATTTGATCATCTTCTTAACTGAGCAATCAAATATGGAGTGCAGTTCAGAGGTTTCTGTGACCACTTTGATCTCCTCCTCACACTTGGATGGATATCAATGCAGGTATCAAAAGCTGTACAAGAGCCTGGAGGAGATGAAGCATCGGTTTGCTACATTCTTGGAGAATTTGGAGCTTATTGAAGCTACCAACAAGAAGAAACTCTCCTATACCCTGGGAATTAATGGTGTGAACTGAAAGGACGTCTAATCATGAGTTTCCTTTTGCAAACAAGGAATATGTATTGCATTCCTCTAACCTGGGTTGTCATACATGGTACTTTTCACATAAAATGTGGCCACAAAGATATCTTTGATTGACATTCATATAGGATTGCGGTGCAGAGTTTGCGGATTTGACATTTGATGAGATGAGGAGCATGTATTTAATGAATGGTGAGCAGAATTGCTCAGCCACTAAGGGAAATCATGTTCTCACTAATGTCAAGCTCTCAACAGAGGTGTGTCCTTCTGAATATCTGGAAATACTGCATGTAGTGTGGAATTACACATACAGAGGTTATGAAGGGCATGCCAGCATGATAAGGGTCACTATCATCAGAATAGACAGTTTTTCAGTTGCAAAAATGTGCTTTATGGAGTGGGGTTTGAAAGCAAATTATGAGTGAGAAAATCATGATCTCCATGTAAGCTCTGATTGGACAGGTTGTTCCACTGGGAGGCCAATAAGGACTATCTCAGACAAGTGGGTCCACTGAAATAAGTCATTTTTGTCCTTCAATATTGAATTGAGAAAGATAACTGCCAGTGACAGGCTTATTGAGTTTTTTGAGTCCTTGCTGTTTTCTGTTAACCTGAATAAGAGCATTGCTTTCATATATGCAGAAAGACTGGCGGACAGAAGGGATCGTGAGTGATGTGAAGAATCAAGCACACTGTGGCTCCTGCTGGACATTTAGGTGTAGTTTTGTTGCTGCCAAATCGTTTGCATTTTCCCAACAAATCTGTTCCAAGAATCAAGAACTGAAGAGATTCATCACTTCCTGCAAAGCAAGCAGCACTGGTTGCCTGTGCTGCCACCTCTGTTCTTCTGGTGCTGTTAGAATTCCAACTATCATAGTTTATTTTCAGAATAAAACTCAACTGTTTTCCATGCACAAGCTGATGAGTTGAAGAACTATGAATGAACTGGTTTGGATCACTGAATTTCAAGGGACTCAACAACAGACACCCAACAATGTATTGAACTACAACTTTGTTTCTTTCTGCAGTACAACTGGGGCCTTGGAAGCAGCACATGCACAGGCTACTGGAAAAATGGTTCTTCTCTCTGAGCAGCAATTGGTAGATTGTGCTGGTGATTTCAACAACTTTGGGTGTGGAGGAGGCCTCCCTTCACAAGCATTTGAGTATATCAGGTACAATGGCGGTCTTGATACAGAAGAGTCATACCCTTACACTGCAGAAGATGGTACCTGCAAGTTCCTTGACAACAAAGTTGGCGCTCAAGTTTATGATGTTGTCAACATTACTGAGGTGAATTCTCATCAGCTTCTTTTCTTGTCCTGTTCTCTTTCTTCTCTTTATGTAATTGTATACCAGGGCTATGAGCTGTCTGTGAATGACGTGTTTTCTGGCAAATTTCTTTATCTTTTACTAACATTCCTTTGGACCAGTGTCTGATTGCTGTCTTGTTCTTTCTTGTTATGTAATGTTTATGAGGTGCCATTGAGCTCTGGGTGCTTCCCCTCTCTTGAAGAGCACAAGTTAACCACAAAGTCACTGACAAATCATGGAAGTGGATTTATTGACATGGGAATGCTTGAAGATTGAACTGATATAGTTCAGGGTTCAGACTGACACATGGTCCTGGGGTTGAATTAGAGTTGAAACGATGTCACATGCTGGCAGCATGTTCTTATAGGTGCAGTGCAGACTTGTCTAGTAGGACATATGCACTTGTCTATGCACTAGATCTTAATGGTTTTGAGTGAGGCCCATGGAAACAGAAGACTGTGAAATGTCTGCAGTTTCAAATAGAGGACCCATTCTTTCTGTCATCAATAGATAGTTTTGAAAGCATAATCTGATTCCTTACAGGGAGCTGAGAATGAGTTAAAGCATGCAGTGGCGACAATGAGGCCAGTGAGTGTGGCATTTGAAGTCATCAACTCTTTCATGCTCTACGAATCTGGGGTGTTCTCTGACCCAGGGTGTCATGATAGTCCTCAGGTAAGAGTACCTGGCAGAGCTAATGTCTTCTTTCACTCCTGTATTTCCTTCTTTTGTTAAGAACAAAAGTCCCTGGTGTTCTGTGTCAATTCTGATCCTGTTGCATGAAAAGCCTCCAAACTGCAGGAGCTCTATACACATTTTTGTATCTGAGAATCCTAATTTTGCTTGAAATTATTTCTTTTTGTCAGTTCACAACCTTGGTTTGGAATTTTGCAGACGGTGAACCATGCAGTATTGGCAGTTGGCTATGGTGTTAATGAGAATGGGACTCCATACTGGATCATTAAAAACTCATGGGGTGCTAATTGGGGAATAAATGGCTATTTCCACATGGAAATGGGCAAGAACATGTGTGGTAAGTCTTTCAATGGCATCTCTGTCTATCTCCTTCTCATTTTATTGTTGTCTTCATCTTTCCTGTAACAGGAGGTTGCACTGATTCCAAAACCTTTATTTCTATTCAACATATTCCACTTAAGCATCCCTGGGAGATATGGGACATAGGAACATTTTCTGTTATTTTCTCTTCTCCATGTGATCAAATTTTTTTGGCAATGGGCAGTCAATCAGAGTGTCAAAGTCTGGTAGTGTCATCCATAACATTTGTGCGTCTACTCTTTCCATCTACTTTCTGGGGAATCTCATTACATTTTGAAATGTATTTCAGAAGGCCAATTGTTGGTGCTAATAGCTCTGTGGGGTGATGGATTTTCTAGGTATTGCAACCTGTGCAGCATATCCTGTTGTTCCTGAAGACCTCAAAGAGAGCAACATGTAAAGTATCTCAAGGGACTGAAATTGTACAACCATCCACTTTTAGTGTACCTGAAACCTGCCAAGGTAGTGCTGCACTGTTTCCCTTAAAACTTGCAGTTCAGGCTAAACCATTTGATAATAGACTATTATTACACCAGCAATTATTTGTTGTAATGATTACCTATCCTCTAAGTTCTTGCTCTCAAGGTTCCACTGTCTTCTCCCTGTTTTCTTACTCTCGTTTTTGGGTTTTTCCCAATTTCTTGCCCTTCTCCCGATCTCCCTCTCAATTGTTTGTGGGCATCTTACTTCTTGGGATTTTGGTCTCCTCTTTTTCTTTTAGGTTTGTTGTGCTTTTCAACAGTATGGCTTAACAGATCTTGGATTTTATTTATTAGAAAGTTATATCCATCAATTTCAAATCTTTACTGAGATGGTGGGAAGTAATTATAACATGGTGTTTTGAGATTGTATGGTTTGGGGACATCTAAAAAGGTAATGCTTAAAATGCTCTTTCCACCCCAAAATGAAACATATGCGCAACTGAACCTTTACTAAAAGGATATGAATGACAACTGAAATTGGTCCCAATGTCACAGTGTATGTTCTGAATGTGTTCCCACTGTGCTTCCATCAAGTTCCCAAAATGTTTCCAATGTGTTACCTAAGATTTCTTTGTGTATTTTTTCTCTAACCCTAGACTCTATACAAACAAGTTTTTGAAAATTAAAAGGGCTGATAAGATGTGAAGCCCCTCAAAGTTCACCTTTTTTTTTCTTTTGTGATGGGCATCTTTGATTGGCCAATCACAAAAACATTTTAATCAAGCTTTGGACAGTCCTAAAATAGATATATTAGGGTCTCCTCCTTTTGGGTTGGCTATATATGTTACCTGAGTAGAACTTAGGATATGGGAAAAAGCGAGGTGTTATCAAGAACATGTTGGGTAACACCTTGGGAACAAAAAACCCTAAATCCAAAAATTACAACACCCACCTTGTGCTACCTTAATTGGTCCTGAGGGGAGTTTTACCCCCCAAATCTTTGATTTGCCTTGTGAGTGCCTTGACTGCTGTCAAGATTACCCCTAAAATCTTAAGCCCTTGTAATTTTCACTATCAAAATTGTTCCAAGCATTTTTTTTCATGGATCTATGCACATATTGAGACATTAAAAAAATGCACGATTGGATTTGAAAAATATAGTGTAAAAAGAACACGTAGTAAAAAAATAAAGCACTCATAAACATATGAGCAAGAGTGAGCATATATAAGCAACTATGGCAAAACTTTGAATGCTAAAGAAAAAAAAATTGTGAGGCATTTACCCATGCAACCAATGCTCACAACAAAGGATTACATAGCTATCCCATGCTTAAATTTCAATTCAAGTGTGACTATGATCAATTGGATCATCTAACACTCCCAATGAATGTTCACTCATGTAATTTGGTGCTTGGAAAGAAAAAACCCCACATTGGATAGTAGCTAGCCACATAACAACACCCAGCCCAATATTGTCCATCAGACAGATTGATGAAACATTACCTACTAGACTAAACTAGAGGCCTAGGCTAGGAAGGTTGATCAAGTGGGTTCCAACCAAATCATTTCTTGTCATAAGTTAGTGCTCTGGAGTTACATCAAGTGCACCAACAGAGCCAGCCATGAATCAAACTACCAGCAATGTGCCAAGTGTCTCATGATGACATGTGTGCATGCAGGTGTGTGTGTCTGCTATATTCAACGACACTTGGCATACACGCTCTAGCTCCAACCAGCCACGTCATCAAAATGTGCATGGATCATCTGCTGGGATTCTGAATCAGATTCACCACCAACCGCCACAAATTCCTCCAATTTCTTCCAACCCCACCAAATGGTCGCAGATAAATTCGTATACCCAAAGAAATTGAGATCTTCTAAGCTCCTGCTCTGGACCCCAAATCTTTGAAGCAATAGTAGTGGATCAAAATCCTATTGTGGGTTGTTATGGTTTTCATCTTGCATGAATCAATGTACTGTGGCTAGCTTCTTGGGTTAAATTCCAGACAAGACTTCCTAGTCCTGTTTACTTGGAGCCTGTTTTGGGTTGAAGTTTAATTAGAGTGTGTTCCTTTCTTGTTGTTGTAAGAAAAGATTTTAAGACATCTGTGGAGTAAACGATTTTGAAGTTGGGAGATTTTGAGTTTTGTAAAAAGCAAGGGGTTTTGCAAATCAAAGTGTGGGTTTGTGTTTTTTTGGGGGAGTGGAACTTGGGTTGTTGCAAGAACTGTTTTTTGTGTGTGTTTTTTTCGAGTTCAGGTTGTGGTAGACAGCAGCAGTTATCATGGAGGGACGGAGGCTGTTCCTGCTGTGCCTGATACTGGGCTTGGTATCAACATGTGCTTTGGTGTTGGCGAGCGAGACGGGAGAGCAGGCGACGAAGCATGCATCTGCTGGAGAGAATGCCGATGCGGCTGCAGAGCATGCCAGCACCTGGGCAGGTTGGGCCAAGGAGAAGATCGTGGAGAAGCTCTCTACTCTCACTGATGTTACTGCTAGGTACAATATAATCCTATATCCTTCCTTTGAAAAGCGTCGTCCTTTGTACACTTGTTCTCTTGTTGAGCTCATTGGCGAGAAGATGACAACAACCAACACCCATGAGAGAACCTTGAAACAAGGAGGAAAGATCATCTAGGCACACATGGTGAGAAACAGAGAAGGAGATACTCTAGGCAAGATTGATGTTCAGCACTAATTAATTCTCATTCTTGAGGGCCTGCAGGGAAAAAAAGAAATACTTGAACCTATAGAACCAAAATTTCAGAGTATTGAATTCTAGATCTTTCCCATGTAGGGGACAGACCAAACCATTGAGATATCTCAGTAACGTCACCACCTAATAGAAGACCATGTACTTATTCATTACTGTCAAGATTCTGGGAAATTCAGATCGGGGCTGGCAGACCCCGTTCTTTTTCAAAGAAATGAACTTATTTTGGCAAACATCTGCCGATTATCAGTTGTGGGTACTGCATATCATGTCTACAGATATGATTCATGCTGTAATGGGTCCCTGCATGTGCGTGCAGCCTTTTGGGCCCTTGCTATAGACATAGCTGGGAGTCCTCAACAATTTGTTTGCTTCATGAATCCTTCTTAGCCCACATGGCTTGCTTGGAGCACAGTCACCAACAAGACTTTTGTCATGTGGGTTGTTTTGCTGAGAATCATGGTTCGCTATGAAGATCCAAAATGTTGGTCTTGTCTGCATAGTTTCCTTTAGTCTGTGACCCATTGTTTTACATTGAAGGCTGCTTTTGTGCACATGTCCATTAAACCAGGTCAGCTGAAGATGTGCACAACAATGTGAAGGATACAGCACAGTACAGTACAGAGACAGCAGCTGATGCAGCAAGAGGAGCAGGAGAGACTACTAAGAAGACTTATGATGTAACAACTGGCAAAGCCCAGGAGCTTGGAGGTGCAGCATCTCAGAAGACAAAAGATACTGTGAATGCTGCTGCCGAGACAGGGAAGAGAACATATGAAGCAGCTGCACAGGGCAGCCAAGCTGCACTGGATACAGCAGTAGAAACAGCCAAACAAGCTTATGAGGTGGCTTTTGAGAAAGCTTTGAAAGTGATCAGAGCTGCAGCTGAGACAAGGAAGAAAACCACAGACAAAACTCAAGAAACTTCTGATGCAGTCATCAAACAAGCACAAGAGGCAGCAGAAGCATCAGCTGAGAATGCCAAGAAAGCTTATGAACTTGCCATTGAAAAAGCTCGGGAAGCTGCTCAAATCGCATCTGGAACACTAGAGAAAACAGTTGATGCTACAACTGGCCAGGTTTATGAAACTTATGATGCCAGCAGCAAGCAAGCTCAGGCACAATATGCTGGAGCAAAAGATTCAGCATCAAAGTTGACAGCAGAAACCAGTGAGAAACTGAAAAATCTGGCAGGCAAACATGAAGAATTGTAAATCTGGTATGAACAAAAACACATGAAATGTGACAGTTTCTTTTGCAAAATTTTGTGCAAGAATGTTCCAATGCAATGTTCAGAATGTAGCTTGACAAAAGCTTGAGAATGTAACTCAAGCTGGGGCTGTGCACTTTCATGGTGTGATGAGTCTTTTCAAAAACAAAGCTGAGGAGGTTTAGGGTTTAGGTTCAAACTTCAGGAAAAGTTTGGAGTTTGTTCCTATGAGGAGGGAGAATCATCCTCTTTTGAGTTTTGGTTGTTTTGAGGCACAAGTAGAGGCAGAAGTGGTGGTATTGTGGTTTTATTAACAGGATGAGGTACATTTGTATAGAGAGCTTTGAATGGTGAAGAGCAAATGTGGAAAATGTGTAATGGATCATGATGTGGGTTTTGTGGATAAATCCATGATTTACATGCATGGAAGTTTGTCTGTTTACTTTTCACCCAAGCTACTTTTGTGAGCATTTTGTTTTTCCCCTCTCAAGCATCATAAAATCACTGCAATTCAACACATCCTACAGTGTCTTTGAACAGGATTTGTTCCTGATTTATTCTTCGTTCTTCTTAAACATGGTTTCCACATAGTTTTTATGGTTTTATACACCATAACTGTTAATATAGTTGGTGATCCTAAAGTTCTCCAAAATTTCCAAAGTGGGAGAGAGAATTAAACAACCTCTCAAAACCTTCTCTACAACCAACTCATGATAAACAAGACCATTTTTGTTCTTTTTCTTAATTCTAAAAGTGTAATTTTTGAAGTTGCTAAATATGCAAAATCGGTGCGTTTTCTAATCCATTTAAAAACAAAATAGTCTATTACAAATCCAAGGGCAGAATGTTGTGTTGCTTAAATAAGAAGGTTCAAAGTTTTGTATTTATTGGTGCCCAAAAAAAAATTAATTGAGAGTTGGATATTTAAATAGAACATCTTATCAACAAAGATCTTCTCGCACTTGATGAATAACACAATGGCAAATAGGCTACTAATCTCTTTAATGGAAAAACCACTTCAAACTGCCATTCAAAGAATTGTGGTACCTAACTTGACAGTTTTAGAGAAAGTATGTATCGTAAGCACAACTTAGAAACGTTGGCATATGCACTTACATGGGAGTTATGGGCTGACATGTAACTTCATCTGCTTGGAGATTTATTGTATTCTTATAGAAAGGGATTATAGCCAATTGAACAACCATTAAAGAAGCAAAAAGAAAACACTTTGGTTGCAAATAATTTTAATTAATTAAAAATATGCTCCGAAATGGTGGATAATTCAAATATATGTACATTTTATTTTAAATGAAAAGGGCAAAACTGGCACAAAGTGGGAGCTGAAGTGCAAGGGCTCCAAAATGTCCCATGGCTTATACAATTGGATGTAATATCTTTAAACAGAAAAAGAAGGGAACAATATGTGAAACCTTCCTCTCAACTTTAGCCATGTGATTGTGTGTAGGGTAAGGCTCCCCATTTCGGGCATTCCCCAATTGTAAGGTCCCCATACCTCAATATCCCATTTGAGTGTTACCCACTTGTATTACTAATGATGTACCCAATTGCATCCATATGTCCTATATGTATACATTGTATCCCTATATGTATATCCTATACAGATATGAGATATCTTTGTACCCACTATAACCCAATATTGATAGAACTCATCCATATACCTTGTGCAAGTCTAGAAATACTTCTAAACCCATTACATCCATATACTATATAGCTTAATGAGTAATCAGACACCTAATATGATCTTTGAGCACAATATTTCATGGATGATACTTATTTCATCCATTAAAAATTCATGAATGATTGACAAATTTTAATGGATGAAATGAAAATTTGAATGAACTATATTTTATGGATGAAATGAAGTTGTAGATGATATTTCTTACATGACTTTTATTTCATCCTAAAATAATGTGAAAATTCATTCATGGAAGTCCAACCATCTATCCATGAAATTTTATCAATTAAGATTTGTCCATTCATTCATGGATGATCATTTGGATTCATGAATGATGTTCCATGGATTTGTGCATTCATGAAAATCTAGATGAATTTTAATGGATAAGAAAACTCTAATTAATATTTCATGTATGAAACTAATTTCAATTTGAAATGGCATGAAGTTTTATGCAAATGTTTCATGTTCTTTACCCTTCCAACTTTCCTAGTTCATGTCCCTTACATAAGGACTTTTCTATTTTCCATATTTCTCAACTATCACAAACATGTTAAAAGACATCCCAACACAAAGTCCAAAGTCAATTGACTTTAATCTACACACTTGAAACCTCACAAAGATATTTAAATTAAGGGACACAATGGGCCTACTTGTTGAAATCTTTTGTTGTCCTTGCTCATAGCAATTCTAAAAGCCCAAAACTAAGTTTGTTTTGGTAGGGACTTTGATAATGGAAAAACTTAGTTCATGGGATCTTGGGAACGCAAATATGACCACTTGTTTTACAATGTTGATGTACCTTTACCATGAGAAGATAGTGCGTTAAAAATTGAAGGTTGCAAAGTTTTGCCCTTAAAAAGATTAATTAATTTTGCAATGTTTATGTAAATTATTATACAATGGGTTCATTAGGGAGTGACAATGAAAAATCAACCTACCAATATCTTCTAATTGAATAAAAAATTTCAAAAATGTAGCTTGCTTTTGAGAATCTATCCCAACACATTTGGATGAGATTTGATAACCTCATATCTATATGACTAGACAATTTTGGTTTCATTCCTTTCATCATCATCCCATTGAAGCCATCAAATGGAACATTTCATGTGAGGACTTCATAACATGTGATTGCAAAACTATACACATTTGTTTTAGCAATGTATGTGTGTTCTGTTGAAAATAATCTCCTATCATCATCATCCACAATGTCATTGGAGATGATTTGATTTTCCCCCATGCCACCTTCTTTTCTTTCAAAGTCCTTATTTTCAACAAATTTTCCTCTCATCTAAACACAATATTTGATGCAAACATATTCCCCCATGAGGCCATGTCAAATTGTTGAAACTTGCCATTTTGCATGGGACATTTTTTCAAGAGTACATTGTTAATGCATGTAGCTTTAGCCAATGATCTGAAATGGAATATGGTACCATTTTCTTTAAACTAATGTTTGCACTCATGAAGCATGAGAACTTTTCAAGTCAATCTCAATTATTTGAATTGATATTTTGGATCCGTGGACATTACATTAACCACAATATATAATTTGGTTGTAAATATGTTTAATTTTTTATGAAATAACAAACAACCTTAATTGTCAAATTGCCTTGCCCAAAAAGATCGGTTGTGTGTGTTCATTATATGTATATACATGTGATTTCCAAAATTATCCCTAAATGAGATTAAGAACATGTTTGAAAGGTAAGCACATTTGGAGAAAGAAAACACCACAAGTGCCCTTGAATCGATTGTCCCAACTATGTTGAATGATGATGATGTACAATACATTCCAAAGCTAGACAAACTTGGATGATCATTGCCACTCATCCTTGTTTCACATTGCTAGTTGAATTACATACTTTGTGATACCCCAAAATTTGTTATTTTTGTTTGGATGTGGGCACCATAATGAATCACCAACACATTGAATGCTTTTAGGTCTCAATGGAAATGTCCTTATCATGTAAATATGCCATGCCTATTACAATTTGGGGAATGACGTTTAATTGCTACATGTTGTGGGAATGTTCAATTTTTGCATTGTTTTTTAATAAGTTGACACAAATCTCCATCCAAACCTGGCATCATAATCATGCTTTTACGATCATCTACACAAAAACCAACTAGTAGCACAATATTTAGGTATTTAAGTTTTGAAAGTAGCACCACCTCCTTTTGCAATACATGGATATTATTTTGACAACTAGTTTACATCTAAGCCAAGATGCTTCACACATTGCCCCATAGGTGCCCTCTCCAATTGGTTTCCCAACCTTAATATCTTGTGGATTTATCCACATATGAAAAGTTAACACTTCTTTTGATTGTGTGATAATTCTTTCCCAAAATAGTGCATGTTTTTCTTGTTCATTATCTTTATTCATAATGGTGTTTTGTGTTTGAACATTGTACATGCACAATTTTTAAAAGCTTAATATCCTGGCAACATGAATAGTTATTCCACAAAAACACATTATATAATGTGGAAGAAAGGCAACTATCTTGCACACACTACCCATTGTACATGTTCAAAAAATGATTTTTAAAATAAAAGTTGTTTCAAGCATGTGTTCATACCCATCATGAATTGTGTTAAAATTTTACCCAAAGAAAAAAACACAATCCAAGTCATGATTTTATACATGTGGTGACAGCCAACATGTGTCACTTTCAACCATGTCTACATCACTTGTTTCTATCCATTGTTTCAATATTACACTATATGATAATGTGGTTTTTCTAACACAAAAAATTATGGCTCATGACACATGTGTGAAGTAAATTTTGTGTTTCATCCTTTACAGTGGGTAAACATTAAATGGGAGCAACAAGTTAAATGAGACACCAATTTCATATTAGTTGCAAGACAATGCTCAATAAAGAAAAATATTTTCCAAATTTGTTGACTATACCTCAAGTATGATTAACATTTAAATTATCTTTTTACACAATATTTCCAAGAAAAGAAAGAGTGATATAATGGTTAGAATATCCCCCCTTCAACCAAAGGGTATAGGTTCAATCCTTTTCCCAAATGTTTTTTTTCTTCCATGGATGAAAGGGATGAAAACGTGAAAGGGATGAAAGCTACAAAATAGCCTATGGGCAACTTTTTCAAGCTAGATGCCCCAAGGAAAAAAACAAGACTTTATGCGGGGAGAAAAAAACAAAATGGTAACCTCAACCATGTTCCCCTAGGGAACAACTTTCTTAGGGAGAAGGGGAACAATTTCTCTTGGGAAGAAAGGGACTAAATTGTTTTAAGGAAGAAAAATTCTTGAGAAGAAAAGGACCAAATTTCCTTGGGGATCAACTTCCGAAAAGGAGCCAAATCCATAAATGTTGCAATACCAGAAAAGAGGGTGCAAATGTAAACACCATGTGGCTAGAATACATGTATGTGTCTAAGGTAGGAATAAATCACACTAGTTCATCATTTTTAATGAACAACATTTTGTTAAAACATATCTTACTTTCCTATGATTTTTGATCTAATCACTAATTCTACATGACTTGAAAGTAAATCAAAAAACCTATAGGCATGAAATGGATTAGATCATTATGGATCTCCTTTCATGGGTTATTTTAATCTTCTATATGGCATCAAAATTACACCCCAAATTATAAGCCTTTCACAAAACAATTAAAATTCCCCCCATGATTGCCCAAAAATTATGATTTGAATACTCAACCTTGTCGCCCCAACACTTAATGATAAACAACCCCAATTGCCCCTTTAGAAATCTTAAGCATTCAACCCCAACCTCTGAAAAACTATCCCCTTGCAAAGATAAACAAAAAATCAAACCCCAAGACAATAGATGGTTTCCAAGGAGCATTAAAACTAGACTTGAAGCTCCCACATCAACAAGTATTCATTTTCCACGTATCACATTTATAAATCCTTTAAACTATTTTCGGTATATCCAACTTCAAATTTTCATGCCATGAATAGAACCATTCATAATCCCCTATAGTCTATCATCAACTTCATTCATGCCATTAACATTATACATTATCTATTTAGATCCCAAGCATCTAACTACAAAATCTCCTCTGCAATGGACATTTTCAAAGATCCATAGCTAGACAATTGGAAAACTTCACACCATGGGCACTCTTCCCATCAATGCAATCTACCCATTCCAAACAACAATGACACCAAAGATAGGAAAAACCATGCCTAAGATCTTTAACTTGCTAAAGGTTGTTGTTTTTATCCCTCAACCTTAGCAACAGAACTCCATCCTATTTTCCAACAAAATGCATGTTCTATGATAAAATAATAAGGAAAACAACAAAACACATCATAACACATCCAAAAACTTCACAACACCATAATCAAACACCATCTCCATCACTCCATCATAAATCAACAAAAACATTCATTAAATGATGAAAGACAAAAATAGTGATAATTTTCGACATTTAAATAAAGACATGGCTTTCCTTATTCACACCTTAAACCATGACTACCATATATTGTTCACATTAAACATAAATCTAGGTTACATTAGGCTACCACCATTGGATATTCTATTCACATCCATCATCTATGGTTGAGGATGTAAAAACCATATTCACCACATTCATCTTAGGCATTTTATTTTTTTGAGAAAAAAACGTTTGTCCAACTTTTTAATGTATTTGGAAGTTGCATTACGAAATGGAATGGAGCAAGCATTTTATTTTTTGAAACACTCACCTCTAATTTTATTTTTATTTTTGGCATGATACCTCTAGGTACCCATCAAGTATCATGGGAAAACTAATTTAAATAAAAGTAGACCAGGTTTTTATGCTCACTAAAACCTTCAGCAAGGTGAGCAAGGGGGTTTTAATGAGATTGGGCCCACCTTGGTTCCACCACACATAATGTGACAATTCATTCATGGAAGTCTATCCATTCATCCATGAAATTTTATCCACAAAATTTATGAATGAAAGATCATCCATGAAAAATATTTGGATTCATGGATGATATTCCATGGATCTATTGATTCATGAAGTCTACATGAATTTTAATGGATGATAAAATTCTAAATAAATTGTATATGGATGAAGAAAAACTCTAATGAATAATCCTTGTATGAAATTAGTTTAAATTTTAAATAACATGTAGTTTCATGCAATTGCTCCATTTTATTTACCTTTTTTCTTTCCTTCCTATTTCAAGTCACTTACATTAGAAGATTTTTCATTTTTTTCTATATTTTTCAACTATCACAAATATGTTTTAAAAATCATAAACAGGAAGCACAAACTCAATTCACCAAAATCTACACACTTGAAATCCCCCACAAAGAGTATTGACTCAATGGACACAAGGGTCCTTTGTTACAATCCTATTTTGTCCTTGCTAATAACAATTTGTAATGCCCAACTCACTAATATTTGGAAGGGAATTTGGCAATGGCATAACTTAGTTCGTGGGATGTTGGAGACATAAAAACAAAAGTTAGTTGCCACTTGTTCTAAACTTAATGTTGATGCACCTTTACCATGAGAAGATTGTACCTTAATAATTGAAAAATATAAAGTTTTTCCCTTAAAAGGATGAGCTAAGTGTGCACCATTTATGCAAACTACTGTTGAACATGTTAATGACGCATTCACAATGACAAATTCACGTGCCAATATCTTGTAGTCGACTACAAATTTCCAAAAATGTGGGTCGCTTTTGAGGATCTATGTCCCAACACATTTGGATGAGATTTGATAACCTTGTATCTATATGATGAGGCAACTTCGGTCGCACTCCTTCCATCACCTTGCCATGGATTGCACACCGTGGGAACCCATCAAATGGAACATTTCCTGTGAGGACTTCATAACATGTCATTGCGAAACTATACACATCCGCTTTGGCTGTGTATGTGGGTTCCATTGGAGGTAGCTTCATGTCACCATCATCCACAATGATATTGGAGATGGCTTGATTTTCACCTTGTGGATGTGCTACCTTTTCTTCTTTCAAGGCCCCTTCTCCAACAATGTTTTTCCTTGTCTAAACACATTTGGCAAAAACATAATTTTCCAATGAAATGTCAAGTAGTTGAAATTTGGCATTTCAATGGGACATTATTCTAGGAATAGCATGTTACTCCGAATGTAATTTTAGCCATTGATTTGAAATGGAATGTGATAGCATTTTTGAAACATTATTTTTTTATTCATGATTTCACGCATATATTGGGTTTTATCAACAAGCAATTGACATTATATTGAAGAGTTTTTAATCAAAAGTCTAAGTTGACAACTACTTTAACCATAATATATAATAAGGATGTAAAAATGCTTCAATTATTTTCATGAAATAATAACAACCCTTATTTACCAAATTACTTTCCCCAAAAAATCAATTGTGTGTGTTCATTACATATATGCATTTGAGTTTCCAAAATTCTACCTAAAAGGTATAAATTTGTTCAAATAATAAACACACCTTGGGATGAAACACCTCTGGAGCTCTCCAACCAGTTGTCCCCACTATTCCAAAGAATGATGACGTAGAATACATTCCAAAGTTGGACTTATTTCCAATTCAAGTCCCAACTTCCCAACCCAGTAAAAATGAGTTGCAAATGGCCAAATTTGACAAAGGGGCGGTAGCAATCTTGAGCGGTTATGTTCTGTACCCACTTCTACCCAGGGTTATATAGATTGGGAAACAAATATTCTGCACAGTTCATAAATAATAACTGTTAGGGTAGAACGGTCGGTGAGCAAACACTTAAGTGCTCAGGGTAGGCCAGATCCAAGGGGAGGGCTTCATTGTTTTTTGTGTCCAAATAAAACTTAAACCCCTCCTATTGTCGCAATTCATGCACTAAAAATCATCAAAAACGGATTAGAATTGAGAAAGTTATGATCCCTATCATTAAAGATCAAAGAAAATTTGTAGAACTCACGGTGGCGCTCCTATAGAAATTTAAATCATTTAAAATGAACAAGACACAAGAAAGTTATAAGCTTTGAAAGAGGAGGGGTCGAAAGAGAAGAAAAAAAAAAACACACGTTTTGTAAGTTGTTGAGTTAATTTTTCTTCATGCTGTTTTTTCATTACTCCTTTTCCTTTGCACTTCAAAGATGATTTCTAGAGCTTGAGGTAGCACTCCCATAACATTTTAAATCACTCAAACACAGATGACAAAGATCTAAATAAATGTTTGATGATAGGGTAGTGATTGGTGATGGGCAATGCTACCTTACCCTGGTATACAATACACATGCACCTCACTGGCATGCACACTGGTCTGCCCATTGAAAACACAAGATAAAAGGTAACCTAAACTAATTACCCAAGTGTACACTCACATTCATGTACCCTTTTATTATTGTGGTATTATCCCTTATAAGTAGTTCCTTAGGCCTCACCAGACTTCAGAGTCCACCTTTGTTGCAACATCATGTGGATACTGAGTTCTGGTTATACCCCCATCCAAGGCCCTTCCTGAACCTAAAGAACTAGGTGAAACTTTCTTTCCAGCAACATGACAATGGGGGGGAAAAAACAAAAAAAACACTAATAACTACTTAAAAGAAAGGAAAGGAGAAACCTTACAAAGGGTCAGCTCATGCCTAGAAAGTATGCTACTCACCCAATTCTTGATGAAGATCTTATTGCTGTAAAGAGCCCACCACATACACTGCAAAATATAGTTCTTTACAAATTTTAGAGCATCTCCACCAACACTCAGTATGGGACCTAGCAAATATCTTTCTCACATCCAAGTTACCAACGTTTTTCCAACTTCACGTATAAATTGAAACTGGGACTGCACGTAGGTGGGAGACTACTATTTGCAACCCACTTGGAGGAATCAAACCATCTACCCAATCAGAAACAGGCGATAGTCAATAAATACGATTTCACTGTGTTTACTACACTGGTCCAGGGCTCTGAAATGTGTGGATTTTTTAGCGTTTCCAGTAGATTCAGTGGATTGGACTCACTACCCTGATCCAAGATTTTCAGTGCAAGTTCACATACTGAGCGTTGGTGGAGATGCTCATACCATAGTAGCTGGAACTAGCTGATAGACCTATCTAGAATCAACGAGACAGGCATTACCTTTGATAAAAGGTTGAACAAAAGCTCAGTGATTAAATTTCTATGCATCCATTGAAACTCATTCTGTCTAACTTGCTTGCAAAGCCAGATTTTTTATTTTGTTATTTTGGATTTCAAGATGTTTTAGAGCTTTCCAATTTACTGCAAATGTATTTGTGTATGATCAAATGATTTTCAGGTGAGGCCAACTCAAAGTATCATTCCCCCCTAATCCTCCTATTGTTTTGTTGATGTTCCAAAATAAAGTGCTTCTTTTTGGTGAATTTTTTGTATCCTGCAAATGACATTTTGACAAAAACTTGGAAAAGCATATGTTTCAAGTGTAAAACCTGTCTTTCCAGAAAAAAATTGCCGCATTTGCAAAATAAAAAAATTGAAAAAACAAAGAGGGATCTTCCAAATTACAATCCTAGTAACCAGGCTACAAATCCACCTTCATTTCTGTATGAGGCAACAGATTTCTAACGAATGGAAATGGATAACCCAACATGAAACATTCTTCCTCAACAGCACACAACTTGCAATAACTACACTTCCTCTTGCTAGAGCTTCTGTAAAAAGAGAGGGATATACTGAGAACACAAAGTGATACCAGAGAGAATGAGGTCAAAAACCAGTGTTGGGTGGTTATTAGGATGTATTACCACAGTTCTAAAAAAACATCTCTGGAATATAAAACATCATTCTCAAAAACTGAACAAATCAAGTAACCAACCAGAAACCCACTGATTCTTTACCACTTCTTTCACAAAAACTGCAGGTTCTAAGCGGTTTTGAAATAACTGGGACCAGCGGTCGTTTGATTCTGATTTTCTTTCGAAGAACCAGAGCCAGCAGCTCTCTAAATCCGAAATATTTCAAAAACCAGAACCCCATGGTTCTTTCAAAATTCAAATGACCACACAACACTGGACAAAACAGCGCATCTGACTTCGGAGCATAATACAGTATTTCCAGATAAGTAATATCTATTAGATAGAGGGAAAGACAGCTCAATACAATACAACACAACACAAGAAGTGTAGCTTGTCAATGCATCTAGCAGCATGCAGGTGAGTCACAGATTTCTTGCCTACCTCATTTAGGAGAAAACATTAGGCCATTTTCTCACTCATCAACAATATAAGTCAAAGATCTACTTGAAAGCAGTACAGGAGTTCAACAGTGCTCCTGGCTACTGCAACTTTAAACATATTTTATAGCATGCAAATCACTATGGCCTTACTCAAGGGCACTCTTTGTGGAAAACCCTAAACAAAGCATTTGCATTCTAATGGCTTTTGTGATGCAAGCACATACTAGTTTCGTTGTGCATCAACATCTCAGCAGCAAAAGTAACATCAAACATCAACTGCCTTATGTACATCACAGCTCCAGGGCAATACACAATATATGGGATTAGGGTTTTCGTTGCCTACTCACAATTCATCACCATCCTTGTGCAAGTACTCTGAACAAAACTGAAAATTATTTACAATCCACAACTGTGCTGGAGTTTTTGTTGTGGTTTTTGATGTTCATTAGGAACCTTCTGAAAAAGCACAAACTTCAAGGATTACAATGAACAACATGGCAAGCTTACCCCCAGCCCTAAAGCTCTCCAAGGTTATTGAACGCTCTTTGGCATGCCATCATGTCCAATTTAGCAAAGAACTCTTGCCTGTAATTGAGAAAAGACCATAGAAACATTACTAAAAAAATCCTGGTTGTTCTCCTTACTACAACAGAGAACTGACTACCATATGGACTTTGGTGGCAATCTGATTCTCACAGAAGAAGGGGATCACCACCCACCCATTTGCAAACATCAGATGACCTGCACCATACATCCATACTCAACAGCAAACAACTTCTACACCTGCTGGAAAACCACATAACTTCATCATGATGTGCAAATGAGGTACCGGTTTGTAAAATTGCAGGGATACAATCGCTTGCTTTGGCTTCACCTCTCCAAGCAAGCGAGTGTGGAACATACACCCAAAATTGCTTGCAATAGTGCTGAACCGGAACAGGCTTTCCTCTGCCCCAATCTAGTACATAACCCTCAAAAAGACATGCTCAAATGGAAGTCACTTATCCTTTTGTCTTGTTATAGGTTGCTTTCCTAAGATATCATTTATCAAGGAAAATAGATCAAATGCCCACACAAAGAAGGAAACAAGATGACCCAACTCCTTTTTTTAAAAAAAAGACTTAGACTTGTCCCCCGTGCCCATAAGTTAGTGCCAACATGATGTCCTATTTATTTGGGTCCAAATTGGTAGCCCGTGATCAGGCTGGTACAACAACTACAAATTGCAACCCAGAAGCCCAACACTAGTCTAAAACAATCTCCCAAAGAATGGGTGAAAAAGAGAATACCTCAAAGGCCCCAATAATATACCTTCAAAGCACAAAACATTCGGAGAACAGAATCAACAGAAACAACATTTGCAAACAAGTGCAAATAAAACTTACTAGAAATGAAGCCCCGCAAAAACCATGGCAGCATGTGTTCTACATCAAATGTTTGATATGACAACTCAACATGTCCATAAACTCTCCTCCCCCTTAGCAACAGCAAATGATAGCCCTAGTGCAGCAACCACAAAATTGTAGCCAAAACACCAAAGCAATCTAGAAGGAATGGATGGGAAAAAAGGAACACATGAAGGTAAAATAAGACACCTTCAAAGCGCAGAGATTTTTGAGATCACCCACAAAATGGGTTTCGCTTCCCCTCGAACGCAACAAAGCACAAGCGAAGCGAAGCCAAACCCATTCTGCGGCCTCACTCTTTGTTAGTCTTGATTCATAGTGGAGAGTGAAGGTGATGCAAAGAAACTACTACCGGCAAAGAGTGCTACTAGGGTGAGCTTCTGTGTCTCTGTCTCTCTGTATGACGTTTCAGCATCGACTGAACCCCTGTTTCAAGACTTCCATCTGCAGTCATTCTTATGCTACTACAATTTTGTTCCACAAAATAGTCTGTCTGGGTAGGAGGAGGTGTAAATCCTTTTATAATGGCTGAATCGAGAAGTAAAAGAATTGCTTTGAAAGGCTACACGGCAGGGTCCTCCATCACTGCTAGCACATCACATCGAAACGGAAGTCCAGGAAAGTCCTTTGGAAAGACCTGCTACAGTCCAAAGGACTTTCCTGGACTTCCGTTTGGATGTGATGTGCTAGCAGTGATGGTGGACCCTGCGTGTAGCCTTTCAAAGCAATTCTTTTACTTCTGGATTCAGCCATTATAAAAGGATTTACACCTCCTCCTACCCAGACAGACTATTTATGTGTCTATCTCTATTGGCCTTGCCTACCAAGGGCAAGGATATTGTTGTGTTTAGATTCATTTTATAGAGTATAATAGCTTAAGAGATTTTGGCACCCACATAGTAGGTCTATTTTTTATATGAGGATTTTCCAAAGATGATAGTTTGGCTTGTGTTGAAACTTGAGATTAGTTATCATAGAGTTATAATACTTTGAAAGATTTTGATTACTTTTAAAGGATATTTTTGAAAATTATATTTTTGCATGGTGAAATATTTGAATTTTCATAATTTTTAAAAAATTCCTTAAGGTACTTTTAATGTAAATGGCAGGGCCATTGTGGATAACACACCTTGTTTTCTTTGAGTCTTCATCATCTTTTTTAAGACACGGATAGATAGATCTTCTTAAGGCTAATTTAATATCAACAATTAATATTGTATGATAAAATGGTCATAGTTAGGGGGAAAAATACAAAATAAGTTTATTTTAATATACATAATTATGTTGTTGGAAAATAAAATTTTCATGATTTTTTATAAAATTTTCTTAACGTCACATTAGTTATGAAGAACGCAAAAGGGGTCTCACTTTAAATGACGACATGTTCTAAGAACATATCTAAAAATGTGAAAAATTGTTACCAAACTGTGAAGAATCCATCCTATTTCCTTAGTGTATTTTTCAGTCGTTTTTGGGGTGGAAGACTTCAAATGCTCCTTCCAAACTTCAGAGGCTGTCACTGGTTGATTCCAAATTCTGGAAGGGACGAAAATTTACTCCTTCTTTAAAAATACAATTTTTTGTTTTTAAATGCCCAATTTCCTTAAGGCCAGATTTCTTTCCAAACCCCTAGATTATTTTTTAAGTTGAGTTTAGGTTGAGTTTTTAATCTCTTACATTTCATTATTTTCATATATTTTCTTATCATAATTTTTTCCACACATCTTAGTTAAGAAAAATCCATCCATCTTTTATCCACTTAGACTAATTAATATAGATTGCTTCGCCCACTAGTAAATATGAGATGATAAATAAGATATTTAACATCAATAATTAAATAGTTACTAGGATGCCCTTCTAAATGAACTAAATTAAAATAATCAACTTCAGGTGCCTGTTTGAACTTAGGAATTATTGAATCTGAAACTCTTGTTTTTACATGAAATAACTAACTCTTGAGTTCACTTTCAGTTTACTCTAGTTCAACAAAAAAAATCTCGACTAAAAGTAATGCACTGAAAGGTTCTGGACGCCCGATTCATACCTTGATTCTCGTTTAGGTTTTTATGCTCCAGACATTTATATCCACGCTAAGCTGTTAGGGATACTTCGCGAGCAACTAGGTTCTGGACGCCCCATTCATACCTTGATTCTCGTTTAGGTTTTTATGCTCCAGACATTCATATCCACGCTAAGCTGTTAGGGATACTTCGCGAGCAACTAGGTTCTGGACGCCCCATTCATACCTTGATTCTCGTTTAGGTTTTTATGCTCCAGACATTCATATCCACGCTAAGCTGTTAGGGATACTTCGCGAGCAACCCTTGACAAGTTGCAGCTCCGAGTTCTGCCACTGCCGCCATCGCCTTGTTTTAGGGTAGTTTCCATACTAGTGTGGCTGCGCATGTGGTAGCCCCATGCGTGGGGTAGTTAGTGGCGGGAGTATAAACCTCACCCCTAAAAATATCAGTCAGTCAAACACTCACCCTAGGAGTAGTTTTTTAATTTTTATTTGGGACAATCAGACAATAAGTCAGACACTCACCATTTTATAGTATTAGATTATATGAATAGTCTTGCACATATTTTACATTTTGAACCCAAAAAGAAGGATAATCGAGAGTAATATGTGTAAGTAGCATCAAATAGGGGTTGTTGTGTTGACTAAAATTCAATACCAATACAAGTTATTCTTAGTGCTTTAGGTGCCCCAAGGTGGGAATCATTCCCAAAATATAGGGCCTCTAATAAAGACCGTAGCTGAGTCCCAATCCTGCATTTTGGGAATTTCCTTGCTTGTCATGAGCTTACCCGTTGGAGAGTAAAGGGCGCTCAGGGTAAACCAGCACCTACGCTGGTACCTTCTTGTTTTTGAGTCAGGCCTCTCTAAGTTCTATGTGGCTATATGTACCCCAGGAAATGCAGATTTTGGACTTGGAGACCCTGGAACCTGTCTTTCTCTCTGGACACAACATTTAGAAGGAACCAATATTTTGTTGCCGTTTCTTTCAATATTGTGTGGGTATTTGATTTTTTGAGATAACCGTTTGGTTCGGGTTTAGAAAACTTGTGTTGGGCGGGCATGAACCAGGGGGGGGCAGGGGTTTGGTCACTTGTAAAGCAAAGTAAACATCCAAGTTCTTTAATAAATACCTGCCTAAGGAACAGCCAGGGCTTTGGTCTCATTTCAATTAACCAGCTGGGGTGTAGTGCAAATGTTAGGTGGGTTTCTTTATTCTTGAAGAAAAACCCCAATCTAGGTATCTGAAAACAATTAAAGAACCATCCCTTATGGGTCTTTGAAATTAAAGAACCGTCCCAGTCTAGCTAGGGCTTTGAGAACTAGTTTTGGTCAAGTATGAGGTAAGGGGCACAACTTTGAAATTTTGATACCCCATTGCTATACACATATAATCATTCGAATGCCTCCAGGTACTTGCCATACATGATGGAAATTGTTTAATAAAAATTCAAACCAGGTTTATATACTGGCTAAAGACCTCAGCATGGTGAACATGGGACTTTGTTTGAATTGGGTCCACCTTGGCTCCACCTCACACATGCTCACATTTTCATCAAGTCTATTTCCTCAAGCTTTACCTCACACATAGATTCTTTCAACTCTCCATTTCACCATGCTTTCTCTTCTAATGTTTGGCATATATTAAATCTGTTACTTGATAAGTTTGTGCAACCTAATAAGATTAACATGTAAATATTATTTTGTATGTATACTATCCAGCGTTTTTTCCATCCATTTTTATATATAGGTCATCTGGCTAAAACCAAGTTTTAGATTTTGCTCAAGAGGTCACATTCCAAATTTTCACTCTATAGATTTCAAACCTTAAATGACTATAGGAAAGAAATAACCTTTTGTGGAGCATAGGCTATAAAGCAAATTTTCATGTGGTTATGCACACAAAATATTGATTGATCTCATGGCAATGAGTTTCAAATTCATTATAGTGAATTGGCAAATTTCTCAATTATGCCATCATCATTAAAATTAATCACAAATCTTCAGGTTTCACTTATGCATTTAGAAACTTGGATGCACAACAAAGTATCATCAACCAATATTTGCATCGAAATGTAAAACAATAATGAATAAGTCACTTTTCCATCACATGAAATTATCCATAGACACATTCCACTCAAAGTAGTAACATAGGTGCAAATTCATTTCCCAACAATAATCATGCTTGTCAAAACAACAAATAATAGGGATTGAATGATTAAATTTTGCATTTGTTTTTTGGAATATCTTTTATTACAATTGATTTGTAACTAAGACCAATTTTTGACCAATCACATCTTGTCCCACAAACACCTACAATTTGTTTTAAAGGTTTGATTTCATGAAATTGAGGGTTCAAACCATTCTTTCATCCTCCATGCTTCCAATAATTTGAACAATTGCAATCTTGGCCAATTTCAAATATTCTAAAAATGTGCTCCTAAGGTGAACAATTCTAACAAAATAACACCACAACTTGGTTAAGGGGTTGACAAGGTGGGCAAGCTTCGAGGCATTATCAACATTGGTTTTCATGGATGCCTTAAACAAACTCACCTCCCACACATAAATGGACAAGGATTGCACGTCAAACAACAATATTGTGTCTTTATGAACTTCACGTGTTTCATAAAGATTTCCCCACATCATTTTGAAACCTATATTGATGATAGACCAATCCCATGGTGTCCATTAAATAAAAAGTTGAAAATTGATTATCAACTCCTTAATGAAAACCTCAATTGACACATTAGGACAAATAAACAACCTCGTGAAAATAATTAGATTAATTGAAAATTGAAAACACAACAATTGGCAAAAAAATGATCATCAAAAAATATAACAATTTAATTGCACATAGATACCCTTGTAAAAAGCTTGATATCAATTAGCAATTGAAAAACAATCTCGCAAGTTAATTTGTTTACACAACAATTTGTTGAGTGGCTGAATCAATGGCCATTGCACAATAAAAGTTTCCACAACATCAAATACCTCTTGCTTAGCTTACCTACTACCTACTTATACCTATCCTACTTATTAAATACTACCTAGCCTATCTAATTAATTGACAATTAAGTATCCAATTTAATTTTTCTTAAAAATCTAGCTACCACAAAAACAAAAATAAACAAATGTGTTAACCAAATTGGTGAGAAAACAATGTTATGGTGATATATAGCCAAAATTAATATGGTTAATTTAGATTAATGCGTTGAAATAAAATTATATTTATGTTGAAAATTTACGAAAAGGCCATGTGCATCATGTAGGTTAATTTGAAATAGTTGACAACTTATATTATCCATAGTTGTAAAAAAAATATTGTTGTTATCACCATGCAACTCAATTATCATCCATAAGTGGACAAACAAGAGAAAATGAACAAAACATGTCAAATTTTCATCTACATTTTGATCTAAATCTTTTGTAGTTGTATCATGCAACTACATATTCGACTAATAGTTGGTCAAACCCGTCATTTAATTGCACCTATCATGGTATATACTTGCGACTACATGGACACATAGGATTACAAATGTCACAATCGCAAATGTAGTAGGTTTGGACAACAATCGCATTGTAATTGCAAAATAATGGTCAAAATGGACAAGATTTCTTCTAGTGAAAGCTAATGAAATTATTAAAATTTCATGAAATTTGGATGGTGGAATCCATTTACCATAACACGATGATTTAGTTATTTTCTATGTACATTTTTTCTACTGCAATTTGTATTCCTTACAACGCCTGCACTTATGGGCATTTGGTGTTGAAGCACTACCAAATCACAAACTTAGGCTAAGATGGTAACTAAAGTAGTTGCAATGAACTATTTTTTCCTTTCTCCCTATTAGGATCATTCCCCGCCCATTTGTTATGACATAGACTAGTTATGGTGAAGAAAGCCATCATCTAGTCAATCCTACCAAAAAGTGACATTCTAATAGACTAAAAAAAAAAACCAAGACAATCTATATTGAAAATACAAAAAATTATATATCTTTATCAAAAATGAGAACTCTCCATCCTTACGGAATAAATCAACTTGATTATCGTTTGTGAACTCACTTAATAACAAGGTAGACAAATTTCAAACCACATGTCAAGTGACCATAATAGCAAACTTTAAGAGAGAGAATAAAGCAAATAAAACACTAAAAAAAATAGTGAAAAATAAAAAGTGATTCAATGTTCTACAATTATCAACAACAATATATTAGGTAGTGACTATGTGAAAAGCCCCGTTAACTTCATCCGTTGATGGCAATCATTAGGCCATTGTAACAATCAATACCATCTGAGTCTCTATCAAAATTTTGGAAATAATATGAAAACTTCCATGATGTTGTTTAGCTCAACAAACATAAAGAATGGAAATAAGAAAAAGTATAAATATAGGGAATCCAAGCCAAAAATGGGGAAAGAAAGTTAGAAAAGAAGGTCAAAGAATGAGGAAAGAGAGTTAACACTTGAACATATGTGAACGCAATAGGATTCTTAGGACAAATTAGGCTTCTAAAAGCTCCCCATTTGGAAACAAACAACCATTGAAATGTTGAAATTCCAGACACAAATTTTTCTTTGTTTAAATGATTATTCATTATAATACCATCTTCAAAGAGTAGTTATTTCCTTTTAAAAGAATGATGGAACTCACCATTTGAATTGTACATACCTTTTGTAAGGTACACAAAGCTACAAACTAATTGTTTATAACTCCAAATTGAAGATCCTAGCGAAAGGCAAGAGCAACATCAATTCTCATGGGAGCAACATACTTGTTTGGGTGGATAGAAATGAGCTTTGCTTGTTCACAGTAAGTTTCACTGCTTATCATGTAAGCAAAAGATAACATACCAGGGCAACATAATACAACTTCAAGCAAAATGAAAATCTGCAAACTCAACAAAGGAATAAATCCTACCATAGCAAATGCATATTAGTCATGAAATAGGTGAACAAATCCAATATACATGATACATTTTTCATGTCATGTTGAAAACTACCAAATCAGACAAATCAACAACATAAATGGCTACCATTGAATTGGTCATGTTCAATCTTTAAAAGTCTACCTTGAAATCAATAGTTGTTTTGTAGCCCACAAAAGAAAAAGTCAACTTTTTATATCAACCCACTTTCCCCCACCACAATGTGTAACACCTTCAACCAATGACATGATTTCATGAAAAGTCCATGGGCAATGATATTTCTGATAGGTTCCATCACTAGTAGTTGGAACTGTTGCAACAAGTTGTTCTGCAACAGCATATGCCCCATTATTTGGAGCTAGAGGTTGCAAGAGTTCTATAGAATCCCTTGAGGAAAGTGGCAACAAGCATGATACTTGATCCTCAACCTCTCCATTCAACTTGTACAATCCATCCTGGTTAGTAACCAAAAAAATTTCAAAAGAGAAAGGAAAGAAATGAGGGGAAAAACACCCAATAAATAAGAAAATAGTAGTACATTAATATTCAAGAAGCAACAACCAACAAATACCCTCCAAAAGTAAAAGGGATATGTCCATCGTCTACTTCTCATTAGATGTTACTACACATCAAATGGAAAACTAAACTTATATTTTGTTCACCTATAAACAAATTCCCACTAAGTTGGTCATCTAAAGAAGGTGTAGTTAAATAGTTCCTACCCACATCTTGCTTTCAAAAGTGTGGCATGTAATTATCGAACACCTGCAAGTTGCAAAAAATGGTAGGGGTGTTCTTCAACACATTACTAACCATGAATTACAGGTTACATCTAAGTCTTGATGATACCTTTTCCTTGCCTAATGTAGCAAGTAATTGAAACTTCACTTTGAGGACAAACATTTCAATGTCATGGCATGCAGCTCATTCTAACATCTCATGATTAGGATATATCTACAATTTTTTAATAAATATTTAAATGAAATGATGTTCATAATGAGCCACGTGGCACATGTCGATAGCCAAACACAAAAGACTTGGCCATTCTTGGCCATAATATCAAATAAATTATAGATCATCCAATATTGCAATATGGGAAAATTAGGCCTTTTAATCAAATGCCACATTTATAAATCAGAAACTTAGGAATTGGATGGTCCAAATATGTTTTTGGTTTGGACATCAATTACTTCCCCAAATATTAGAAACCATGTCATGTGGCAATAACCTATTAGTTAATTAGAAAAAACATGGCCACTCCCCACAAGATCACGAAAAACTCGATCTTACATTGTCTTACCACATATGACAATCCCAACCTGTTGAATCCAATGACCTAGATAAATCTAAAAGGATTTCAGGAAACATAATTTAAGTATTCCAATAATTAACATGTGGAAATTAAATATTTCAATAGTTAACATGTGTCTCGACATGGTTGGAGATTAGATCCACCAAAATAGTTATAACCTTGTAGTCGCAAAATGATGCCCCATATACACTATGTATATACTGGCCGCATCAGATGAAATAGTATATATTAAATTTAGTCTTCATCTAGCACATGACGACGTCATCTTGATGTAATGTTTCATGCAACTATTTGTTGTTTGCGACTTATCTTATCAACTATTAGATAGTTAGTTGTAAAATGTCTCTTTTAACTAAAAAACAATCATAAACACCAATTGCAAATCAAGTTTTCCCTTCTTGTATATGCTGCAAAATGAACCATATTCACAAGCTTTGTAACCCTCCCTTCAGTTTTGTGCTTTTGTATGCACCCAACCCAAACTAAAATGATTCACCTATTTTTTAAAACATAGGGGAAAATGAATTCCTCACTCTTGTGAAAAAATGCTAAAACTAACAACTGACAACTACGATAGTTTTGCTCTCAATATGAACTTTGACACCTACAACAAAAAATTGATGCAAATCTCAAAACCACATTCATTCTACAAAATTATGACAAAAATATTATATTGGGATTTGACATACATTTACAATTGGCTGCCATTATTCACATGTTGGGTTGTCAAGTGTACTTAATAATGGACCTGGAAAAAGATTTGAAGACAACATATTTATATGCAACAAATTGGTTGAGTATTTAGTTCCAATCCAAAAATCATTTAATCCAAATTACATTTTGTAAAAGTAACTATAGTAGAAGTTCCCATGAATGAAAATGTCAACTTTTCAACACCTTTGGACATCTAGGCACATTTAATCAAAGAAAAGAAAACCCAACATAATTGATTTATCAATTTCAAAAATTAATTACTTAAAATATGATGTTTTCAAATAGTGCCACTAATTGTACAAATCATGTACTCCAAAGATATAAATGAACCCTTCTTATAATTACATTCAAAACTCCATGGAGCATGAAAGACCATAAGAGTTATTTCTAAACTATTTTTTAAACCCACATGCGCAATTGACTTGAATAGCTAGTTATTTTTGTAAAAGACACACGCTCACTTATGGGAACCTTCTTATGTTTATGTTTTCTAGGAGAACCAGACTTTTAATTTTATCCTACAAGTTTTTGGGTGATAGTTCCTTCCACATCTCATAATTGCCCCATGTTGTTAACTTGCAACATGTTACCAATTAGTTCACCAACATATTGGTGATTTGAAGGTGGCATAAAATCTTCATTTGTATTTAAAAAAATTGCATTATATTCCTCCACTTCGTCACCATCATGGTTCCCAAGCAATGATCCTTTCCTCACATCCTTCTTCACAATCTTGTCCAATACCTCTACACATGCCCCATGACTCCTTCCACAACCAACTAGTGATTTCCTTTCTTGTTGTTAGGACTTGTAACTTCACCATCAATAACACCCAAGTGTTTTTGTTGATCTTTTACATGAAAGCTACCCACGCTAGGCTTGGGGTATCTTTCTTGAAATGTGTAGGAAGTGCCCAAGAAGTTGGACCAGCCGGGGGACTACTTGCAATGTTAGAAATCCAACATCATTTGAAATCCTTATTATCAAACATCAAAGTTTCACCAACAATTAAGCAACTCCATCAAATACAAATATATGTGCACATTTACAAAATTTACTACTTATGGATTCATTGGTTGAACTGCAACATACATGTGTGTAGTTTGTATATGGAGAATGTGTACTACAATGGACTCCTATATAGGCCTAAAAGTTTGTAATACCTTGTTATTGATTTTTGTTCATTGCTTATGGAGTCATGTACACAAAAAGGATAATGAAAGGATTATATAATGGGATACTATGGAAGATTATAGGAGTCCATATAGTATCCAGAAACCTTTGCTCACTACTTGTGGAGTCATGTACATAGAAATGACAATGAAAGATTCTCTAATGGACTATTGTGGAAGATTACAAAAGTCCATACGATATCCAAGCACCTCCATTCACAACTTGTGGAATTATATGTAAGCAAAAGAAAAGACTTAACCATGTAATGGACTCTTCTAGAAGGTTTGAAAAGCACAAACAATTATATTGACTACTTGTGGAGTCATATAGAAAATGGACAATGGAAATGGGTGAAAGCGCACTACTGAAAGAGGGGGGGCGCGGGGGGGGGGGTGTGCAAAAATGTTGTCACATTGCAATGTTTTCCAAGGGTGTTCATGTTTGAACTTCAATCATGGTAATATTGGAGGATTTTTTCCAGATTTTTTGCATAATATGGTGGATTATAACACAAAAATTTCAATTGCAAAGAAAATTCATTTTTCCAACTTATATTGTGAGGTTCCAAAGTATATTTGTGGCAAAAAATGTATGTCATTATGTACTAAAAAATGAAAATATTCTCAAAAAATGACTAAATGATTTTTAGTCTTATGAAATTTGAACTATCTATTAAACATTCCATATGTTTAGCATAAGTTTGTGAACCATGTGAAGAATTTGATAATTATCATGTCACAAATGGGTGTCTTTGGGGTTTATGATCATAAGTATGTGGTAAATTAACATTTTGACAAACTATCATTTTTAAATGGAAGATGGCAAGATATGTGAGATGGGTAATTTTTAAAATTTTCATTTCAAACGTTTTTTGGTTGCTAATTCAAACCCAAATTTAGTGCAATCCAAACACATAAGCATGTTCTATTATACTATATATACCATAAATATAATAAATATTCCTTGAATTTAAACTTTTACCAAAAAAAATTCTAAAAAATTAAATACCATTAAGTTTGTGAAAATCAAAATATCAAAGCATGAACACCAAAAGTGAAATCCAAAATTAAATGCAATACATTTTGTAGAAATATATTTTACATACATGTCATGAAAGTGCCCAAAGTGGCCCCCCTGTAACGTGATTACACCCAAATACTTTTATTGTCAATTGTCACCCTTATTCACAATTGCCATGAACATTATTTACTTTTATCATGGCTTGATGGAATACTAGGAGATTGTCAAGAACATCCACATAACTTTTAATGGACATTATGGACTTCAAAACCACAAAATGTATAAGAAGAGAACTTCCAAACTTATTTTAAAGATTCACATTAACTTCTAACACAACAAGGTCATGTGAATCGAGAATGTAAGTTATGCATAATAATACAATTTAAACTTTCATTGAATGAGAAAGACTAAAAGAAGTGCACTTCCATGATGTGTTCAAGATTGTTGTGCTCGGGTGAAAACAAATTATGGTGGTACATTTTGGGCAAGAAAATGTACTCATTTTTTAATACATTTTGTATTAATTTGGGGGTAGATATTTTTTCATTTTCATCTAGTGTTTTAAAAAACACTAAAATCGATTTTTGACACTAGTCATCCCTCACAATTCTTATTATCTTTCAAATGATAATGTTTTTTCAAAAACAAATTATGTATTCACACATTTATGCTTGTTTAAATGAAAAACCTCATACAATATTTTTTTGTGAAATCACACAACAAAAACTTTTCATATATAATTGAAATAGGACAATGAACGTATATGTAATATATGGTTGAGTACTTCATCAAGTTTGGTAATTGTTTGAATGGTTTTTGAAGTATATTTGGTAGTATATCGATAGAATTACAATTTTTTCATTAATACATATTTTTAATCATTTAATATCAATTTCAAAATGGGATTTTTTTGGACAATTTTATTCTTTGGGTTTTGAAGTAGTTACCTTATGCCAAATATTGTTTGTAAAAAACAGATTCAATATGAACTTGGTAGAAGTTCAAATACATGGAGTTTCAAAAAGTAGTATTTGGAATAACAATCTTTAACCATTATAGTGTGCTTTCACCCAACAGCTTGATGGTGTCAATACCTCCATCTTCAATGAGAACCAATGAATCTAGCTTTTTCAAGCCCATAGATCGCCACCATGCCTCATGCATCTCCTCTTCGCATCCTTGTTAAACACATTTATTAAAAGTTCCAAAGTGATCCATAGCATATTAATCATGATAAACATGTTTGCAAGATGCAAATCAAACACCCCAAACAAGAACAAACCATATTCCACATAATGCACACTACTCTAATGCAACCCATGCTTCTAGGATAGGATCAACATCTTTAAGAGGCAATAAACAAGAACCAACTTTCAGGTGAATGCATAGTTGATTGGTTCAAAAATGGTAGAAATTATAGTTCTTATGAGTCCAAACGAGATTTTGAAAAATGAGATTTTGAATGGCCACAATTGTTGTTTTTTTAAATGTTATTATTTTAATATTTGAATAATACATGCCCAATCACCTTAAACCTTTCCAAATCTATGTGAAAATTCATATTTAATGTGGATAATGTTATTTTAAAACTTGGAAATCCTAAAAGGAAAACCCATAAAGTCCATAGGCATAATGGCCCATCTAAAGTTTTCAAAAAAATATGCTTTCAGGACAAAAAGAATTGAAAAACAAAAAAACATTGCATCTCATATGGACTTATGAAAATATGGTCAGATTTGAACCATTTAAAAGTCCTTAACTATTAGATGGTTAATGTTTTCAAATAAGAGATTCATCATATGAGTTTATCATTTTGTATTTCATTATATATTGAATCGGATTAATAGATATTGAATGTGAATTAATATTAATTTTTTCATTTTGTGATGTTCCAATCAGATGAGTAGTCCCTATTTTTCAACTTCAAAAGTTTAGTGCTACTTACAGATGAGTTTTTAATCCATAAAAAACCACACCATTTTCTTCATAATGTACTTGTGAGTTTAAATGCAAGTCCCAATTAGTAGATATAAGAATTTATTAATCATCATATGCATTTGAATAAAGGGTACCTAGGGGGGAAAAAAAAAATGTCACGAAAGTGGGTCACTCATTTGTGCACCTACCATCCCCCTATAGGTTTCCCTATTAGATCTCAAACAATGCTCTTATGTTGCCTAAAAATGACAATTTGTTATTCCAACATAATAAGGTTACTATGCACATTCTCAACTTCCTTATGAATTTTCTCAGACTTTGCATTACTTTCATCAACAAGAGATTTCAAATACTTTACTATGCCTTTTTGAGAACTTATTTGTCTACTCAAGTTTTCAACGCATTCACTTGAAGAATCAATAAGGTTAATTGCAATACCTTGGTCTTGCTCTAATTTTACAAGCGATGCATCAAGTTTAGCCTGACCTTGAACCAATTGGTTCTTCCTATCCTCCATTTGGGAGCAAGCTCGAATATTAGCCACAACCATGTCCTTTTTACCTTTCTTTTTAACAACCAAGGCTTGTTTAACATGAGTAGATGGCATAACATTCAACATCATGTACAACAATAATTTGCCTTATAAAATAGGGGGATGTGATTAGACACATACACTTGAAACAAACATGGATAGATGTGCACGCACAACTTCAATGTTAAAAGCTTATGCGGTTCAAATTACAAAACATGCCACTATGAGAAATTGTGCATGGGGAGACTAGATTGGCATGAAACTATATTGTCATGGAAACTACTATTTAACTAGGGTACAACTACAATATGGAAATATGATGAATTAATAATTAAAATGCCATGTCAAAATATTTTGTAATTGTAATTTAGTTGCACGTTAATAATAATTTGGACTCTATATGGGTGTATGTACATGTATATACGGTGATAATTAATCATAGTTTGACTATGATCACAACTTGGAGTGAAGTGAGTAATTTCAATTGTGTTGCAATTAATGTAGCTTTAGCGTTAAATGAACAACTACTTTGCAACTAGCATACAACGTTGATGTGTATGATCATGCCACATGTATGGTTAGGTAAAGGTCCATAACATTTGGAACTTGCAACTTGTTTACAACTAAGAGTCAACTAAATTGGCTAGTTTTATAATTAAGTTACAACTAAATGTGCCACTATGGTTTCAATAAATAACTATTACTTGTCCACTATTTTGGAACTAGATTGTTCAATTCATCTAGAATTAATTGTCAACTATGTGCTAGTTCATATTATTAAAAGATTTACAGATCGTGCAATTCATTAAATGTGTAAATGCAAGCCTTTAGTTGGATTGGAGTGGTGTGTTCAAGTGTTTATGAATATGTACATATAGATATCATTGCTTATACATTTCAAACTTTTTAGATTAGATTATTGAATGTTTCATTGATACAAGTTGATTCCCTTTAGTGAATTAATTAAAGTAATCCAATTTCATAATTATTTAAATAACTAGAATTTAAATGTTATAATAAATATTATAATCCTATTTTTGGTGATTGATGTTCAATTATCATGTTAATAATATTTCACTACATTGGAATTCACAATGTTATGTTATTATACATACATATCAAACCATCAAAATTTCATGAAAGGTGAAAGTTTATTTTTGAAGTGAAATTTAAAACAATGTATATATTTTATTGAACATTCGATAAAGGTGTACATATGAATATATTTTTATATACCTCAATGTATTCTACTCAAATTCATGTTTATTATTTAATATTTCGGAATGAATTATTATTTACTAAAATTTATTTTTAATTAATATGTAATATACTTAATTACCACGAGCTAATTACGTAAGCTAAATAATAAAATATTCATATGAATTCATTCATCAAATTTGATTAATTAATTTATATATCTACTAACTAATTATTTAAATTCAATATTTAGTTATATAATTTAATTAATTAATTCAAATCATTTTAGATAACAAACTTTGTTAATGTAAGTGAATAATTAATGAATTTTATTTGAATTCAGATCATCAATTATCAACATAATTAATTATCCAATAATTATTTAAATGATTAATAATCCAAAACTCATTTATAATGCCATATGGCAACTTTTGAGTGTGCCACGTGTCATAATCAAAGACCATCTAAAACAAATAATCATAAGGGACAATGGACATCAATATTTCAAAAAAATCACGAAAAATCATCGTAGTGTTATATGTTAAATTTTGTTGGATGGATGAAAAATGACATTAACATGACATTATGAATGTAGCCATAGGGGAGTTGCACAGTAGTTGAAAAATAGTTGTTGCGACAAAGTTGTAATTGAATTGTAATGAGTTGCATTGTATATATGTGATGAGTTATAACTCTTGCAACTTGTCCAATAACATTCACAATGTATAAATATGGTGAGTTGGAAGTGTCCAATGCAACTCAAAATTGAATTGTAAGGCTAGTTGCAAAACAACCCTTTTATTCATAGAGTGCGCTTGTGGTTCATGCATGCACAACCTACATCAAGCACATAATGTGTGAAACTGATCAACACCTACAAACAAGCCACATCTTGTAGGCGGGAAATGGGAGTTCAAATTAAAAACCCTGCGAAAGGAAAATTAAAGACTTCCTCATCTACTATTTTTGGTCCACCTTAGTTTGCAGTTACCCCTTATTACCTACCTCTTACTTCCCACATACCATCTTACATATTTTCCTACCTACCTATTTTTTATGTTTTCCTACAACCCACTTACCTACCTACCTTTTATGGAATGTAAAACTTACCTACTTACCTACATCCTTTACTTACCAACCATCGTGCAACATACTTATTAATTAGCTGGTTAGGTTTTTATTTACCTACATAACTAATGATGTGAAATAAACAAGTTGTGAAATTAAAAACTTGAAAAGTTTTGTCAACTTTGGAAAGTGGAGTCCATTGATAAGGATTTGGATTATCATTTGGGAGGTGAAAGGGTTTAATTCCTAATACTTGCAACCTATAGACATGTTTAAAAGGTTAAAATAGGTGGGTGAAAGCATCATAAAGTAGACTAGAAAATTACCTTGTAGCATAAATGGAAAGTGGCCAACGAGTAGGGCCTGGTATATTGAATTAAAAAACATTATTTACTTTAATGCTTAATTATATGAAGTTCTTTGACTTTGCTACAACTATACTTAAAAATCACATGTTTAAAGTAGGTTTGTATATATTCATCACAAGCTACAAAATAGATTAAAATTCAAGCACATGTAAATTAAATATTGGGTATATTTTATTTTTAATTCAATGACATGCTAAACATATTAATGCATTTTGAAAATGTTCATAATAGAATCAAAATATATTTAACATTTAATGTAAAAAATAGGAATGAAGTGCAATATTAACCTATTAGTTTCATTACCTATTTTTATTGTACAATTTTTTTTCAAATTTTGTCTTCAACTCATAAAAACTCAATGGAAGCATGGAGGCTTCCATAACAATAGTTTTTTTTAAAATTGAATTTACTTTGTTATGTTTATGTTGAGAAACTGCCATATTTAAAATTTGGATTTGGGCAGATGTACTTTTTGGTCCACTTACCATGCTTGGACCTAGGTAGGCTAGATTAGGTTAAGGTAGGTTAAATTATGCTACAACCTACTTACCTACTTGCCTTTTTATGACCTATTTAAACTTATATACACTACCCTATTACCTACTTACACAAAATATTATTTTTGGTAATAATAAAAATAGGGTAGAATTTTGATTAATCAAATGGTCCACTATCCACCAATCAAAATGAATAATTAAGTAGTTCAACGCTATGTTAGTGAAAAAGACCATCTAATCACCCTTGAGAGTCTCTACCTTCATAATATTTAACCGTTTTTATTCCTTTTTTGCCTCCACCATATATGTTCCCAATAATGATGCCTTTTTGTAATCAAAGTATCCAATTGATTGTCATTTCTCTGGTTGATTAATGTTAGTTTCATGGCCAAAACTATCCCAACTAACTAATATCCCTTTCATCACTTTTGTCACAATGCCTTTTGCAAATTCCTTACCTAGTAGTTTCGACTTTGGGGTAGTAGGTTTGCCATACACGATGGGGTACAACTTTTTAATCATGTCCAACACCTTTTCATCATGGACATCTACAAAAGAATACCCACTTCTTCTAGCAAGACCCAACACCTAAACCATTTCAATTTCCAACACATCCTTGCCAATTCTCAACCTATGGGGATTAATACCTTCATTCAACAAGTTGTACAAATCCTTAAAAATCATTGAAATGACAAACATCATGGAGGATTCTTCAACAACTAGTCGATAATGTTGTTAATGTCTTCAATTGATTTAGTAGTTTTGTCGAAGTAGGTGGTTTTAATGTCATTTTCACGTAATGTGGTTTCTTTGCTAGATCTTGTGGACTATCTTCTTCACGTTGTGCATACCTATTCCAACAACTTCAAATCAACACTCAAAAGTAGATCCACATAATTATCAATAAGTGGGACATCGCAAACTTGCCCCCCTCCGCGTATATGTGTCTTTCCAACATTTTTAACAATGTGTTCAAGGTTAAGTGTTAAATGAAGTGTTGATCAATCATTCACAAGATATTGTAATGACATTGTAATACAATGGTCAATCATCACAATGTGTTATAATGCTATCACAATATCATATCAATGATTGTAAAAGCATTTCATTAGTTCTTAACCTTGAACACATTGTTAAAGTGTTGTAAAGGCAGGTATACATGGAAGGGGCAAGTTTGTGATGGATAAATATTATTCATAAATGATCAAATCAATATCAGCCTAAACCATGAACATAATTAATACTTATTACAACCAATGATTTGTACATTCTAAAATACCCCAAAGAGACATAAAATGAAATATTGCACATCTATGTTCAAGGAGTAACAATGCAAGGATATAATCTCTTGTTTTGGCTTCACCTCTCTGCCCTATCTCTAGGGCACTTAAAAGACACCAGAACTTCCTGATTACAACAATAGATGCACTATTTCCACTTCAAACAGATTGTCTTGGAACACATCTTTTAGCATCAAAGGAACCTAGCTACAGTTGACACCTTTGAAAACCATACCATCCTATGTACACATGCAGGTTTTTGTCATGAACAACATGGCCAGAAACTTATCTTCCACTTTGCAGTGCCTCATTCTTACAAGATCTCACTTCTTGTAGAAAATAGGAAAAAACACCATCAGCCAAAGACATGAAAAGCTTTGACTTTTGCATCAAAACCAAAAAAAGTCCACAAATGGAGACAAAACACTACAAACCTCTCAGGATAGCCCTGGTGGTGAGCAACCACATAACATCTTTAAAACTGTAACCAAAAGAAAAGAAGAGCAGGTTTAAAACTATCATCAAAATTGGGTGAAATAAAACCCACTGGTGTGTGATGACAAACCCTCAGAGCACAAAGCTTTGGGAGATCAGGCACAAGAAAACTTTCCTCAAATTGATGTGAAGTGTAAACAAAGGCTGACAGAAAAGGACGCATGCACACCATGGTTGCATGCTCTACATTTAATTTTGATATCTTAGGTCACCACACAATTCTTGGACAGCAAAGCCTATATTAGGCTACAATTCACTTCTTTTAATACCAAGCCCTCACACATCTGCACAACTAGCTCACAGAAACTATACCCAAAAACTTATTTTCTACTTCGAGTTCACAAAAGTTTTATTAGCTGCAGCAAAGAAAGGAAAAACACCACTAGCTACAAACATCACATGCTTTGAACTATCACCACAAAGCCTCCCAACACACCCCAAACCCACAAAACCTCTAAAATCCTCGAACATGAAAGCATAAAAATCCCAAAAAAACCTTTCAATCTTGCCCAAAAGGAAACAAATTCCTCCAAGCGAGCATGTGTTAAACATACCTCCAAAATAGCTTGCAATTGTGTCGATCTACTTGATCTTTCCCTCTGGCCCAATCCATCACATAACCCTCAAAAGACATCAAATATAGATCAAATGCCCACACAAACAAAGAAATAAGATGACCCATCTCTTCAGATAAAACACACTTATACTTGTCCCATGTGCCATCAGTTAGTGCCAACATGATGTGCTATTTGTTTGGGTCCAAATTTGTAGCCCATGATCAGTCTGGTACAACAATCACAAATTGCAACTTAGACTCCCAACACTAGCCTAAAATATTGCCCAAAGAATGGGTGAAAAAGAGAATAAATACCTTAGGGCCCAATTATATACCTTCAAAACACAAAGCATTTGGAGAACAGAATCAACAGATACAACATTTGCAAACAAGTGCAAACAAAACCCATTAGAAATGAAGCCCTCCAAAACCATGGCAGCACGTGTTTGACATCAAATGTTTGATATGTCAACTCAGCATGCCCCATACCTTTTTACCCCCTGCCCCCTAGTAATAGCAAATGATAGCCCTGGTGCAACAACCACAAAATTGAAGCCAAAACACGAACTCAATCTATAAGGAATGAATTTGTAAAACTCATGCTACATACCTTCAAGGCATATCTCATTTGGAGATCACCCACAAAATTAGTTTGGCTTCCTTGTACTTGAGTTGAAGTGTACACAACACATCACAAGAGTGGTATAGCCCTGCAGCCAACATCTGCCTCCCGTCTTGGGTAGTGTTGATTCTTTGTTCTATCGTCTGGGCATAGCAGAGAGCAGTAAGATGTAGCACAATTGTGTTCATTTCATAGCAAGTAGTGTCATCCTTTTATAATGGCTAAAGTGGCGAGCACCACTGATTGCTTTGAAAGACTTTGCACGTGGGGCCACCATGACCGTAACAACATTTGGATATGCTCCTTCCTTGCAACTTTCTCGTGGGGAGGAGGGTGCGGTGTAAAGATTTTTCGTTCCGTTTTTTCTTTTTCTTCTTTTTTAGTCCCTAACATCTGTTCCTTCTTTTCGTTTCTTCTTCTTTGCGTCCCTAACTTTTGTTCCTTCTTTCTATTTCTTCTTCTTCTTTTTTTAATCCCTGACTTGTCTTCTTATCATCTTTTCACTTTTAGCAGATTCCCCCCACCCCCCCCCCCCCAGGTTTTGAACCTAAAAGAAGAAATTCAACAAGCAATGTATGTAAGTCTCTATACTGTTTATAATTTAACATTCGTTTGAGACCAAAGAGTCCAGACTTTCTACCACTACAAAGTTAACTACTTTAACTATTTTTTTCATATTCGGGTTGTGACAACCTCTAAGTTAACTAATTTTTTTCATCTTCGGGTTGTGACAACCTTTAAGTTAACTATTTTTTTTCATCCTCAGGTTGTGACAACCTCTAAGTTAACTATTTTTTTTCATCCTCGGGTTGTGACAACCTTTAAATTAACTATTTTTTTTCATCCTCTAGTGGTGACAACCTCTAAGTTAACTATTTTTTTTCATCCTCTAGTGATGACAACCTCGGGTCACCACTTAGTGTAGTTAGTGGCGTTTTAGTGGGTTTAGATTTTTAGTGGTAGAAGGTATGAAAGAGTCCATTAGATGAAAGGTAGATCATGGAGGACATATTGTTCTTTGGTACTAACAACATGCCACAAACTTGGCCAGCGCGACCGTATTCGTAGTTTGCATGAGCTTAGCAAGAGTGTTAGTGTGGGTGAGGGGTAGGGCCGAACAAAAGTGTTCCCTAATTTTTTGTGTATTTGGACAGATAAGGAGCAAGTGCTCTTCATCCTCAACCTTCCCCAAGTCGCAGCCTTGACAAAGCCTCTTTGTGTATAGCACGCCCTTCCACACACCTAACACTATCCCAAGTTGCGAGTTGCCACACTGAAACCGGGCCAGAGCTTTCCACAATTGAACACAGCTGATGTCACACAAGTAGCTTTCGCTTTTATACGATATACCCTTGAAACATAAATATCTTGTTTACATGCTATTCCCAATCTCCCGGTTGGTGAAAAGTTTTTTAATGAAAGCCAACCACATATTATGCTTCACCCTTTTTACATTCAACATTGTGTGGGAAAAACTTGGAGGGGGTGGGGCCCTAGCTTCTTGGTTGATCAGACCTCTTGTCATAGATCTAGCATGAATCGATTGCACTAATTATAGCGTGGCCAGCTTAGCCATCCTAACTCCCACCTATATGTTATGTGCGTTGCACCAAAACACTTGGCTTTCTGCCCGGCCTTTGACCCCTATTAGATGGGTCTTATGTATGTGCGTTGTCCCAAGAGCTGTTTTCAACGATGATTGAGTAGTCTTTGCCTAGAACGCACGAGTTGATGCAAGTTGAAGCGCCATTTCCAACAATGGTTGAATCGGAGGTAGAAAACCTGCCACCTCCTAGGCTGATTTTTGAGTAACCATTTTTTCACGGATTTAACCCAACATTTTTTTCTTGTAGCAAGCATAGCGAGCAGGGCTTCCCATGCCTTTCCCAAGATGTGATCTTTAATGACCATGTTCACATGGTTATAGTACAATAGCGCTTGTCCCCATGCAAAGTGTTCGAAGGGGAATTTGTTAAATTCTGCTAGCACGATGGACATGCTGGTTGTTTTTCACACTCCAAGTAGGGACTTGAAGAACCTTTGATACACTACTTTAATAGCCGTTATTTTCTTAGAGTCCACCCAAACCTCATAGGCATAGGTTTTTGTGGAACGCACCAACGTGTTGAAGAGGTCACAACGTACTTTAACGTCCATAATACGTAGTTCCGCACAACAACAATTTAGTGCGAACAACAAACGTTTACTAGCAACTGCTAGATGTTCCATTGCATTGGTAAGGTTCGGGGTGGTCTCAAGTAGGATCCTTAGGTATTTGAAGGTTTGCACATGTTCAATAACGTCACCTTTAAACACAAGCTCTTGGCATGGGTCAACAAAGTTGAACACCATGATTTTTGTTTTGTTCACATTCATAGTAAGCCCACGTTCAGCACAAAACTGTTGGAGTGTGTTTAATTGTTGTTACAGTCCCACCTCTGATTCTGACATCAGAGCGAGGTCATCTTCAAAAAGCAATAACCATACATGCACGTTTGTTAAGGCCAATGCATCGCATTCTCTGTCGTCCAAACCCCCCTCCATGGCATCCAAATATAGCCCAAATAGTAGGGGGTTGAGAAGGCAACCTTGCTTCACACCTTGTTGGCACCTGAAGCTGGAGGTGACACCTTCGCTTGGGTGGTTGATGCATACAACATCCTTGGCACACATTGCTTGTAGGCATCGCAATAAGTGTCCCTCCACCCTGAGGCCAGCTAACACCCACCACGACGCTTCACGCGGCACAATATCAAATGCCTTTTTGAAATCCACAAAGTAACAATAGAGTGGCTTCTTTTTTGCCTTGCTTTGTTCTATCAGAGTTCGTAATATGAAAAGTTGGTCAATAATGCGGTAATATTTGTGAAACCCAGCTTGACCCTTAGCATGTAGCCCACGTTGTTCAGTCCATTCGCTCAGCCTTTTGTCAAGGATCATAGCGAATAACTTTGCTAGGATAAGCCCAACATTTATCCCCTATTGTTGTCAAATTCGGAAGCATCGCCCCCTTTAAAAAGTACGTGGACCACTCTAGTGGAAAGGGCTTCTGGAAAGCTTTATGTGAGAAAGCAGTTGAACGTTGTCAATAGTGGCATGTGTAATAGTTCTCCCGCATCCAAAATGAACTTAGTTTTCATACCATCCAAACCAATACCCTTGTTCCTTTCTAAATTTTTCAACGTCCGAAACAACTCAACAAGTATGATATCTGTGTTCAAGGTGTGGCTAGGTGTAGGTTCCGTCACTTAAGCCGAATGATCGGTTCAGAGCCTTATGGGTGGCGAAGATTGGCCAACTAACTCGCGAAAGCCTTCCAAAAGTGTAGCTGCACTGATTTTGTCCACAACGGGTGCCCGTGGCCAGTACTTTTTCTAGAATGAGAGCGCATCCACCTTGGCAAGCGTACACATATGTTGAGCTCTTACATTTTCCCAGAATTTTTGTTTCCTTTTTAGTAAATTTTAAAATATACTTTCTTGATGGTTAAAGACATGTGATTTGGGGTTGGCTTTCAGCTAGAGCCTCAATTCACATTTCGCTATATAGTAGTCAGCGTTAAACCATGGTTTATGGCAATGTCTCTTTCTATAGCTCCCTCCCGAAGGCTTGTTGCCAAAAGTAGACTTTGCTACAATACGCACCCACTGTTACAGTAGGTTAGTAAACCATCTGCCCCTAAATGCCCAATTGAGTTAGTAATCCACATGTTTCCAAGGTTTGTTGTTACGACAAATTGATACTTTTCAACTTTTGATTTATCATATTTGAACCTAGGCAGGAATTTTTTTGGTTACAACTATATGTTGTGGTTCAACAAAGGTATAATCAATGTTCAATTGTAGGCGCAACGGCCTGTGGTTAGAGTCTCCCCCAATTGCATAATAATGGGTGTCATCTATAATCACCTCGAGTTGTGTAGCAGTTTGCCAAATTGTAGGGGAACTAACAATATAATCGATAGTGCTACACCCCCCATTTGCTAAGCAAATGAATTCCCTTGATTTTTCATCGAATGTTCAACCATTAAGAATGAACAACCTAGCGTCACAACATAGGTCCAGGAGCTCACGACCCCGGCCACCAACACTGGCATCGCAGTTTTGTCACTTAGCCACAACATTTCGTTGCTTAGTTTCCATGATCTTAGGCACATGTAACAGTTCACAAATCTCGTTAGTGTCAATGGTACCTAGTAACGTTGCAGTACACGCATTAAAGTTCCCTCCCAATAGTACTATGCCCTCTAAAGTTTAAACTTTAGTAATATTTACTACTAGGTTTTGGAACAAGGATTCGTTTTCGTGTTTGGAACCAATAGGGGTAGCATATAACACGCAGACAAACAAGTCAGGGGCAGCACCCCTACTGACTCGTAGCCATAGATAAGAATTGTAGCTTCCTTCCTTCCACTGTGAAAGGTTTGGGCTGAGGTGGTTGCAAAAGTAAGCAACAACCCCCCTGCTATATTTTATCGCTTTTGTTCTTCCCAACTACACAATGTGTGCTACTGCAAGTGAGTCAAACCTTTCAACATGTGGCAAATGTTGGCCTGGGAAGTGCCAAGTTTTGGTTAATAAAATAAGGTCAACACCTTGAAACATCTCTAATATTTACACCCCCATTTCCAGTTTATTTGCACCACCCCCGTGCATGTTCCATAATACCACACATAGGTCTTTTTGGTCCCCGTGCCCCTAGATAGAGGAGGGCGGGCAAATTCGAGTGTCGTTGATGAAGAATTTGGTTGCGCGCCAGAAGGCGTGCTTGTTTGCCATTTTGGCCTCCTTGAACAATGACCACAATTCCGACTTATGCACTTACTGCACAGGCATGAGGTCCTTGTCTAAGCCCAACTTTGTCCCCGCCAGGCCCTTACGCCTTCGAAGCACGACTTGGCAGTCTTCATTCATTGCGTACTTGAGTAACATTGCACCGGGGCGCACACCCATTGCCAAGGTGGAGGCCCATGCAGTCGTAGGCCATTGTCGCATGGCAGCAATGACCTTGGCGCATAACTTCATTTGGCCTTAGAACAACTCTGTGTTGAATTGTTGCACTGGTTCTTTTTCGGTCTCACCTTGTTTGGTCGCAGGTTGAGCTTGAGCTCCTCTTATTTGGGCGCGTTGGCTAGGGTCTCCATAGCCCGGTTGACCACTTGGTGCATGTTCTTGGCCATCAGCGTGATCCATTTGGGCTCCTTTGTAGATGCAACCTTGGTTATGACAGTCGTAGCCGCCTTACACTCCATTAGTTGGTTAACCGTAAGGTTGCTAGCGGCCGTGAGAGACGTAATGTTTTCGATGGCCACCTCCATCTTGGACAATCACGTGTCAATAGGTGAGCTATTGGTCTTGAAGCCCATGACTAACCAGTTCTCAGCTAGGGTTGCTTGGTAGACTGCTAGGGGTGTTTGGGACGTTGAGCCCAACGTTGTTGTAGTGCGTCGTGGTAGTGTCTTTTTTTCAGCGTGAAAATGTTCGATGGTACAATGAAAGTGACATAATAGTGAAACTTTAGAAATCTTCAAAAGTAATAAAATTTAAAGCCCTTAACCTTAAGCCTTAAAGATCTTGAATTCCTCTGGGTTTGAAAGGCTTAAAATCTTCAAAGACTACTATTTTGGAAACCCAAAAAATTTAGTACCCTAAGATTGATAACACCTTAAAAACTCGGACACTACAAATATTGAAACCGTCAGAAGTATAAAACCCTAAATTTTCAACAAAACATTACAAATCTTGGAATCCTAAAAATTTCAAATGTATGGAAACCCTAAAGTCCTTAAACTTTGAAGCCAAAATAAAATAAAATAAAATAAAATCTCGTAAACCTGTTGTTGGTTGTGCCTACTGGGGCTCATCACCACTGTTAGCACCAAGGGTAAAGGGGGACAACCACCAGCTTCCTCATCATTCAAAGCCAAAGAGGTTGTTGTCGCCTTTGCCCGCACGGAAGTTGTTGTTGTTGTTGCCAAGGATTCGTCAATAAAAACTCCCATCCCCTTCACTCCATGACCTAAAACTCTTTGAAGCAGCAACAAACACATTGTTGTTGTTTTTGTTGGGAAGACGACGTTGCTGCTGTGCGCTCTTTCCTGTTGGAAAATGCCTTTTCTTACAAAAGAAAGTTATTAGAACTAGGAAATGGGAGAAAGAGGAATGCCCAAGACTCCCAAAAGCTCGTTCAACACTAGCAACACCAACATTGCGATCAAGATTTTTTTCACATCATCGTCATCTTCGTGCTTGAGCCTTGGCGCACGCGGGCACTTTGATGTGCCTTATTCATTCCTTCACTAATAATGAACGTGCCTATTCGTTGTTTAATTGTGAACTCCAGGGCTGACACATTTGGCTACATCAAGCTCAAGGTCATGTGAAGCTTCAAGCCTCCACCACTGTCACTCAAGCTTTTGGAAACGTCATGTATTCCAAGATGGTGGATTTTTTCTCTTTTACTCTGTCTCCAGAACTAGACAACCTTAGTTAGAAGAATTCAAGGACTTGCCTTCTTATCATCTTTCCATTTTTTGCAATTTTTTTTGTTTTTCACATTTTGAACCCATAAGAAGAAATTCCACAAGTAGTGTATGAAAGTACAATCGATAGGGGTTGTTATATTTCATTAACATGTAATGTCAATATAAGCAATTCTCATTGCTTCTTGTTTGGGCAAAGGGGTAGGGTTATGGTTGGATGTTAAGTCATTTGTTTGTTTGTTTTGTATTGCACATTTTATTTTCATTTCAACATTATGTTTTGTTTTGGTTTGATTTAGTTTTCAATATCTAATTTTTTTAGGTGTGAGTGTGAACACGAGTTAGACATATTTGACGCATATTTAGTTTGTTGTTCATTTGAAGGTTAATAGATAGTCATACATGATGCCATTTAAAACATCATGTATGTTGTCGCTTGAAAGAGTACGCACATTGTATGGAAAGAGCAATAGTACATCTTTAAGTCAAGAGTTTCATTATAAATTGGTTTCTACATGATTTGAGAAGATTAAATTTTCGTTGCTGATGTGATGATTATTGATTTGACATGAGAGATAATGGTTTTAAATGTCATTAATCGACCAGAAAATGTAGTTGTAGAACTTATTTGTAGTTGCACAATTGTTAAGATTTGTAAGTATAGAGGAGTCATGAAGGGCACCACTTTATTGTGATGGCCATGAAGGTGCAAGGTGCACTTAAATATGATATAAATCATTTCATCAAAGAGTGTGCCCATCTTTTCCATGATAAATGATCGGGAGATCATTTATCTTTTTGCATTCAATTTTTTAAGTATAATGTTAATATTATTCTTTAACGTGCTTTAGCCTTTGTTATATAGGGAAGAAGATTGCTTGTTTTAAACCTCCCATACTCATGATTTGCATGTGGGCGACATTAGAAGGACCATGGGTGAAATAGTTGCCTAGAGAGAGAGAGAGAGATTTTTATTTTGGTCATGCGAGTTGTGTGTCTTTTGGCCTTTCTTTGGCCTTCCTTTTTTGTCTCCCCTTTGATGGTTCCGGCCATCAACCTTTTATTGGATTTTTGTGCCTCCTTTAGGTGCCAACCAACAAGGTGAAAACATTCCCAAAATATGAGGCCTATTATAAAAATCTCCTATTCCAGCAAGCATCTTAAGTTGCAAAGACATCATGTTCATGTCATGTGCCCCTTGAGTGGGTTCTCCTTGGCGAGGGCCACTTGAGGGCGTGAGCTAGAGGGTATTCCCCAACTTCACAAGAACCCACAGAGCAAGGGAGCCTCCACATCCAAAACATTTTTTTTTTCCACCCTCTATCCAACATGGGAATATATAAAACAATGGGTGTGTCACACTGTGGCCTTGCTATCTACATTAAAGCAATATCTTAAGGCAAAAGAAGAATTATGGAAACTCAAATATTCACCATGAAAAAATATAATCTTTAAAACAATCCTGTAAAAGAAACCAAAATCCTTGAAGATATTACAATTCTACAACTAATCTCAAGTTTCAACACAAGCAAAAATATCATCTTAAAAAAATCCTCATATAAAAATAGACCTATTATTACCTAGTGGCCAAAATCCCTTAAGCTCTCATACTCTATAAGGAATCTAAACACAATGTCCTTGCCTTGGTAGTAGGCAAGGCCTATAAAAGGATCTCCCCTTGGCATAACACCCTAGCCTTCTTTTCATGAGGAATCTAAATACACACATAAATAAAAAAGAGAGTGGTTGAGACATGCTCTTGAAGCTCTCCTTTTCACCATCAATTCTCTTCCAATACTTTGGTCAATATTTTTGTGAAGCCTAATAACCATTCACATGCCTAGTCTTATTTTGCATGTATAAAACTCCCTAGAAGAATTTAGGAGGATTTTCTTGCAATCAAATATGTTACATCCATTCACATGAATGGTTATCCAATATCAATATGGTGAAAAATTTCCTCACCAAGTATCGTACAATAATACGTGAGAATATACGCATAGTAATACGTATTTTATACGAGATATATACGTCAGCTGCTTGTTGCCTATATGGGAGTGGCCACTTCACGGCACATGTTTGTGCACTTGGCCTGGCAGGATTTGCAGCAAGCAAAAATCTCAAGTGCAAGGTGCTTTCTTCTGCCGACCTAATAAGCTTCCTAGAATTGTCCACAAACCCATTTGTTTTTCTTCCTTTTCTTTAGCCCCTTGTACCGGAGGATCTTCACATGCAAATTCACCACAACTTCTTCCATACAGAAATCTGAGTTTTCTTGTCGACAGAAGCTCCGAGAAAGCCCAATATAAATTAGAGCTCCATTATCTGCTAGTGTACTGGACCGAGAGAGAGAGAGAGAGATAGAGAAATGGGTGGTGGCAAGATGAATTATAGAAAGGGGCGAATGGCGCAGGGATACCCAGTGCCAGTGCAAGGAGTACATGAAGGTGGTGAAGCAGCAGCGGCGGCAGCAGGAGGAGGAGGAGGAGGAGGAGGAGGACAGTATGTGCAACCTGGGATACCTGATGGATTTCAACAAGGATACAACAATTATTACATGTACCCACAACAGCAGATGGGAGCTGGAGGATCAGCAGCAGCAGGAGGAGGAGCCCCGGGAGCATATAACCCTAACCCTGCAGCAGCGCCTCATGGGTACTACTCCAACTACTACTGTTCGGAGCATCCGGATGCCAGGAGACAGAGGAACGGTCTAGCCGCTCTACTGGCGTCTCTGGCTGCTCTTTTTGTTTGCTGCTGGTGTGTCACTTGGCCTTGCCATGGACCCTGCTGCTGTGGTTGCTGAAGAAACAATGGCAACAATACTGCACTCATGTATATATATACTAGACAACTGGCAACTTTGTTAGCAACAAATTTCAGCCTGAATTTAAGGGGAGAGGCTGGGAGTTTTTATGGACAAACTTCGCTTATGTGTTGGTATGTAGCAAAGTCAAGCTTCACCACTAGGGCATATGAGCTCGAGCTGGTGCATGTTGTGTGATGTTGTGGAGCTATGGCAGCAGCAGCAGCAATGGATTCTTTGCTACCCATTTCTTCAGATTTGTAAACGGGCTTTGAAAGCTCCAGCTTGTCTAAGAGCAAGCTGCAATCTGGATAAAGCTGCACTTGTGTGTATTAGGTATTATTTTTGGTTTTGCCCAAATTCTTCTGTATTACATTCAATGGCACAATACTTCGCAAATTGCAAGGGTATGATGATCATGGTCTAGCAAGTGGTTGAAGTTCCTGCAATTTGAGCATGACAATATGCATATGCAGTGGCCCCATAATGATTGACCCATGTGGTAACATTTATAGAGTCTTTATGTTGTCCAATTTGAAGGTGGAGATGAGGCAACAATTAACACTCCATTACAAATCCAAACAGTGGTAGAGGCCTGAATACGGAGTGGGGGTGAAGATGTTCTGAGCTAGAAAAGACAGATTGGATGCATGTCTAAGCATGTTGAAGGGAGGAGGACAAAGGTGGCTACACAAGGGGTTGTGAAAGGGAAGTGGTAATATTCCACATATTTTCTCCATTCTGAAAGTGAGGTTTTGTACATTGCTTTGATTAGGAACCTATGTTGAATCAACTCATTAAAGGAATCTATTAACAAGCAGGAATTCATTCAACATTGTATTGTCCTATATTTGCTCAGAGAGGAATCTTGATGATTGATTTTGAGTCAATGAGATTTCTCTTCAAACAATTTAATTTGGAAAGCATTCCCAAAAAATATTGTTTTGGTAATTATGGTTAGTCAATTGCAATCTGAGTTCACAATGTGGTTTTAAAAGCTATTAGGTAAGATATCTAAGGTGCTAACTGTGTGAGTGTTTCATATGATGGAATTGCTAGCATAGATAATCAATGTTGGCTTATTGTTCACATTTGTGTGATGTAGGATTAGAAGCAGGCTCTAATTTTATTGACCTTAAAAGATAATTGTTTATGGAATAAGGGTTGATGCTATGACACATCTCATATGTCAATCTTTGATCCTACAAGGAAATGTTTTTGAGGAAAGCTTAGCACCTTGGAGCTTTGTTTGTTTTGGAGCATACATGGCAAATGTTGCCCAAGACATGAGGATTGGAGTGGTATTTCAAATTCAAGAGAAGCATGCACTCTTCATGGTAGGCATGCACTACATAGCCCATGGTTCACCACTTTAATTAGCTAGTCTAGATCCTATCCAAGCTTAGTGTATTCTTTAGATTGCAAGAGATGTGACAATTATTGCATTCTTAGTTCTCAAACAATCTGAATAGACATTTGAAGTTGTAGAATTGCCTATTTTAATGGAGAGCAAAGGAAACCAAATGTGTAGAATGTGAATTTTTATTAGGTGGGATAAGTATGCTCTTGCTTGCAAAATGAATGATGGGAGAATAGCAAACCCTACTTTCGATTAATGACTTTTAACAATTTCATGGAGTTGGAAGCAATTTTAAAACTTGATTTATTGGCAAATTAATGTGAAAGTCATGTTAAGCTTGTTTTGTGACTTGCCATTACTTGATCTCAAGTCCATATGTTAATAAAAATACAATCAACCTCATAATGTTGTTTTAATAATATGTTGAAGGGGGTGTGTATACTTTGTTTTGTAAGCTTGCAACATTTTAAATTTCAATTTACTTTTCAAAAACAATTTGTGCAAAATCAAAAGTTAAATCTTGCCAACCATACAATTAAAATCAAATCATCTAACTCTTGAGAATAATTTACTCCTTGTTTGAGGAAGCCATACAAACATGGAGTTGTATGTTGGGTTACTTGGGAAATACATTCTCTAGTGTAAACTCTAATGCAAAATAGTAATATGTGCAAGCATTAGTGTTGCTCGGAAATAAAGTAAAGTTTTGGTTTCAAGCACAATTAGATGTGGATGCATTAAGGATAATGCAATTCCAATATTGGCTTTAGGTCGATGTACATAAGTTGTTTGGGCAAACATATGACTAGCCTAGTCACCCGAATCACATTGTTGTGCTCATAGTCCTGATTAACCCCCAATACCTAGACTTACAAGTGTTTTTATTTAAGCTCATAATTGAAAACTAATGAACATCAACCTTGCAAATCATCAGATGACTTGAACCTTGTCATGCAAATGTGGCCAAAAAAAAAAACTTTCTTTCACTTTGAGATTTCATTTTGAGATTTATTGATGAAAATGCTAAAGTTCATCAAGTTAAGAGAAATAGCCCTTGTGTAGGTGGTGAATTGAGGATTCATCAAACCTTTGGTCCTTCATGAAACCAAATTTTTTTGTCACATCTTGATTTGATTGTGCATATACTTACACCAGAAAAAAAAATCACATTAGAAAGCTTTCCTTATGCCAATGTTATCATGTTATGGGAAGAAACCAAAGAGCATTTAAATGCACATAATGCATAAGAACATTGTTGGTTTTAGTGGCAAATGTTTCTTGTTTTTTTTGTATTTCTAAGTTTGGGAATGTGTGGCCTTAGATACATATGAATGGTAAATTTAATGTGAATAAATTTTTTTTAGTAGGTTGTGAATTTTGTGTAATCAAATTTTAAGCTAGTTTTATATATTAAAAAACCAAAACCAAAAACTTGGTCAAAAAATTTCAACTTAAGAGCCAAAATTTAACAATGTTTTTTGAATATATATCTACCATAAAGTTAGCCAATTTTGGCGATTGCAACAAGATTACTACTTCTTGCATGCAACCTACACAAAAGTTCCATTCATGTAAGGGCAGGTAACATAAATGTCTTTTTTTTGTGTCGGGCATGAGGTTGGGCAGAACGCCGTAAATGTGTTTTATGCTCTGGACATGAGGTTGGGCAGGTACCATAAAGTTTTTAGCTGCCAGATTTTACGTAGGGCAGGTACCTTAATTGTGTGCTGGGTGGGTATTTGATTTTGTTAATAAACCGCCAATTCCGGTTTTTTTTTAAAAACTTTTTAGAAATCAGAGGCCGTTGATTCCGGTTTCTGGAAGAGAATAAATCACCAAAGAACCTCCGGTTCTTTGACCGCTGTGTTCACAGAAGAACCGGAGGCTATAAATGCGGTTATTGAGTTTTCAATTGGTTGAGAACCGCGGTTGTATACGTATCAGAAGGGGTTATTTGAAATTTCAATTTGTTGAGAACCGTGGTTGTCTACCTATCAAGAAGGGAAGGGGGAGGTTCTTTGATTTTTCTGACGACCGTGAGTTATGAGGCGGAGGAACATGGATGATAACCTTCGGGGGCCTGTTCCGATTTCTAATAACCGCCCGGAGCTAGCTGGCGGTTACCACTTGACCACCCAGCCAGCAGCCGGAAATTGTACTTACAGCCCAGGCAGTTACCACTCAGCGGCCGTCCTTCCGGTTTGCCCTAGTTTCCAGCGCTCGCAAGAAACTCACTGCGAGGAGGAGAGGACGAAGACGAGGAAGAAGAAAGACGGAGCCGAGAACTCGGGATTTGTGGCCTGAAGCAAGAGATTCAGGGCGGGGGAATTGGGTTGTGGTCAGGACGGGAATTGGGTTGGTAATGCATTGCACTTGCGGGATTGAACTTAAGCAGGAATTGGAGGGTTTGGAGAAGAAGTTCTGGGAAGAAGAAGAAGAAGAAGAAGAAGAAGAAGAAGATAGGTGGGTGACGGATAGCCGGGCTCCTAGAGTGTTTCGGTTGCAGCAGCAGCAATGTCGACTCCTTTGGCAGCTTATGGGAATAGAACGCCGGAGCAGTTGAAAGTAGCAGAGCTTCGAGACGAGCTTAGGAAACGTGGAGTGCAGATCAAGGGTTTGAAGAAAGAGTTAGTGGAAAGACTAGAGGAGTTGCTGCGGGATGAAGAGCAGCAGCAGCAATTGCTACAACAACAACAACAACAGGAGGCCCAGTCGGAGGAGGCAGTAGGCGTTACAGTTGGCCAGAGGGCGGAGCCTGGAGAGGCTGGAGACCCGGAGCCTGTGACTCCACTCTTGAAGCAAAAGCTCGTTGATGCTGAACCGGAAGCAGGATCGGTGACGGAGGTCGTTGCAGAGGCGGTAGAGCAATTGCCAGATGCAGTGGCTGTGCTAGAGAATGAGGCTATGGCAGAGCAGCCTAATGGAGATCCTGAGGATGTAGAAAGGGTCGTTTCTGATGCCAAGAAGAAGGAGGCTCCAGAGGCAGCTGCCGAGGAGGAGGAGGAGGAACGAGCGCCGCAAGAAGAGAATGGCCTTGCAGAGGTCGTCACTGCGGAACCAGAAGCTGCCGTAGTTGAAAAGGAGGAAACCCTAATGGAGATCCAACAACCCCCTGCATCTGCAGAGGAGGTTGTTGCTGATGCCGCAGCACAAGAGGCAGCTGTAGGGGAGGCGATTATCAGGCCTATTGCAGAACCCATAGAGGAGGAAGAGGAGGAGGAGGCGGCTCCTCCAGAAGCCGTTTTTGAGCCTGCTTCAGGACCTGTTATAGCAGCACTGGACGAAGAAGAAGCAGAAGAAGAAGTTGTAACACCAGCGGATGAAGCTGTTGTCGTAGTGACAGAGGTAGTCACGGAAGAGACGGAAGTGGTGGTGGTGACAGAGGAGATCAAAACAACAACCACCCAGTTTTTGGTGGAGACCCCAGGAGAGGAAAGAGATGGGGAGCAGGAGATGGAGGAGGAGAAGGAGGAGGAAGAAGAAGTTGTAGACAAAAGTGTTGTAATGCAAATGGGTAGCACAGAGGAAGAGGCAATGGAAGTCATAGAGGAGGACGATGCTATCCAGACTACTGCTGTTGCTGCAGAGGAGGAGGAGAAAAGAGTTCGAGAGGAGGAGGAGAAAAGAGTTCAAGAGGAGGAGGAAGTTTCAGTGGAAGAAATCCAGGAGATTTCAGAACTTGACACGGAAATGAAAACAGAGACTACTGTGGTGGTGGCAGAGACAAGTGCTGAGGAGGAGGTCAAGTATGAGGCAGAGCCAAGGCAAGAAGCTCCAATAGCTGACGTCTATGATGAGCCGAGGAAGGTGACAGATCTGAAGACTATGGAGGAGATTGATACCGTAACTGATACTTGGACGAAAGATGTGAAGACTATGGAGATTGATACTGAAACTACTACTAAGACAAAAGATGTGAAGACTATGGAGATCGATACTGGAACTATTACTCAGATGAAAGATGTGAAGACTATGGAGATTGATACCAGAACTACTACTCAGATGAAAGATGTGAAGACTATGGAGATTGATACAGAAACTGCTCTGACACGATCCAAAAGGAAAGAAGGGGGTGAGTTGCACTCAATTGTCGTTTTTACCTTCAGATTTGTCATTGTGGCAGAGATTTCTCTGCAATTGATCACACAGACATGTACATATTGTGAAATGAGATGCAGGGGGAACAGGCCCACTTTGTACCATTGTCTTCTTATGTTAATGTATTGCATGTCAGGACCCATCATCATCATCATGGTACAAACATAGCTCTGAGTTTTGCTGGCATGTTTTATTGTAGATGGAGAGGCAAGGTCACAGGAACCAACAAAGAGACAAAGGCGATGGAACACTGGGAAGATTGACATCAATGTGAAAGCAGCCTCGCCCAAGGTGCCAATGACAGAGTCTGTGAAAGAGGAAACACCCTCTGAAGTCAAAGAAACAGCTTCTTCATTTGCTGCTCTCCCACCAACAGAACCAGTTGTTTCTTCTTCTACCCCAAAGAGTGCAAGTGGGTTGGAGAGGACTGCCATTACCAGGCCGACACTGCCGAGATCTGATGCATCATTCAATGGAGAAGCTCAAAAGACACGTGTTGGTGAGTTTTTCTTATGAGGCTTGCTCTGCACTTTTTCCTGATTTACGAGAGTAGAAGAAGCAGTTCAGTCCAGGTGGCTTGGGATGATTGGCTGAAGTATCTGTTACTGAAAAAAATGAACACCATGACAGCAAGTTCTGAAAGATGAGCTTGTTAACTTGTTTGATACACATGTGCAGTGCCTCCCTCTACCAAGCCTCCAACAACGTCCCTTAAGATTGACAAGTTCTTACGGCCTTTCACCCATAAGGCAGTTAAGGAGTTGCTGGCAAACACTGGGGTGGTTCAAGCTATGTGGATGGACCAGATAAAAACCCATTGTTATGTCACGGTATGGCAGGAGGATCCTGGCTGTGTTTGTAAAGTTGTGTTTTCTGTCTAGATGCATTTATTCACAGTATTTCCCAGTGAGAATGTTTGTTTTAGACATGGCCTTTCTGTTACAGAAAATAGTGTATAGCCATTGTTGCCTGCTTGGAAATTGAAGGAAAGGGTCAATGTTGAATAAATGCTCAACCTGGCTCACCTCGTGTTTTGGATGATGTAGTACTCAACTGTTGAGGAAGCTGTGGCCACCCGCAATGCATTATACAATCTGCAGTGGCCGCCACAGGGTGGGCGTCTGTTGACAGCTGAGTTTGTGGAATCTGAAGAAGTGAAAATCCGCTGTGATGGTGAGAAAGCAGCCTTGTCAAATGTTGTCCCCCCTCGTGGACCTGTGCCACCACCAGCGCGTGAGACTCCTGCTGAACATGCAGTCTCAGCACCTCCTCCTACTCACCCCTCTTCATTGCCTCCAGTTCCAGCTTCGGGGCTTCCTCCCCCACCTCCACTGCCCCCTCCTCCCAGGGAGAGGCCCTCAATGCCAAGCAAGCAAGGTATGCTACTGCACTCCATTATGAATGTGTCTTGGCTATGAACTTTGTCAAAGTGCAGACTGAAACATTTGTGATGAATGTGCTTTCTGCAGAGATGGAGTTGCAGGGTCCGACTTTAGATGATCTGTTTAAGAAGACACGAGCAAAGCCTCATATCTATTACCTCCCTCTTACAGAGAAGGATGTCGCTGAGAAGCTTGCAGCCAGGCGTCAAGCATCCATGATAAAGCCTAGTGTAAAGACCTAGGTAGTGGTGGTTGGGCCAGCAGCCCAGAGGTCAGTCCATCACTCTGCAATGCCATCCTCTTAATTTGTGAAGGTAAGTTAATGCCATGCACTTTTGGAACATGGCGAGTTTTATGTAGTGCATGTAGTATATCCACTTTGTGGATGCAGAGTCCAGACCCATTTTCGTAAGACATTTTAGGAACTGAGTGTTTATGTAGGGAGGAAAACAATATGGCATTTTGTACCTGAAGAGGAAGATTTTGAAAATAGTCCATATGCTTGACTTTCATCAGTTGAACAACTGCCAGCTGGTGGAGTCTTTTTGTGGTGTGTTGTTTAATATTTCTTGGTGTTGAAACTGTTGCTCATCATCCAGCAAGATGGTTGCAAAAACAAGGTGAAACATGAACCTCTACTGACATTTAGAAGACAGATATGCTGCATGCTGATGAAGGTCTTTATTGTTGAAGGTTGGGGCTGAAGTGAGCCTTACAACCATTATTCTGTTGCTTAACAGAAGGTCTTGCTGACAATCTAAAAAGTGGTCTCAGACTGTCCCATTTGCCTACAACATGACCATTTGGGAACTATCCTTGCAGTGACCATTAGCAATGACATATGGAGGCATACAGCAGAGTTTTCACACCAAGTTCTTTGCACATGGTGTTACTGGAAACTATGTCCCAGACCTGCACTTGCAGGTTGTTCTCAAGATGCATATGTGCATGTATGTGGATTGAAGTGAAGACTGTTTGAGGGCATGGCATTGTGGATCTGTGTGGCTTTCATGAACACCTTCTTTGTGCGAAGGAAAGGAACATGCTTGTGGGAAGAGGAGCAAGGCTCTTTGGAACTTCTGCTCTGTGCCAAGAGGAAAGAGAGTTGCTGAGTTCTGTGTCAATTGCAGGTCAGTTTCATGTGCCAGCACTTTTGTTGACTCTTCCCTTTGAGACTTTGCAGCTGTATGCGATTTTGCAATAAAAAAACTTGACCTAATTTTTGTTTTGTATTTGTCTGTGCTGTATAAAGCAGAATCTTCCTTGTATCCTCTAATGCACCTTACAAAACTATAAAGTGCCTCCAGGGCGGCAGATTCAAGTCATGTGGTTTTTATGTTTTTGAGGAAGGGGCAGGTCATGCGGGGGTTATATTATTCCGGGGTTTGGGATCTTAAGCTACCATCCACATTGCTATGCCCTCAAACAACATAACCCCCTCTGAACAGGATTATGTGAAGGGTAAAGCCCCCAGGGTGAAGGCCCAAAATAATTGGCCAAGGACAAGGCAACAGGTGACAACCAAGTCCAGCCCTGCATTTTGGGAATGTCCTGTACACATGGGCTTTATCCATTGTAAAGCACGAGATGAACATTATCATGAACCTTAACATATGTAGATCTACTCCTTAAGAGCAGGAGGGATTTCACACCCACAAGTAGGCATAACATTCCTCCCACTCTTGAGGTGTAGTGTAAGATCCCTCCAAAAAAAGGAGGGGTAATCACAGACTCAAGGTGCCTTACACATATACTAGAAAATTTCTTGGTGTGCTTTAGGGGACCCGACAGTCCACCATACACAAGAAAACTCCTATGACTACATTGTGGATGAACCACAACCAAGTTATGGAGGTTCCATCTTGGTAACCTATCATGTAATTGCTCTTACTTCTAGTTTGCACTACCTGGGTAACTACCCATAGAAGAGGAAAGTTGGTATGTATCAGAGATAAGTAGGCCCAGAATGTAATTGTTTACTATGTAAGTAGGTGAGGCATTTGGTGGGTACCAGGTATTTAGACACATGTCTATGGCTAGTACATAGCTAAACACTGTGATTAGCTTAGCTACGGGACAGGAATACAACAGAAAATGTTTTCCTTGGAGATATACCATCCATCCTGCATGGTGTGCTGGTGAATGCTGGTTTTCCCTCTGACTGGTGCTTGGGTCACATAATCCTGTGTACAGTATATATGTGATGATTCTTTTGTTGCAGTTACTGGACCAGCTCTTCTGAAGAAGAATCTGCATGAATCATGTTGGTCTCAATTGGTTTTGTTTCATGTCTCTTGTTTTTGTTAGGGAACCCAAAACCAAAATTCAGAAAGGACATGAAAGAAGAGGACAACCCATCTACTAAAAATGATCATTTGATCACCACCCCTTGCAGCTTTTTTGTTTGCCATCATTTGAGTTTCTCTAGACAATTCAAAGGTTGAGAAGGTACGCTGTGGAAATCCTACAATTGACTTGGAAGTTCCCATATTCTAATCACAAAGTCATTACTATGATGACAACAACCACAACAAAAAGCATTATCTTGGAAAGGATTGGAAGTTCCCATATTCCAATCACAAAGTCATTACTACGACAACAACCACAACAAAAAGCATTATCATACAAGAAGAGCTCTATGGTGGGGCATAGAATTAAGGAAGCAATTCATTGGCTTTTTTGCTTAACCCAATTTTTGATCTGAACTTAAGAATTTTTATCACAATTGAGTGAAACAAAATAGACAAGAAGGGAATAATAGAAAGGGTTTTATGATCCTGAGTTAGTTGCCATAAGTCCTGAACCTGAATGACCAGTCAAACAAAATTTCTTCTAAACCCACTCAAAGTGCAAGTGCGTGTCAATGATATGAAGTGAAAAGGGATTCATGGGTAGTCAATATATTTTTTAAAAATTGGGAATTATTTTTTCCCATTAAAATAAAAGCTTTCTAAACTTTTTTAAGTGGTATTGGTGAAGCATTAAATTAATGAAAATATCTTTGCTTCCATTACTCATCAATGTTGTGTAAGGAAGTGCTAATGAGTTTATGAACTTAGTGTGAGTGTCCAATAGCTAGTCAAGAGAGAGTTACAAGTGACCTTGCTTTACTGAAAAGCCCAACTAAAATGAATGTTGAGAATTTGGTAATGATGGTTTTCCTCATAAGAGACCCAAAAATAGTCCCAAAAAATTAAAGATTCACCTCCAGAAAGGACAACACACCACATATTATCAAGCAGCTTGATGAATTTGCAAACCCAAAATGAAGCAGATCATCTCTTCATGGAGTAGCACTTAAGAAAGGCTCCAAAACTCCAAACCCCCTCCTTTGTCTTCCTTTCTTGTCCTCTTCCTGATAGGATGTTGTACTGCCTTTTATCACTAGCAAGATTTCTCCTAAAAAGCAAGATTAAAGATGGAAAAAAAAAATTGCCAAAATGAAGTGATTTTTGGAGGGTTTCAAGTTTCAACCACCAGCAGTCCCAAAAACCAAATGCCAGATTTCTGTACTTGATTCCAGTAAATAGCAGAAAATAGAAAAGGATGGTTAAAAATTTGTAGTTTCATTTCTAGTTCATAGCTAGATTTGGATGAATCTTCCTATGGATGGTGATCACTTTTCCTAAATCTTCTTCCATGGACCAATGGTCACTTTTTGGCTACTCATCACAAAACTCATAAAAAAAGACACCACAAGTGTTGTATGCCTTAAAAACTACATTTCATAAGCTCATCTATTGTTAATTAATGATCAAAGATTGGATGGCCATCATAACAAATCTCCTTTGGATGATGATGATGAGATTCCCACCTTCTCACTTCAGCTAAAATGGGGTACAAAACTGAGGGAAAAGAAAAACCACTCAAGTTACTTAACCCTCCTCCTTTCTCCTCCTACTTCCCAAGTCAGCCTAGATTGCAAAATAAAATTGCCTCACACAATAGATTCCTCCCTAAAGGATATCATTGATTAGTCCTTCCCCACCCTGCCACCAACAAATTTGGAATGTACCCAACTCTCTAAATGTGAATGGCAGCAGAGCTAATAAGACAACAAACAATAACAACAACAAAACACAAGCAAAAAACAATGGAAAAGTTGATGATGGAATGTCTGTTGACAATTAGGGCATGATACACACATATATATAGATTGAATCTAGATAGATAGATAAATAGAAAGTGGGAATGATGGGAGATGTGGTAGAAGATGTTGTTGTGGGTTTTGGGGGTTGAGTTGAGGAAAACTAGCAAAACAACAGCAAACTACTATCACTATAACCTCATTCCCAAACCCAACCAAAAGAACAAAACCCACCCCAACTCATGCTACAAATGCTACTACTAGTAGTAGGTATTGAGGGAAAAGAACTCATTACATCAAAACAATTTTGATATTCTTGTTGTTGTTGTTGTAGTAGTAGTAGTAGTAGTAGATGATGGTGATGATGTTGGCTCTTGTAGTTTGTAGTAGCAAGCAACATGAGAACCAAAAAAGCCCTTTGCAAAACTCCACCAAACAAACACAATCACAAAACACTAACGATACAATCTTGCTACTACCCTACCTACACACTTTCCCCTTAGTGTTGTTTTTTGTAATTGTGTATCCAAAGTTGTGTGGGACGTGATATGTTGTTGTGATTTGGAGTGATTGCTTGTTGTGGTGTGTGTGTGTGTGTGTGTTTGTTGATGTTGGTGTTATTGTTGGTGTAAATTTGAGTGATTGCATGTTATGGTGTGTATTTGTTGATGTTGGTTGTGATTTTTGAGCGACTTCTTGTTGTGATGTAGGTATTTGTTTGATGTTGGTTGCGATTTTGGAGTGAATGCTTGTTGTGATATGTATTTGTTGATATTGTTGGTGTTATTGTTGTTGTTGGTGTAAATTTGGAGTGAATTTTTTATATTGTTAGTGCAATTTTGAGTGATTTTGTTGTTGTGGGGGAGAATTTGTTCATGCTCTTGTTGTAATTTTTTTAGTGATTGCTTGGTCGCGGTGCATTGTTGTTGTTGAGTGATTGACTGTTGTGATCATATATGCGTTTGATGTTGTTGTGATTTGTTGTTGGTTTTGGTGTTGTTGAGTGATTGATTGTTGTAGATCATATGTGTTTGTTGTTGATGATGATGACTTTGTTAGTGCTATGGTGAGGAAGAGGAAGAAAAACTGCACCTCCCAAATCAGCCAGTCTCTCCTTCTTCTCCTTCTCCTCCTCCTGCTGCTTCTGCTGCTGTTTTTGTTATGCTCTTGGGGTAGTAGCAGTAGTGGTGGTGCTCATTTTGCATGCCTCATTGCTCCTGTTGTTGGTGTCGTTGGTGTTCTTGTTGTTGTCGTGGGACGAGATGCTCCCTTTCCTTTCTAGGTTAATGATAAGAACTTGACTTGTGTTTTCTATTGTTGTTGTTGTTGGTGGTTGTTTTTTCGGTGTTTGTTGGCGGTGGTGGTTTTTCGTGGGTAGTGGTGAGATTGTTGTAGAAAAGAAGCTCTGGGGTTTGCTTGTTTATTTGCTTGCTTGGTCTTTTTTGTTTGTTTGTGTGTCCCCCTGCTCCTTGTCCTTTGGGGAGAGAGAAAGGAAAGAGGACGAAAGCATCAAAGAGAGTTGATGCTTTTGATTTCTTTCTGTGGGTTTGTTGAGACGGAAGAGGTAGATAACTGAAGAAGAAGAAGAAGGGAGAAGGTGTGGAGGGTAAGGAGAAGAAGCAGCAGCAAAAGCTCAGAGATGTGGTTCCAAGTGGTGATGTTATTGTTGACGTGAAGAATGCATGAGTGGACGAGATGGCTTTGTAGGAAAAAATGGGCAATGACGACCAAGGGGAATCAGAAGAAGTTGGTGATGCCGGGATGCAACAACAGCAGCAGGGACTGATGGGTTGTTGCACTAGAAGGAGGATTGGATTTCAGCTTGGAGATGGTTAGGGTTAATAGAGTATGCACGGAGATGGCTGAATCTGGAGCAACAGCAGCAGTAACAGTAGCAGCAGGGAGTTGAGAATCAATCAATCCTGGAGCCTTGGATACAAAGAAAAAGGGAGAATTTCCTTCAAGGGAAGAGGCAGAGGAGAAGGAGGAGAGCTTGTTTGGTGTGGATTCTTGTGGAAGAAAGCCAGCTGTGAGAAGCCAAGAACTATGGAAAACTACGAGAGTGATATTTTTATTTCACAGGAAGGCTATGCATCCATTGACTTCACACTCTTGGACCGACCCAATTGCAAGTAGGTGGCGCCACCCATGTTCCAAGCCCCTGACCCAATCCTTAGAGCAGAGCTTTTGCCCCTAGAAATCCAACCCATGTTGCAAAAAAGCTTTGCAGAGTCCGCGAATTTTTTTTGAGCTTCTTGTGTGGGTTGTTGGGCATCTGTGTCTTTTAGGTTAGCCCATGTTTCTAAGGCACATGCATACACAAACACATAGAGAGACATAGGGACATAGAGACACACAGAGACTGATGTCCATGAGTTAGAGAGAGAGAGCAGACTGGAACATCAGTTCTTTTGTGCGTGTGGGGTTAGGTTTTCTGCTCGTTGCTGCAAATCACACCACTAAGAAGAAACTGGGATTCTGAAATGGATTTGTCCTTTTGCAGCATTGCATCGGCACCCGAGGCCACTGCAGCCTTGCTTCCAGGTTAGTGTTGCATAATCTACAACACAACACAGCTCATTTGCTTCCTGTTTTGGTGCTCGGATTGTTGAGCTTCAAAGTTTGCACGAGCAATTTGTACTCAAGCACCACAAATGGGTGTCCTGAGGCAGGATCATCTTGTGTGCTGTTTGCCCACTTTTGATGGCTCAGGGGGAATCCTGAGTCTTGAGCAAACTGGAAAGCTCAGCTATTTCAGCAGTGTTTTCTTTTTTTCCCTTGCACATTTACATCATTGCATGCTTCTGATGAGAATTGTGAGAATTTAATTCCCTTTGAGTTTTTAGTTTTCTCACAAGGTGTAAGCTTGGGTTCTGTTGCATCAGATGTCCATGTTGCAGAGTCCTCATTTTCGTCATTTGACTTTTTGGACGGATCTGGGGTGGATGGCTTGAGCGGGTTCTCTCGTGGGGTTGATCAGAACCATTCTCTCGAGCTGTCGAGGCAAGTTTGTTTTGACAATGTCTTTCCAATGGTTTTTCAGAGCTTTGAGTAGTTTCCTTCATGATTCCACCCCCTCTCTTTCCACACAGGAGACAAAAGCTCTTCCCCCGCCTTCCCGTTAAACTGCCAACCCAGAACATTTGTGCAGGTACTGGATTAAATGTTTGCTGAATGCCAGGCTTGTTATTACAGTCTGCATTTCACCTATAATATAGCCTCTTAGAAGGATGAATAAACTGGTGACAAATCATTCCACACCAAGCACTAGAGGATTTTCCACATGTTTTTTGTACACAACCTACGACTGCAACCTTGTCTCGGTGTGTTTTAGCAGTCTTGGGTGTTGTGGGTTTTCACTGAAGTTCTGATTATGATGTTTTATGCTCACTGAAGCAGGGATGATGCTGAGATCACACGGTACAAGGAGCGGACAACACATCTAAGCAGAGAAGTTGCAGGGGTACTAGTCTTCACTGTTCAATCCTGATTGAAGTAGAAAAGCTCACCACCCATCAAGACCTTACTTTTTCCCATCTGAGGGAGAGCTGGCTTATCAGGCTTTCATTTTTTTTGCTTGAGAATCATGACCTGATCTCCAATGATGTGAATTTCTTCAACTTTTGGCTGTTTCACAGTTGTAATTACTGGTTGCAGATGTCTATTGGGTACTGAAAATCTTGTACATTTTGCATCTCCGTTCATTTCCATCAATGCTTTCCATCAATGATCTCTGATCATCTTTCATCATTGCTTGTTATTTAGCTGTACAAAAGAAGCCAAAGACTGAATAGACATCTGGATTTGTATTGTATCTGTTTTGTATTTTGACATGGTGAGGGTCTCTTACAGAATGGAGCTGCAGTGCCCAACTTGCATCAATCACAGTTTCAGATACCTTATGCAGTACAAAAGCCAGTTTCTTCAAGTGTGGATTTCTTGGAAAAGATGCCAGCAAAAGTTCTGCAGCAGCAGCAGGAGCAGCAGTCACAGTTGTCTCTTTTCAATAACGAGGGACGAGATGAGAATCAGGACTACCTTGGATCAGGCCAGGCATCCCAGCCATCTCAAGCAGCAGCAGCAGGCAGTAGCTGGTGGATGCCGGAAACCCCATGGATGACAAATAACAACCACCAGGATCAATCACCGCAGGTCTTCAATCGGGCTGCTACTCAAGATCAAAGTAGGCTGATTCCACCATTGCGGACTGGGAGCTCCCAAACAAACTCACCTGCTGATTACACTGGAGCTGTCTTCTCTAACTCACAACTTGTGAATAGTAACAATCCAGGTCCCTCAATGTACTCCTTTCTTCCAACAAACACAAATCAGGCATCTGATGCAGCAAGGTTGAATTCAGCGAGAGTTCAGACCCATCAAACAGCCCCCACAACAACAGTCAAGAGTTTGCCTCGTAATTCTGCATATGACTTTGAGGGTCTCTTGAATGGATCTGGTTATCAGCAGCAGCAGGGGGTTACAGTGCTGTCCAACAACATGGCCTCACCTGAGCAGCGTCTTTTTGGGAATGCCAATCAAGAGTCTGCTCAGGATCAGCAGCAAAATCAAACTATGAACAAGTATGAGGGCCAGCAGAATATGCTCGAAGCATCAGCGCTTAAGGTCAGCGACTACGACTCTTTTGGGGATGATTATGTGATCAAGGGTCAACGGCAGGGTGAACTTGAAGAACAGATAGAAGAGGAAGAAGCTCAGGTATGGCATCAGCAGCCTTCACCACAACAAAGTCAGCTGAACCACTATAGAAGCTCACATGAAGATATGCATCAGCAGCATCAGCAACAAGCTCAGGTGCATCAACATCTACTTCAGCAGCAGCAGCAGCAGTCACAGCATCAACTTTTCTCTGGGAACAACCAAAACCACAGCCAGGCAACAGGGAATCAGCTTCAAGCATTTCTGAGTGACAATTCGCTGCATGATGTCCCTCATCAGGTGGTGATGCCGCAGCCAGAGCAAGCTCATCCTCAGATTGGATTGGAGCACCACCACACTCTCACACAGTCTGGTTTCCAGACGGTTAACAATAGCAACAACAACGCAAGGAATGTGATGTATTCTGGGAGTGATCCTTCTGCTGCTGGGCAAGGGCCTGCAATTGGGTATCTGTTGGGGCAAGACAATAGTTTTAGTTGGCAGCAATTAGCCATGAAAGCTTCTGGGCATGATCATCCTCTCTATGCATCTGCAAACAGTGTTAAGCGAGATGCACTTGGACAAGCACTTCACCCCTACGCTAGTGTACAGGGCAATGCTATGCACGGATTCTATGGTGGGATGGGTAAGCTTCCAGCAGCTGCAAGTTCACATGTTAATAGACCGATACCACGCAGCCTTGGAATGGGTCCCTCTGCCCTCTTTGGCATTGAAGGGCAGTCAGAAGTCTTCAACATAGGTGATCAGACCGACATTCAAGCCAGAAAGATTCAAGCCTCTCGAGCAAAATTACTGTTTGGGCAGACTGTACAGCAGCAGCGAGCACCGCCTCATCCAGTTAAAAACTCACAAGGCTTTTCAAGAAACCTTCACCAAAACATGTTCCTGTCTGCAAATCAGCAGTCGATGGAGGAGTTGCAGAGCAGACATCATCATCATCATCTTCAGCAGCAGCAGCAGAGTGTTAGATCTAATGCTGCTCAGCAGCAGGGTAGCACACCCCAAGTGAAGCTGTTTGCTCAAAGTCTAACCCCTCTAAATCCCATGCAGCAGAATCTAATGGGAGGTAACAATGGTGCTGCTGTGCAGCAGCACCATGAACAAGCTCAGGCTGTAACTGCTTTGCAACAGTCATCATTCAATGTGCTGCAGGCAAGGAATCAAACTATGGGAGCTAGCCCCAACAACAGTTATTACCAGCAAGCAAGTTCCCATGCAGCAGGAGGCAACTTTTTGTTGACAAGTGCAGCAGCAGACAATGTCAAACAACAGCAGATGTGGAATTCTTATGCTCTAGAGCCAGAGGCAGCCTCACAGATTGAGGTTCCTATGGAATTGATGACAGCTGGGACCACCTCAGACGGTATGGTGAAAAGTCAGTGGACGACGGGTCTATTGGAGACACAAGCTTGTGGAGACATGGAGGAGGGTGAATTGATGTCTGAGAGATTAAAACCACAGCAAACTTTATGGAGTACCCACAACAGCCTGCAGCAAAGTCCTGCTGGTTCAGTGGCAGAACTTGATTCAAGAGCCCCCAGCATGCAAAGTAGTCATTGCAGCAGTCAGCAGACGGTGGGTGGGCAGGCAAGTGCTGAGTTTGATGGAAAACAGTTGAACAGTAGCGATCTGCTGCCAAACTCACTTCAGCCGGGGGCAACAATGTCAAGTTTGATGGATGTGGAAAATGGAAGGCAACAGGAGATGCATAGTCCACATCAGGAAGGCAGTTGGCATGATCATAGCCTGTTGCAACCACATCTGCAGCCACCTGTGGCAGCTCCTTCAAATTCCTCACGTGAGGTCTTTGCAGATATAGAGAATCCACCACACACAAATTGGAAGAGGGCGTGGCGAAGTGTTTCAGATCCTGAAGATACCTCTGAATTAGCAGAGCAACGGCAACAGCAGAACATGATTTGGGGACCAAGTCATCAGCCCAACAGCTCTTCCCATGGAGGTGGATCTCAGTCTCAGGTGCAGCTGAACCCTCCTGATTCAAGAATGTCACAGAGCAGCTGGAGTGTGCCTCAAAACTCTTCACAAACAGAACAGTTGTTCCCTGTTGCCAACAGACAGCAGCAGCAATGGCATAACAAGACTCATCAGGAGCAGCAGATTTTGATGCCAGCAAGCCCAGAGTCTGGTCAGGTCTATCATGATGTCAATGGAGGACATCAGCCAAGCAATCAAGTCCCGAACTTTCCACAAGGCATGAGGCATCCATCCCAGTTTATGACAGACAAGGACTCAACTTCAGCAAGTGGACAGGGAGCAGCAGCACTCTCAGCACAAGAACATGGGTATTACCTCGGAGCATACCCACAATCAAATGTATCCAGGGATCAAAGACAAAACATTGTCCACAACTCAGTAGGATCTAGTTCAGGGAGCCAAGATTCCCTACACTACACAAACTCATCTGGTGAAGCCCATCCTCCGCAGCAGCAAGGAGGAGGCTCAAACGGATGGTCCCATCAAATTTTCAGACAGAGCCTAGACAATCCAGCTTTGTCCAATATGGACTTGAGGCAGCAGCAGCAAGGCCCAGATAATACTAGTAGGGTGCAGTTGCAGCTCAGTAATAACCAAACAGAGAACAGTTTTTCTGCCTTGATGAAAGCCAAGGGTGCTGCTAGCCTACTACAGGAAGATTCTTCTTCAGCTGGAGCTGGGTCAGGAATGTCGGGCTTCAAGCCGTTGCAGCCTGCAGGGACTGCAGGAGCAACACATAGACATCAGAACCAATTGCAGAGGATGCGTATGCTAAACAGGATGTCAGATGAAGCCCTGGCATTGTGGACACAGAGCCAATTTGCAGCTGGCCAGATGAGAATGGAACAATCTATGCTTGTCGGGAAAGCACTCGAATCTTCTGGTATTATAGGCAAGGTATGCAAAAGAAAATGGAGTTGTGGGTGTACACAGTTTTGGACTTACAGTCCATGTATCAGAGTTCTATGTGTAGTGCATGCCTAGTAGTGGTCACAGTCACTGATCTGTGTAGCTGCTGAACATGTTGAGTGGCAATTAGATGTTAGGCTATGTGACTGTGTGACATGCCACAAGATGGATTCCACAAGATGAATGTTTTTCTTTGCAGGACTATTCCACGCCACTGAGATCTGAAACCGCCATGGAAGGGACTCTGCGCTATCCTGAGAATGTATTGGCACAGAGGGCAAGACTTGCAGGCATGCATGGTGCTACATTCAAAAACAGTGGGCTCCTTTCTAATGTCACAGATGCCAGAACTTCATCAGAGCCTGGGATGTTGTCTGGGTAAGTTTAGTGAAAGCAATCAAAGTTTGCATTGTGAAGTGTAGGCTGATGACATTGGTGTGACAATGGCAAGGACAGCATGAAGGGACCTGTGGGCTGTAAAAGTCTGTAACCCCTGCTGCTACTGCTCCTGCTCCTGCTCAAATAGAATGTTGTCTCTTTTTGGTTTGTGCAGGAACACTTTGGAGCTTCTTAGCAAGCAGGAGGAGGACAGAAGGACAGTGTTACAGGCAGAAGCTTTGAAAGATCAGGAAGCAGCAATGGAAGCTAATGCTGTTGATGCCTCAGGCATTTCACCAGCACACTTGCGTCAAGGTCAGTCATCTGGTACTGTCTTTTTCACAGCACTTCAGAGTTAGGTAGCTACTGCACCTAATGTTCCTTTTCCTGAAGAGATTTTTGCAGTTTATAGATGACCCTCATCCTGCAATTTTTGAAGGGAATGTTGAACCCTGTTGAGAACTCCCTTGCTTGCTCCCTCAGGTACAATGGGTCCTCTCCTGCAGCGACCCATCCCATCTCACCCAGAGTCATTGTCAAGAGAGCTGGAATTTCAGCTTGCAAGAACTCGGGATGGGTGGCCTCAAAGCAGACAACTTTTGAATGAGTACAGGCAGGATTCCCAGGCATATGGGCAACAACAACAACAACAACAAGCAGCCACACAAAGCTTGCATGCAGGTCCTTTGCAATCCAATGTGTCCCATGGAGATCAATCTCAAGGGTCTCAGCACAGAGGAGACTCTGGGAGCATGTTGTTCCCTGCTGCCAGACTTCTTCCACATGATATCTCAAGGCAGGCAGCATTTATCTACAAGAATCTCACCCCTGCAGCAAGGATCCAATTTGCAAGTCAGTTTGCTCAGCAATTTGCAAGGGCTAGTGGGACCCTCCAGTCATTCAATCCTAGAAGCTCAGGAGCTCAACACCTATCAAGAGTTGGGTATGACAGGGCTTCCACATCCACATGGGTGAATCCAGTCAAGCCTGATACTGCTGCTGCTCCTGCTCCTGCTCCTGCTGGAGGGCAAGGTGGATATAAATGGCCAACAGAAGAGCATCCTAGGGCTCCACATGTTGCTGAGGCAGCTCCAATCACACCACCACCACCAAAGAAGCAGAAACAGGAGCCTCGACCTTTTGTTCCTTGGCGTATAGCTATCCGCCAAGCAGCCACCCATCTTCCAACTATAAGGTATGTCTCTTAGTCCTGTGGGCTAGATTCTGCAGTTGATCATGACTGGAGATCTTTGTTGTTGTTGTTATTGTTATTGTAGGTCTTTCCTCTGACTCTGGTCTTGTGTTGTTATTTTCAGCCGTTCTGAGATAGAGTGGGCTGCAGCAACAAACTGTCTACCAGAACAGGTGCATAGTCAGTTCACTATCGTCTTGTGGTTCTTGCTCTTATTTGCAATCGAAGCAGATTACTCCACTCACAAGTGACTATGAACTGATTAGCATGTTCTTTTCTAATGTTGACTCTGGATTTGAAATTGTTTGCAGGATGTGTTTAATGAAGTGGGCCCAGAACCCTCTGATGTCACTGCATTGTGCATGAAACGGGCAAGAAGACGATTGAAACTCACCACTCAGCTTATGCAACAACTCGTACCGGCCTTACCCTGCCGACTGTTCAAGGGAAGCACTCCTGAAGATCAGGACAATACAGTTTTTCTCATTGCCAAATGTGCAGTTACAGAAGCTTGTTTGTTAGCCACTGGTGTGAGCAAGGAACAGAGTGCTGTCACAATCCGAGAGGACAGGGCACCAGATGACAGCAGTGGAAATCACACCTTGTAAGTTCCTTTGTTAACAGACACTTTTTCTTGAATCTCTGTTTGAAGCAGTATTTTCCTTGCTAGATTTTCTTTTCTTTTCTCTTAAGTTCGTGACAAGTGTTCTTCCTTGTAGTCTGCCTGCCAAAATCTTGGATGATAATTAAGATGATCAAATGTTGTACAGGGAAAAGATGCAGCAGCAAACTGCTTTGGTGAAGAAAAACATTAGGCCAGCTATGCCAGATCAGCTGCAAATACATCTGAGGCACCGAATGACGCAATTGAATAATGAACTCGCAAGGTGGCTTTGCAACTTACATCCTGTTGTTATATTGTGTTTCACATTGGAATGTCTTAGCTTCTCAAAACAGTTTGCTGGTCACTTCACATTTTTGTCTGTGGACTGCAAGTTGATGTCTGTTTGTTTGCAGACTTCTAGTCCGAAAACTTGTGGTCTGTTTGCGGGGTGATATCATTAACAGTCTTGTCATCATGCTTGAGTGAAATGTTTTTGTGTGGTGGTGACTAATGGGTCAGGATGGAGAATGCACCATCAGCCTTGAAACTTGCGAGGGACTGCAGTGACCTTGACAAGCTGGGTGTTGTAACCCGCTTGGAGAGGTTTCACCCTGGAATTCTGGCAGAATATTGGAACTCGACTGGGAATGTGAGAGCTAAACAGAATGCAAATGTTGAAGCCAACTTGTTTTCCCACTCTCTGAGGCCATTCCTGGAGAGACCCATATCAGCTGTGGCACCGCCTACACTACTGCCAGAGAATGTTTTGCTTAGATCTTTGTAACACAAAAGGTAAGTCACTAAAACTCTGCCTAAATATACATGAAAATTTGTAGGAGACAAGCTTCTTTGCGGAGTAAAAATGAGAGAATTCACCCAGTTTTCTTGGATAGATTTGTTATATGGAAGAGTAATTTACAACACACACATGGAACTCTGTATTTTCAATTTCAGGCATTTCATTCATGGGTCTGGTTCAAGCATGAAGAAACTTTTACTGTGCAGGCACTTTTTTGAAAAAGATGGTTGTCATTGAGATTGCTCTGGTTTACATCTAGTTCTTGTCTCATAGACAGCCTGCAAAGGTTGTCATTGAGATTGCTCTGGTTTACATCTAGTTCTTATGGGTTTAGGGTTTAGGGAGAGCAAAGGAAACAAAATGTGTAGAATGTGAATTTGTATTAGGTGGACCCTAAACCTAAACCTAAACCCATTGAGACAGTCTGCATTCACATCCCTTCACTAGAAGAAAGAATCATGTGAGCACATGCAGTGATGAGCCAACACTGACAAATTGCATTTGTTCTCCATGTCCTTGTGGATGTGCAGGCAGGAGGCCCACAAACCTGCAAGAAATGGAATCTCTGTGACTCCCTTTCTAGGGCTGCTTTTGAGGAGCATTTCTTTCACCTGGTCTGTAGACATTTGATTACAAAAAATCACACATTTCTTTTTTTAAATGGTAATTTTTAATCTGGCTGGCTCTCTGTTAGATTGATTTAGAGTCCTCATCAAAATTTTGATGAAAATTTATTGGATCAAAAGGGTGTTTTACTTCATCTGGAATGAATTAGCCCGCCTGGTACGCATTACGTACATGTTTTTTTTTATAAAAACAGTCTGGACATCTGAACATACAACACTTGTTTGTTGCAGTTGTTTCCATTGTTGGTGGTGGTGCCCAAGATATGCATCACCGTAAAGTCACTCAACCTGTTCTTGATTTGTTTCCTGTTGTTAACTTTGTTTTTGATCCCCTTGACAATGCAAGAGCAATGTAACAGTATTCTAAATGCTCTAGTTTTCTAAATGCTTCTCGCAATCGTTTTTTGGGTGAATTGGGCTAATTCCCTTTGTACATAGCCTTACAATTGTGAGGATGCTTGGATGCAAAACCAGATTTGATTGGCTTTATATATTCCAGGTTTTGGAGAACTTCTACAGGGTCTTGTATGCCAGATATGGTGGAGAGATTCAACCATGTTCCTGACCTAAAGCTTTTTATTGTTTTGTAGACTAGCCATAAAGACAATATAGTACACACTGGATTCATCAACAAATAGCATACAATATTAGGTTGAATGAAGAGGGTATCTAGACTCATAAGAGATATGCCACAAAAGAGTTATGAGATTGTAAATGAATGGAGGTCATATTTTTGAAACATATGTTGTGTTTGTCCATTGTGCACATGTGTGTGCATGTGTGTGTTTTGACCAAGATAGGACAATATATTTGGCTAGCTCTTGTGTCTCCATCAATGATATTCACAGAGCCTTGGAATATCAACTGGTTGATATTGAATATGTTAGCAGAGCAATTGGTTCCAAAGAAGGCAATGGTTGATTGTGAAGCAATTATCTCACTTATCTATCTGCAGATTTGATTCACATGAGCTTGAACTTGAACACCCGTATCAATAGAATTCCTAAATAATTCCATCCTCAGCCGCATCACCACATGAACCTTGACTCAAACTCTCAAGTCTTGTATCATATTATTCCTTAATTCAATTGTTTCTATATGGTACTTTGAACAACATCCGAGGTTAAACAAATGGGCACCCACATGATTATACAAAAATGCATGCAACATGTCCTTGATGTTCTAAGGGTTCATAACCACAGTGAAAAACTCAAACACCCAGTTCTGGAATATAACCATGGTTCTCCAAAAATTAGCCATCCAGACCGCCACCCATTCTTTCATGAAACCCAGCGGTTCTTTGAGATTTTTGAAATAACCGGATGAGTGGTTCTTTGATTCTGGTTTTGGTCCCATGCCTCAATGCCCCAGGTTTCCTGATTCCGCAGTCGTCAGCAAAATCAAATACCCGCCCCCAACACTGGAGGGAACCTTGAGGGAGCAAAGGTGCATCAAACCATGGATGGTGCTTGGTCTGTGAAGGATGCTACCATTTACAAGTCCATTGATCCTTGTGACTGTGGGTGGGTGGGTGGGTGGGATGAAGAAAGCAAATAACCCAATTAGAAATTGGGTTAATGTGTTGAAATGCTCCCTTCACTTTGCACCAAAGCATAAAAAGGATTGATGAGTTTGTATGTGATTCCATAAAGAATGTTGGAAATAGCATAGTGGTGTATATCAAATCTTTTAAAATTTCATATTTATCCCAAGCTTTTTATCAATCAACTTTTCAAACAAAGAGAAATAAATGGACTACATAGCTAACAAGAGGTGGTCGGAGCAAGAGTTGGTAGCATGGAGCATCAATCAAAGGTATTTCAAGTAATTGATGACCTCGAGCCAGTTACCAGATATAACCTACTCTTTAGAGGTTCAAGAGCAATAGGAGAACCCTCTTGTCAATGGATGAAAAGTTGCGTAACTCTGTTCTAAATGGATGAAAATTTCTATTTCAAAAATCTTGTTCCAATGATGCATGCACAGAAAGAATGAGAGGTTATGCTTGGTGAACACCAAGTGGAGGATGAATGAGAAGCTCAAGAAAGAATCTCTTGATGGTAGGTTATGTGAATTGCAAGGGATGAAACATCTCAAGATACTTTTTGCACTACCATTTTTAGTGATGGGATGATGTTGTTTGATGGACTATATATGTTATGAAACCAAACATGTTTTGATTGAGAGTGTTTACTATGATTTCATGACTAGGTAATAAAAACAATGGGGAATGAATATTTTCTTTCATAAGGAAATGATATGTCAAAATAGAATCACTTGATATATGGCTTTCCAATTGTTGAAAGATATGTAGGGGAAAGTATGAGAAAAACAACCATAATGAAGACATGTGTGCCAACTATGCTAATGTGCAATTCTCACTAATTTGTTTGATCACAAATTTCCCAATTTCCCAATTTCCCAATTAGAGTGAGTTGGCTCTAGGTATAGAAGTTGAAGAATAGTGGGGGAATGTGACTTGGGTTACATGATAATATGTTGAACAAATACATTGAAAGCTAGGGATGCTAGGTGACTTATACTCCATAATAAATGTTTGAATTTGCATTTGAACAACCCATTAAATCCTAAGGACCAATTGACTAAAAATAAGTAAAATACATGAGGTCCATGCCACAATATTTATATTTACTTTACTTAATTTTAAACATAATTACACTTTCTTTACTTCCCACATAACACTTTGGATTCCTTTCACTTCAATTTTAAATCAAAATCGCACAATATCAACATAAATTGGAATGGACAACAATGGAATAGAGCTTTGAGACAAATGGGTATGTCAAACCATTTGCCTCCCTTTATCCTCTTCTAGATATATAAGTTCAAATTATTGGGGGGTGTCTTTGAGCATCTATTTGAGGCAAATAGGAGGGGTGAAATATGGGGTTTTTGAGGGGGGTGTATTTTTGCATTAGGGAATTTCATGGAGGCCAAAGAAGGCAAATGAGGGCCTTGCCCACGGTGGTGGGAGCTTAGGATGGGACCCAATTTCTGAAAACAGCCCCATTCCGGTTCCTAATTTGTGTAAAAGAACCAGCAGAAATTTGCTTTCATAAACAAACAATTACGAGTCATTTCTACATGAAAGGAGGCACTTCACATGTAAGATTCCTCCGTTTTTAGGAAGCTTACATGTACAACAAAATTTGGAACCTTACATATAAGGTGCCTTCCTTTGTCAAGGCACAAATTTCACCAAGGGCAAGGCACCATCGACATGCACTTATACAAATGAGGAATTACATGCTTACGGTGCCCGCTGCCATCCAGATGGAAATTTCACCAAGGGCAAGCGCACCCACCACAAACATGAGAAATATTGATCAAGGTTTAAAGGTGCCCTTCACATACATTAGCAAAAATGTGGAAGGCATCCTCCACTTATACTAGAAAAAGTTTTAGTGTTCTTTAGGGTAAATCGGCTGATGATCGAACATTTAAGTGCTTAGGGCAGGCTGGATCCAAAAGGAGGGCTCTGTTGTTTCTGGTGTCCAAACAAAATTTGAACCCCTCCTATTGATGCATTTGATGCATAAAAATTTGTCAAAATAAAAATTGAGAAAGTTATGGCCTCCCAAAGTAAAGGGGGTTCGAGAACTCAAAAAAAACAGACCACCAAATGTTACAGAGCCGGTTCCCAATCACTCAAAACATTTTTTGTAGTTGCTTTGTTGCTATTAGAGTTCAAAGATGATTTGTAGAACTTCATGTGGTGGTGCTCCTATAGCATTTTAAATCATTTAAAATGAATAAGAAAGTTATAAGATCTGAAAATAGGAGAGATCAAAATGAAAAAATAAAATAAAATAAATACGATTTGTGATTCAAAAAAACATATTTTCTTTACTGCTTTTTTTTTTTGGCTGGTTCTTTGGCTTTGCAATTCAAAGATGATTTGTAAGAGCTTGAGAAGGTGCTCCTATAACATTTTAAATCACTCAAAATGGGGAAGAATGGCGAAAGATCTGCCAAGGTGTTCGTTCGGTCATAGGCAGGCGCGATCGGTGATGGGCCGGTTTACCCTACCTCAATGAATGTGGAGGGAAACCCATCATCATCATCATTCCCATTCTTCATTCTCCAAACCTGGTCATAATGACCACCACCATGTTCCAACAAACTTGTTTGTACTCCCCATTCATTCTCACTAACTTAGCCATAGCCATATGATATTGAATGTTAAGTGTTTGAATGGTGAGTTAAGTAATAAGGTAGGCATGTCAGGCACCAGCAACTGGGCCATTGGCACTGAAGTACACAGCCTGCTGCTGCTACTGCTGCTGCTGCTACTATAGTGAACTTCCACCTAAGGCTTAAGTGTCAGTGAGGAATAACAAAATTTTCTCCATATTTATTATATCTATTTAGCTTTTGAGCATGTAATCATACCATTTATGTACAGAATGGAAGAAGTTGGGAACTGTTGTTTGCAGTACTCTGAGGGTCCTTAGTCCTTTACCTAATGTCCTCTAAGAGCATGTCCACCAGCAGCAATAAAATGGCCCTTTTTAAGTGTACTTTGAGTGAAGTAAGTACACACAGCCTTCAAAGACAAACAAAATGGGTTTGGAGTTTGGAGTCTGGAGTCTGGACCAGTGTTGTTGTACTGGCATATCAGACTGGTACTAGTTAGTATTAAGGGACCCTCCTCTTTTTCATATGAGTTCAGTATAAATATGCTCTCACAAGGGTGGGTTAGTATTGTATAATTCTGATATACAATGCCTACATTTTTGGTATTATTTACCCAAATATGAATATGATATTGGTACTAATTATTTTTGCCTTCATTCCTAGGGTATATGAGTAGGCTAATGGAATGATATTTTGCATTTGAAAATTATTTTTTTTGAACTATGTTGTGCACTCAACACAAAGCTATAACATGGAAAAAAGCCAAATCAAGTGGAATTGGGGCTTATAGCTTTCAATTAACATAATGCATCTTGAATACTAGAGTTTAATTTTAAACCCTCAAAATACATATACATATATGTTCATAGTGCATCCAAATTCTAATTAGTCTCAGTACAACCACTAACCTAATTTTTAAAAACCATGTGTCCATAGTACATCCAAACTCTCCAAGGTCTATGTAATTCAAGTGTAGGCATTGATTCAAATTAAGAAAACATATGTCCATAATGCATCTTAAGTCTCCAAGGTTTGTATAGTCCAAGTGTAGGCATTGATTTAAATTTTAAAAATATGTGTTCATTAATGTATCCAAAGTTTGAATAATTTAAATGTAGCAGATGAAACTTGATAAACAATTGAACTATTGTGGAAGCTAGCAACCTAGCACCCAAGATTACAAATAGTAAGTTGTTTTTAAATTGTTCAAAATTTTCAACCTTGCAACATCAAAATGTTTTAAAGAGAGAAGCAACAAGGAACCCTAAAATGAAATTATACATTTTGAATCATTAGATTTTGAAAAGTCAAAAAAAAATCTACTTGAATAGGTGTGTGGCACATGTTGTTGATAAGCTTCATAAACATAGCTTGATCATTTTTTAGAACGTGTCATCCCAAGACCATAGATCCATTGGATCTTTTGTGCTTTGTTAAATAGTCGTGAAACATCAAAATGTTCATAAGAGGAAAGTTAAAACCCTTGATCATTACAAGACTTGGATTAACACAATGTCAATATGTACAAATTACAAAGCTTGAGTGGTTGTCAATAAGCCTTGATAATTTTTTGCTTCTTCATGGAATTGTCACCCAAAAAACACATAGCAATAAGCCTCTTTTGTTTGAAACACATTTTCAATTTCCAACCCTAAAACATCAAAATGTGCACAAGACACATAAGATGAAAATGGGCTTTGAAATGTAATAATAGGTTTTTAAAATGACAAAACATTTCAAGAATTATAGGGAAACCAGTAAACCTTATGTGTAATCATCTTGAAAATACCCAACCTCCCCTAATTCATCCTCATCCAATAATCATCCAATAATTTTTCCTTTGCATAATAGAATTTTCCAGTGATAAAACATGCAACAAAAGGACATCTCTCCTTTGTAATATTTGGTCAATTTTGTAAATCATCACAAATGCATCCAAATTTGTAGTTTTGAAGCGACATCATTTCAAACTCATGAATACCCATAACTATAAATTTATGATTGATTTCAATATGAGATTCAAGGATATCAAGGATTTATTTAACCATAAGTGAAATATGCAAGAACCTCACTAAATGTTCCTTTCATCAAATTAAAAGTTGGACAACCTTTTCTTTTGAAATAATAATGCAATGAAACATAGATAGTTCAAATGTCAACATTGCCTCATTGACCTCCTCAATAGATCCCAAATCATCCGAAAGGGAATCTACATCAAGATTTTTAGCATGTGGTGCATTTTTGCCACCTCCAAATTTTAAATACGTGTTGAAGTTTCACCAACAAAAGAATTTGGTCATATTCAACAATAAGAATCTTGGTTATATACGCGTCCAACAAAATTGTGATGCATTACAAACTTTTGTGATGAAGGTCCAACATGAAAGCAAGGACATTGTGGACCCTTTCATTTTGAAAATCGAACACAAAAAAATGAATGGTTTCAAAACATTTGTTGTTTTTGCTACCATGTGCACATACAAAATTTCTAACTTAAATCAAAGTCCTCACATTGCAAAAGTGGTTGGCTTTGTGTGCAACAATTATATTTCCCTTGCAATTTAATGTTCATGATGATGGCAATGTGCAATGCATTTGAAAAAACCAATATTTTCGCAATTGGTTCAAAATTGAAGTTAAAGTTTCCGTGACAACACAAATAATTGCCCAAATTAAACCAAGCAATGGCATTCTTGTCTACAAATGGAATGGCTACATATGGTAACAAATGTTGATACCATCAACATATTATAGGGTTTCCTAGAAAGATGACCTCATTTGTAGATCAAATTTTCATAAAAGTCTTGAGCTTTTGAATGGATAACTACACATCAATCCAAGCCTTGTCCCATTCATGTATTCCTTTCCCAAACTTTTTTGTCCAAATCTTCATTTTATGTAAAACTCCCTATGCATATTTAAGTGAGACTTCTTCTGTGTTGACACATAATTTTCTATCATTCATTGCATATTGGCATGTTTTGGACATAACATGGCCAAAATATCAACCTACAAAATGTGTAAATCAAGCTATAAGGGGGCACATGTGACCACTAAAGATAGTGCAACTACCGAGGTGTTAAGATTGGCACATTTGTCTTTGACATGGGCAATAGCTTTGTCTATCAATTGATTTGAGCAAAAAAGGGTGTCACAAGTTTTGTCAAAGTTGTTTTAGTTATGTTAAGTGCATCAAACAACCCTATAATCACATGTTTTGGCATCCAACCCTCATCATTGAAATTTACAACCAAAGCAAATGTGTTTTGAACCTTGTCCTTGACATTCAAAGATCAAAAGTAATGTTGATAATTGCACAACTACCTAGGGTAGGTAGAACATAAGTTCCATGGTCTTTCCAAGGCAATTTTGGATGTCCTTGTTCACAAGTTGTTTGTGAATGGGAAACCAAGCCTTGAAAGGTCTTAGCACATCACAAGTTGATGAAATTAGGGTGATTCAATATAGGAAAATATCTTTTACCCTTTCACAATGTAGAGGATGAAGTCTTTAATGAACTTGAATTGAAGGTCATTTTTCTTATAACCTTGATGACCAAGTATTTTATAATTGGAGATGGATGCACTACATGCATGTTGTTTTTTGGATTTCCTTATGCCTCCTTTCACACCGCCTTCAATAGATTCAAACTCAATTTTGCACTTGGCAAAGTCCTTTGGATGTTTGTTTAATAAACATTTTTCATGGAAGTGTTTCCATGGCTAAGGTTGTACTTCACCAACCTTTTCATTGACCTATTATTATTTTGTGAAATTTCAAAAGGAAGAAAGTTGTGGCAAACAATGCACCTTGTCACTTCATAATTTGTACATCAACAACACAATTATGGTCATGAAGAAAGAAAAAAGTCCACATAACACTTGAATAACGGTGGCATTGCCAAAAACATTGGTTCTTTGCAAGAAAGGCAAAGCATGCTTCTCTATCATAGTTATTTGGCTACTTTAAATGTTTGCAAATTAAAATGCCCATAAAATCATGAAATAAGATAGTTTTTTTTTGCACCCCTTCAAGTTCAAATGCCTAGGTGACAAATTTGAACACGAATTTATTAAAACGGGAATCAACTTTTACACATTGAATGGTTATAGTTAGTGAGGAAATTTTTTTATCAGAATGATTATATACAACATTTAGGGGATTTTTTTGTATATGGCAATGCCAATGAAATTGTCGACTAAAGCTATATGGATTCATATCTAAATTAAAAATCCTCAATGAACAACATTTATCTTCCACCCAAAATTCAATGACATGTAAATGAACCATCAATGAACATGAAATGTACTTGAATTGATTTTTAAAAACTCCATAATTAAACAAATCAACAAAGTCCTTTACAACATGATCTTTGTAGAATTCCTATAATTTTCTTCAAGAAATTATACCTTGGGACACATTACATATTGGCCTTTAATGTTTTTTTTGGAGAAGATGTTTTTTTCCTTTGAAAATGGACATTAATTTGACAATTTTAGGTTTCTAACATTATAAATGTACATTGCAAATAATGTTTTTATGGAATCTTATTTTGTCATTTTTGGTCCACTCTAATTTGCATTCACCCATTCATAACTCATTAAGGCTTTCAATATGACTTTTTGCAACTTATAACATTTTTGACATTGTTTCTTAATTTTTTGCAACAAGATGTTGTATATATAAGTATTCAGATGTTATGCAAATGATCACAAGTGATGATGGAGATACATCAAGTTTCATCACATTTAACACATGCATGGTTATAAGTGGGTCATGTTTTTAAAAATTTCAAGTTTGAAGTTCACACAATTTGTTTGCATGTGTTGGCAATCAAGATGTTTAAACTATTGTAAAAGACTAGTTGACCTCTTTACACCTTCCCCACCACCATAAATTGTTTTTAATAGGGATTATTTTCTAGTATACCTCTTTGTGACTACTTTAGCATTTGTGCACCTTAAACAATACATTTCTTCCATTTATTCAATTATATAGCATAAGTGAAATGAATGATGTTGAATCAAGTAATGCAAAATTACCTTATCAACATAGTGTGTTAAATATATGTGAAGAAGGTTCATTTACCACAATAAATTAACTTGTGGGTGATTTAAAAAGGGTGCGCACATGGTAAGATGAACAAACCACTGAAGGCATCTCATATGCAATTGTTGTCAACTTGAGAAATTTGGAAATGTTGATATCTTCAATGGTGCTACAATTGATAAATACCATTATTTCATAGTTGTTAAAAAACCTTGAATAGGAACATATATTTATTTATTTTGGACAAAATAAATGACTAAGTCCAATAATGCATTTGGGATGTATCACATCATGGGACCATGATGACATTACCATTGGGCAAGTTTTAAATGATAATATTGGTGGTAAATGTTTTTAATAAAAGTATATTCAAAATAAAATTTGTTTCAATGCATTTTGTAACTTTTCTTAATATTTTTGTTGACATTGTTATGATTAAACATCCATTAGTCATGTTGTATTTTAGAATCTACCACCCATTTTGCAATCAAAATTTGTTTATTTTCAATTTGTTTAGTCACAATTATATTTTCACATAGTTAGATACGATTATAACATCTACATTTGTATCATCAAATATTTGACCCCAAAGATGAAAAATAAATTAAAAAATCAATATTAAACCCAACTACAAATCTATTGTATTTCAACTCATGTTAACCACATTTGAGTTGACCTTTGGACTTTAATGGTAAACATGTAGACATTTGCAACATGCACATGCATAAATCATGGCTATATTACATTTTCTAATTCAACAAGTTAATTTTTTTTTGGATAGAAAATAATTTCATTTTCCCATGATTAAATGATGACATGGTAATTTTTGTCCATTGAAATGTTTTAATTTGGATAGTTTAATGTTACAACATGGGGATGGATGATATGGCACCTAAGTAGATGAAGTTTTTCTATCCATGTCACATTAGTTGATTGTAGTTGAAAACATGTTCAACCATAATGATAGGTTTGGTTTGAACCTATTGCCACGTGGATATGTAATTGGCTTTGTTTGCAACTTGCTGTTATTATTATTTTTGGTGGGTAGTTGTAAAAAATATTGTTTAGTTAAAATTTAATCATGCATGACATTTGCAATTGGAAAATCCAATTGAAAATGGAGTTGTAAAAATCTCATTTTCCTTCTTAATTATGTTTGGATTTTAAGTAAAAATAAATTGTAAACTTCATAATAAACATTTCCCCTCTTTATAAATTGTAGATAAATGTAAAGATGAATTGTAAAACTCAAAAGTGTAATTGAGATGTAAGTTTTGTGCAATGGTTGCACACCATTTCACTTCCAAGGTCAATTCCTTATTGTTATGCTTTGGGAAAGGAGTTGAGTTCGGGTCATTTCACCACAGACTTACCGAAAAAGTTTTTCAAATAAGTATTTGTTATAAAAGGTTTAATTGAATGATTAGTTATAAATGTCACAACCATCAATGGTGGGATACATGGAATTATTTAGATATCAATATGCATAATGACCAAATATGGATGAAATCATATCTAGATTTGTTATAATTTCAAATATTTACCATAATACACAACTATCAAATGTTGTCCCTTTGCCTAATTGTATTTATTGAAAAGGAAGTTACACATAACACATATGCAATTCCCATTCATAGTGCCTCATTTTCAAATGTTGAAAATGTGCATTAAAAACCTTTACATCATGATAATGTGTCAAATGGTGCTATTGTGCAACTTGTAGTTACACAAGTGTTAGTTACATTTTAAAAATACCATAAATATTGAACATCTATTTCTTGCGATCTCCATGTTGTTCATAATTTGATTTTCTTTTAAATATGGTTAGCTCAAAAACATTGGAATGCATTATTTGTAAATCAAAGCAAGCAATTGCCAATGTTCTAACACAAAGATTCATTACTAAGAAAAGTTTCATTAAATACATAAAACAAATGACAAAACTCCTCCTAAAACTTTTCAATACATTTCCAATGGTATAAAAATAACTTAATATGGACAAGTTTTGGTACCTTGAAACTTGATCCAAAGATTTAAATCATGCCCTAAGTTTTCCAACTATCAAAGTGGGATAATTGGCAATGTCAGGACTTCTTTCTTTGCATTTTCACACACTTGTGTGGGCATGTTTGGGTCAAGGGATGGATTGAGCTAAATTCCAAAATGCTTTGGTCATGCATTTAGAATTTTTAGAATAACAACAAAAAATGTTCTTGCCATGGTAAATAGGATAAGGGATTTGCACGTGTTGCCAAATCTTGCATTTGTAACAACTATAGTTACAAAATTTATTTTTGAAGCCCATTTTTGAGTTTTAAAATTTATTTAACAATTTTGAACTTTACAATTCATCTTTACATTTATCCAAGGTATATGGGATGGAAACATGTAGATTGTGAATTTCTACAATTTATTTTTGCATAAATCCAAATAATGATTCCAAATAATGTGAAATATAATAATTCAATCATTTTATAATATGAAAAATTCCCAAAAACATTGGATCAATTTTGAGAATTTTTGTTCAACTTATTCAATACCCCAATACACAGTAAAACCTGTCTAAAGTGATATTGCTGGGACCAGAGGTAGGATATCACTTTATATAGGTTATCACTTTAAGCAGGTATAGTACATACAATATCATACACACACATTTTCTTTTTTTTTATCGTTATCGTTTGTATCATTAGGGCGTTCGTTCGTGGCTACTCATACCCACGTGTCGGGGGAAGTTCCACAGAAAAAAACCATGTTTGTGTGTGGGTCCACCTCAGGAACCGTGTTGCAAGTACCACCCCGTCACATCCTCATGCGCAAAGTCTTCTCCATGCCGAAGAAAGGTTAGCAATACACCACGATGACGGACGAGGTCCACCTCGCCTTCGTACGGTACAAGAAAAATCATCTTGGTGCCACACAGAAAGAGCTGATCAAGTGGCTGGAAGACACTCATCAGCTCAAGGTCAGCCAAGCAACGGTGTTGGGCACACTCAAACGGTTGGCGGAATTGCTCACCAAGGCCACCACCTCCAACCTCAGCTCCAAGCGTAAGAAAACGGTGAAATTCCCTGTCATGGAGGTTGCTTTAGCCGAATGGTTCCTTACCAACCAAGAACACGTCAACCTGAGCGGGGACCTCATACGTGAGAGCGTAATGAAGATCATTGACCGCCTGTACTCGGATCACCCGCTGTTTGAGTTTTCAAATGGTTGGCTTGAAGCTTTCAAGGTCCGTCACGGGATCAAGAAGCATCGCAGGTTTGGGGAAAGCGGTTCAGTCGACATGACTACTATTGCAGTTGCCCTTCCGGGAATTTGTTAAGTTCTTGACGCGTACGAATGATGTGACATCTACAACATGGATGAGAGTGGGTTGTTCTATCGCATGCAAGTACATATTGTAAGTTCAAAAAGATATCAAATGAGTTTGTCCCTGGCTAACTAAGCATCTTCGCCCGCATTGTAGGCGGACAACTCCCTTGCGACAAAGCAGCTTGAAGGCAGGAAACAGAGCAAAGAGTGCTTGACCTTGGCACTGTGTTGCAACGGCAATGGCTCTGACAAGCTCCCACTGTGGGTGATTGGCAAGTTTAAGAACCCCAGGTGTTTCAAGAACATCAACGTCACGTCACTTGGGTGCGTATACATGAACAATGCGTTCGCGTGGATGACATAGATCATATTCTTGGAGTGGCTTCGGGCATTTGATGTCCATGTTTTCGGCCGAAATGTCCTCTTGATCCTGGATAACTTCAGCGAGCACACTCCGGTGGAGAAGATTCCGGATCACATCTGCCTCCGAAACATGACCATTCTCTACCTGCCTTCAAACATGACCTCGAAGATTCAACCGTGCGATGCCGGCATCATTTGCAACTTCAAGGCCTACTACCGTCGCCGCTTCAATCGTGTTCTTCTCCAGTGCATTGAGGACAAGGTGCCGGAGCCGAAGAAGGTCGACATTTTGGGGGCCATCCAGTTTGCCGTCCCTGTGTGGAATTATGAAGTCAAGCCAACGACGATTGCCAATTGCTTCCTACATTACAAGATCCGGTCGACAGAACAAGCTGAGGCAGTTGAAAATGTCACGGAGGACGACCTGGTGTACCACGAGGTCATCGCGGATCTACAGTCACAAATCCAGCGCTTCCGCTACAGGAACCCAATGGACATCAGGAACCTGCTCAACTACCCGGAGGAGCAGATCACGTCACACACGCCGGATCTTGATAGCATCATTGAGGACCACCTTGAAGAAGCCGGACTTGCTCCAGTGCTGTATGAGGAAGAGGACGACAACAAAGAAATGCCTGCCATGAGTGCCACTAACGCTTCCAAGATGCTGGATAAGCTTGTGATCTTTTTCATGCAGCAACAGGATGCGGACGAATCTTGTGTGAGTTCCATCCACAAATTGAAGGATAAGGTGAGTATGATCCGTACCAACCGAATGGTTCAGAAGAACATTGACATATTCTTCAAGCGTATCTAGCTTGTTTTGTAGTTGTTTTTGTCTTTTATTTTTTGAAATGTGTTGAATATCACTTTAGAGAAGGAGTGGGACTAATAAAAATTATCGAGTATCACTTGGACACAATTTGTATGACAACCTTTAGAGTCAAATGGATTCAACAATTTTCATAAGAGCCCTTTAACCACACACAAGAATAGATTTTCCAAAATCCCCACTTGGGTTGGATCATTTACTTTGAATTTACTTTCACACCTAAATATTGTAAATGGATATACATGTGCCTTCTTTTTGTTAACTTCTCAATCAAGTGGAGTTTTTGTTAGGTAATGTTGGGATCTTCTACCAACTTTTTCATTAAGACAAAATGATCATCATCAACATGTTTTTTCATGGTTCTTATACCATTAATATTATGATATGTAATCAATCATTTCTTACACCTAGTGTGCATGGCTAGGATTTTAAGACTAATATAATCATTGTGACAAATAACACATCTCACAATCTGGTTATGATCCAGATCCACAGGTTGATTGTTGTTCATGCCTTTAAAATTGTCTAAATGAACAAAGGTTGGTAACGTGCCTTTCAAAAAAAAATTCCAAGTGCAAATTGGTGACATATAAAATGTAGGAATTTTTGGGTGCATATCTATCCCTATACAAATTTAAAGAATATGCTATGTTGGGATTCAAGTGTTAGTTGTAATTTTGAATAACAAAATAAAATTGGTTTGAACACATCTTGCCCAAGTTTTAATCTATTGGGTTATCTTATTATAAGAAAGATGCGGGGTATTTTATTATGAAAGATTGATTTTTCCGATAATAATTCAAGTTGTTGAAAAGAATACCATAGCTTTGGGTTAGTTTCCACATTGACAAAACAAATAATGAGTTTTTTTTCAAAAATTAATAATTTTTTAAAATTTGAAATTATCAAAATTTCCATGATCTATTATGATATTGCCACATGAGTAATGAAATTATTTAGAGTGTAATCTATGATAATTATGATGATTTTCAACATCTCAACTTCACATTTTCACAAGAAATCATTTCACTATTTTGAGGATTATTTGTTGACGAAACTAACCTTAGAGTAAGATAATTGAATGTGAATAGGGTTTCAACTTTCATTTGTGGTATTGGTGTCAAGTAAAAGTTTTTTCTTTCATGTTACAAAATTCCAAAGATGTTTAAAAACAAAAACAAGAGGTGCACTTAAATGCCATTTTTTTGGGTTTGTTTTGGGGGAGTTTTTATGTAAGATTTTTGAACTTGGGTTTCTACCTTTTGCAATCTCAATTTTATTGAAAGTGTGTGCAAGTGTGTTACTTTTGAAGGTTCAATAATGTTTGAATGCCAATCTATCATCTATTTACCATTCCCTTAATGGAATGATGCCAAGATCTAGTTTCTAACTAGAATTTGCATGAGAAAAACCCCCCCAAGCCCTAATCTTAATTACCTTTGTATGTAAGGATCGATTGGATTATTGACCTTCGAGTTCAAAAGACTACTAAATAAAGTCTTTTGCCCCAAGTTAGAAGTATTAGACAACCCTCTTTAAAGGACAATTAGGCTTCAATTCTAGGGTTTGCATTTTCTTAAGTTCCTCGGCAAAGGCACAATGGACATAAGTCTCTTAGGGGTCTACCTGACCTAACCATTGACCTAACCATAGTTCCAAAATCCACATGCCAATTGTGCAAATCATGAAAACCATTCTGTTATGGAGTGATTGGGTACAAACCCTAAACCCATCTTCTCCTCCATTTATGGGCTCTGTCCATGAGGGCAAAAAAAAATCATATTCGGATATGATGTAGAATAAATTTTTTGGCTTCAATTGAGAACCAATTTGGCGGGGGGGGGAGGGGAGGTGGGTGCTTTTGCAGACCTAAGTTAAGTGTTCTCTAAGCTATTTAATAATTTGTAAAATCCATTTTGCATTTAATTTACTTAACAATGATTTTACCTTACACTATTCCATCATTTTTCATGATTTTATTCAAATGGGGCCATAAAGAATGCAGCCATTAACTATGAGACAAGGTCCTTGGTATTTATTATATAGAAAGCTACATGGATTGGATTGGATGATTAAAAAAAATTAGCACAATTTGTATAGATTTCGTGGGACCCATGTAATTTCAAGGCTTTTTTTTTCTGTCCCTAGTCAGTAGTGACACTAGAGGGATTGAGCTAAGTTCTTTATATTAGCCTAGGCCCTAGTAGACCCACATTGAAATGCTCATACATTTAAGAGAGCTTCATTTAAAGCTTCATAATTGAAGTATCCTTTGTTTTTTTCTCCATGAAGGTAGAAGATTTTGTGCTATGGAACACCCCTCCATCCCCCCCTTCTAAACCCCAATAAATGTAGCTTTAAATTTAATTAAACTCTAAATTCCAATAACTTAAAATATTAAAAGAAAATATAATTAATCTAAGCTATTCTGTAATATCTTAAGCTGAAATATTATTGCCTATATATTATTTAATTATTTTTTCTTGTTGATTTTGGCACTACCTATAATACTATTGCAGTTTGCAAGACCAACAAACATATGGAAATTTTCCAAAAGAATTTTTTTGGGGTGTGGGAGGGGGAGCGAGGGGGGGGGTGTGGTGGCGTAATTATTTTCACAAATTGTACCACCCAGTTACGGACCCTGAAAAGACGCCGCCACTCCCCATGCGCGGGAGCCAAAACTGTTTGTGGATTTGTTGACACTCCTGTGTTTTCCTCACCTCTCCAGGCTCTCTGTCTCTCTCGCTCCTCTGTCATTCGTCTCTGCCACCGGACTTCCAGCTCTTGCTTGCCTTTGCTTTGAAGACGCAGGCGGTAGCAGGTTTGCCATCGCTGCTGCTGCGACTTTTCTGTTGCTTCCTTTTGGCGGTTTGTTGCAGCTCATCATGTGCAGGTCAGGCTCGTATTAACTCTCTCTGTAGACTCCATCTCTCTCTTATTCTTGTTCTCTCTCTCTCCTCTCTCTCTCTCTCTCATCTCTCTCTATTTCTTGTTATCTCTATGTCTCTCTCTCTCTCTGCGTCTTGAGGTGTAGCGATTTGTTGTTTTCGGGAGTTCTAGTTGTGAACTTCGTAATTCTGGACGTGGAATTCGTTTTGGAGATCGATTCTGTTTGATCCGACGTAAGGCCTTCTCTTCTTCTTTCTTTTGATTCATCTGTGCATCTGTTTCATCGGTGCGTCGTGGGAGGAAGAGTGTGCTTGTCTTGCTGCTTTTTGGAATATTCGGACATGTTTTTTTTTTGGTGTGTATGTCGTGGTTTTTTTTTCCCCCGTTTTTGATTCTCCCTGTTTTTTTTCTTGTCACGAATTTTGTTTCAAATGTGAGGCAATGAAAGTGATCATGATGTAGTTAAGGTTTTCTTTTGCTTCGATGCTACTTTGTGAAGTGAAGGTCCATGTGAACTGACAAAGGTTTGATTCTCCGGTTCAGGAGAATGTGCAATGTAAGAGCTGCCTCTCGGAGCCGAGTACGTTATTACGTCGCGAGATAGAAGAAACGTCGCGTCTACAAGCCCCGCTTCTGAGGTAGATTTCTCTTTCTTTGCAGGCGCAGGATGCTGAGCCTCTTAGAGAGATGTTTTAAAGATGCTTTCTTCTGTGATTTCCACCATCTTGCTCCTCGTGCAGCTCATTCTCCGTTTCTCGCCTCGTCCGTTTTGTTGGGTCTCAAGAGCGTATTAAGGGAAACGGAAATGCACGGTAATTCTATTTTGTAGGCTCCGTCTCTTTACTGGACTTTGCATTTCGATTCGAAATGGAGTCTTGTTTCGTTGGTGAGTCTGAAGTGGACTATCCTGCCATCAAGAAGAGCCTTTCTGAGAATTACAGCAGAAATTGTTCTTTTGAACTTTTTGACGAGTCTAAGTGGATTATCCTGCCATGAAGAGCCTTCAGAGAATCATAGCAGAAACTGTTCCTTTGAGCTTTTTGATGACTGGACTATCCTGTCATAAAAGAGCCTGTCTGAGAATCACAGCAGAAATTGTTCCTTTGAACTTTTAACTGGATAGGGAATCTGCAATCAAAACTCCTTGGTTATCAAACAAAGAGGATCTCTGACTCTCAATATCATTGCAAACATGGTTTTGCTGGTTGCACATGGTGCAAAGCCCACTGCAGGCATGGTGAGGAGAGGGAAAAATATCTGAGACATGGAATGAGCCTTTTTTAATGTGTGTGTATGATGCTTGCAACCATTGTGATTTGCAAGCACTGTCAGAAATATGGTGAATATTTTTTTCTTCATGCTACAGTGATTTGACTGGCAAAAGTTTCTGAGTGTAGTATTGCTTCGTATTTATTGCTTGTTATCAGTAAATCTGTTGTGGGAGAGCTCTTTTGTGTAGCTTATTTTCAGCAGTGGGAGAACATCTGAGATCTACCATGTGGAGTAAGTCATATAGGACCTTCTAACTGGGTTGGAGTTAAGTCTTGTTCCCTCTCCTCACAAGTTGTAATGTGTTGTGCTATCTTGTTTGTGGTCTTTGCCTGGGCTAGTAGTCATGTCCAGATGCTTGATGCACATTAAAAGATGTATGTGCAAATTATTTGCAGAAATGAGACTTAGCCCTTCAGGCAGAACTCCAAGTGGTGGGTCGCATTTTAGCATGGGAGGATGAGGAAGCACATACTGAAAGACTCTCTGGCAAAAAGGACTTCCGTGAGAGCTGGGGCTTTGAAGTTTTAGGGCAGGAAGTCAGCAATCTAGGGGAGAAGCTGGAGGTCTGCTGCAGAGTGGGGGTGAGCTTTTTGATCAACTCCTACCACTGAAATAGGTCAAGATCTTGTAGTGATAGACCATAAGGTGCTTTCAGAAACCAGTGCAAGGCTCTTGGCTCCAAGGCAGGTTGAGAAATTGAATGGAGCAGCATCAGTTTCACAAAGCATTGCAGCAAAGCTCATGCAGAAGGACAGAGATTACAGCCCACTCTCTCACAACAACCCAAAACCAACCTACACATTAGGCTCCAGGAAGTGCATAAGTGGTGAGCTCAATTTCTCATCAAAGCCTCATTGTCTGCATTGTGTTATGAGCAGTGATATGATGGTGGTCCCTCCCCAGACAGAGTATGGAGAGCTCATGAGCAGACAAGACACAAAGGCAGTTGAGGTCAGCCTGCAGTTCTCAACTCTGCCCTTGTTTCCAAACTTGTCAACAGTGCTTGCAGAATGTAGAGGCATTACAAGGGAAGGGACCTTTGTTGCTGTAGAATTGCAAACATGGTGACTGGTAGTTTTCTTGATGTACAAAATGAGTCTTCAGACTTCTGGTAATATAGATAGGCTGAGCTCATGGGTCCTTTCCTTTGCAATTTGCAGAAGGGACAGGAGATTTCCAGAAGGAGGACAGTAGTGACTATGGCAGATGGGCTTCAAGGTCAGGGAGACCGTGGTGCAAGGAAGAGGGGGCCAACGGCCTCTATAGCCTGGGACAGCTTGAATAGATCCCAGGAATATAGCCCACAGCATGAGCTGGCAGCAATTCCTTTCAAGTGGGAAGAAGCACCAGGCAAGCCCAAGGAAGACAGACATTCTAATGTGAAGACCATTGCTGAGGCAGCAGAGAGGGCCACAGCCAGGAGAATTTTGCAAGGGTTTGAGAGCAGCCATATACAGGAAGTGCTTCGACAGAAGAAGACAGCAGCTCAGATTGTTGCAGAGAGCTTGTGTGATGAGGAGGAAGCTTCAGCTGAGGCAAGGTCCCAGGATTTTCGAGCTCTGGGAGAAAACTCTCTCTATGGCAGTTGTAGGAGTAGCCACAGGTATTATACCAGGACAACAGCAGCTGGGCTGCAGCGGAGCAGCAGCTTTCATGGATTTAGGCTGAGTGTGGATGGTGGCAGCCATGTCATCTCTGAGGTAGGGACAGAAGGTGACATTGATCTTGTGGCTCCTGCTGCTGCAAAATTCCTGGTGGAAACTTGTCTCTCCCCTGATGGCACTTCTGAGAAAAACCTAACAAGGATTCCTTTCAAGTGGGAGGAAGCTCCAGGTAAGCCCAAGTTTGATGATGCAGCTGATGCTATGCCCAAGAAGCTCCAGCTCCCGCCTCGCCTGGTTGCATCCCCCACCCAAAAGGTGTACTGTATATCTCAAGAGCTGCAAGGTCGACAGAGACAGAGGTCAATGAGTGGCCCCCTCCTGGGATACCACCCTTCAGTTTCAAGTAACCATAGTTTGCCAGCTCAGACTGGACCACATCAGCAGTCTCATCCTGCTGTGCGCTCTTGCTCATCCTCAAAACAATCCATCTCTCCTTCAAGGGTCCAGGCATTGGCCAAGCACCTTCCATGGAAGGTTTCTTCTACTGCACCCAAGCCTGAGAGTTTGTATGATGAGCAGACCTGGAAAGGTACAAGGGGGGATCCCTCACCTTCGAAAAGATCCATCTCTCCTTCCAAGATTCAGGCCCTTGCTAAGTATATGTCCTTCAAGGCTCCAAATGCAGGTTCAGCTCGAAACCAGGGTCCATATGAGGATGAAAAGTACTGGCAGACTGGACACCAATCCCCTTCAAAAAGATCCATGTCTCCCTCAAAGATGCAAGCTTTTGCCATGCATCTGTCATGCAAGGTGTCGAGTGCAGACTCTGTGACCCAGGAGAGCTCTTATGAGGATCAAATACGAAAAGCTCAAAATTCTTCACCCTTGAAAAGGTCCATTTCCCCTTCAAAGATTCATGCCCTGGCTAAGCATTTGTCTTGCAAGATTTTGAATGCAACAGCCACAGAGAGTAATTCATATGAGGACACAAGCTGGCAACCCAGGAAACCTCAGCATAACTATAGTTCCAAGTACCACTCTGGCCCATTGGAGGGGTATCACAACAAAACCAAAAGAAGTGGTGCTGGATATGGTAACTCCTCTCTGGAAAGAAATTCTTCAGGTGTACTGACTTTGCAGGTCAACAGTGAGCAGGATTACAGCTCACCAGCAGGACAGGAAAAAGCCACTAGGCAAGGGTCTAGGATTATTAGGCATGACACTGGGCCCCTGGACTCCAGTACCATTTCCTCAAAAAGGTCCATCTTGTCTCCATCACAATCTACCTCTCCATCAAGGATTCAATTGTTGCCAAAGCAGTTGACAAAGAAGGTGATGTCAACCCAAGAAATGGCAATCAAGGATCCCAAGTGGCCCATGCAAGGCAAGAGTTTGAGTCACTCATTCACCACCCTCTATGGCTCTGACCCCTTGGAAAGACACTCTGAAAAAACTGAGGGCAATTCCACTTTTTTTTGCAAAAGGAGCTCCTTGGGTGTATTAACTGGACCTCCTTCAAGCATTCAGCAAAGCTCAGTAATTGATCCTTTGGATTGGCTAAATAAGCAACAACAAAGTCCCCGTGATCCTTGGTCTCCAAAAAGCATTTTTCATGGCCCAAATGGGAATAGCCAAGTGCCCACAAGTTCAGTTCCATCTTCAAGGTCTGACAATGACACTCACACGCACATGACCACACCACCTTCCATCACACTTTCAAAATCACTATCTCATGTATCATATGAATCTTTTGAGCATTGTTTTGAAGAACATTGTAGCCATACATCAAGTTATCCTTCTCAGTCGGATGCAGATAATGTATCTCCTGTTGGCTCCCCATATTTGGGCCCTGCTTCAGACTATACAGCCCAGGAGTCTGGAAGAACAGCTGCTTCTGAAGGAGTGAAAGCCATTATGAAGCTCTGTAGGACAGGATCCAATTGGAGAAAATCTAACAATCACCCAACCCCAGAGATATGGGCTCCCACACTTGCAACATATTTTCAGAGTATGGAGCAGTCAGCTGCCAGAAGTGGACAGCTCAAGCTCAACGCACAAGATGCTGTGAGCGGAATCTTGCATCTGGAAAAGAACAATAATGCAGATATGGACTTGGAAGATTCAAGTCTGGGGGAGTCCACAGAAGCTCCAACGAGGTTGCAATACAGAATGCCATCTGTTGTGGAGCAGGAGATGGCAGTAAGAGAACAATCTGGTTCTTTGAGCGCTAACCATCCCTCCTTCCTACGAGTTAAACTCCCACCTCCAAGAGTTGTTCCAAGAGGGGAGGATCCATCTTGCTCCAATGGCATGTATGCATGGGCTGATGGAAGTCCAGGGCCTTCAGCTCCTACAAACGAATTTGCAGATGGCTACAGATCACCTGTCTACACTGCAACTTTGGAGCTGTTATCACCCTCCAGAGAGCTGATTTCAAAAAAGAAGAACTTGGGGAAGTTGGGAAGCATCACCATGGGATTGCCCTCTGTGAATATTCACAAGAAGACACAGATAATTGTAAGTAATTATCTCCTGACTTTGTGTGAGCTTGGCGTCTTCAAGGACTGAAAACATACAGTTGTACAATAGGAAACTGAGCACAGTGCATACATTTAATCATAACTCTGCTAAGACATACTATGTGCCATGTGGTTCATACTCAGATTTCGGGACTTGTTCATGGTGTGCAACTGAGATTTAGCAATGACTACGATATACCATATGGAGAAAATTGAGTTCACTTTCGACAATGTAAAATCAGTCTTCAAATCTATAACCTGTATGCCACATTGATTGTTTGGTGAGGAGACAAAGTTAAATCTAGGTGAGATAAACTGATGGAGCTTGCTGTTTGTACAGGAGGCAATGTGCAAGTCCCTAAAGCAAGCAATACACAATTGTGCAAGGCGGTGTTGTCGCAATACAAAATTACGGCTTCATGAGGACAAGCACTTTACTTCTACTGAATTCAGCTTCAGTTTTTGCAAGGTGAGGGTTCTTCTGCAGTCTCTTCTGCCATTGGTTATTTGATAAAAATGTGTCACAACCTGTTATCCTTCTTTTGTGTTCTGATCCTGCCTATGATCAACATGGATCCTCAATTGCATGGGCTAAAATACTGTCTCCTTGTTGGCAGCCAAATTGATTTGTGACATTGAGTTTAACTAACAGCAACATGAAGGGCAGCATATTTTGCTTGTCTTCTTCAAAGCTTGAAGTGACCTATGGCATTGTCTCGGTTGTGGGTCATCTCCAGCAATGACTGGCATATCAACAAATATTGGTCATCCAGGCAGCCTCCACAGCAGAAAATGCTTTACAAGTAACCACCAAACTCTTCTTCTTCCTGTGCAAATCAGACAAACATATTCCTAAGAAACTTGGTCAGATCAGCTGTCCAAAAAACTAGTTATCTTGATCAGTCATGGTGAGCTAAATATTATGAGGGCTACATTAATCTCTCTCTCTCTCTCTCTCTCTCTCCGCCCATAGGGAATAGATTGAATTACAGTGAGTGATGTCTGGTAACCACCAGTGAGCAGACAGAACCACAGCCCTTTTCTACAGTCAAAGTTTTATGTACAATACTCAAGAACGCCTTCTGGGACAAAATCAGAATGTAATTCTTATCACCATCTTTTGCTCCCATGTCAATAGTTTGATTGTTCAGCAATAGAGTCGTTCACTGTGTTTCCAGGCTCTCCATCTCCTTTCATTGCATGATGTGATCCCAATTGCCATTTCATCTGTTCTTCAACTTGGAGTCATGTTTATTTTTGTGGATGAAGTAATTTGACAAGGAATAAAAGTGGACTATGAACATTTCTTGTGTTCTGTGCAGCATTTTGTGTTCACAGCCCATAATTGGAATGAACTTCAAACCTAGTTATGTTTTTGCTATATCATAGTAGCAATTGAATTGATTCACTTTCAACTTGGAGAAAATGAACATCCATCCATTGTAATGTCATCATGAACAACAAGAAGCATGAATAGCATGGCAAAGTGTGGTGTCACCTTGACTCCCACTGTGCTAAGGAGTGGATGAAGTGGCATTTTGACATAGCCGCATCATGGTTTTGGTTGCAACTTACTTACAATTAGACTCTACATTCAAATTACATTCACCCGGTTCATCCATCAAGATGATACATTAATATTCATATTATATTCATCTAATATACATACAATTCATATATCTATCTATGAAGGAAGGAAGTTTGTGTTGTTTTGTAGTTATGAGATCCACTGAACCGGGATGCTTCAGATCATATTCTTGGTGTCTTTGGAAAGCTCTCGACAAGGAGGGGTGCATAGGCTTGGTTCCATGACGTTTGGACTTGTGGTGCAAAAGTTCTTGAATATTGAATGATTTTTTCACTGAAAATTAAATTCAATTGTAGCTGAAAATTTTGGAGGAATTGGAATGTGCCTTTGGTGTTGTTGGAAAGATCTTGATGAGCAGGATTTGATGGAATTTATTTTGGTGAGATTTGGATTCAGAATGTGTTAGATATTGATTTGAAAAGTGATTTCTGTCACTGAAAATTCAAATAAATTTCAAAAAACCAGGTTTTGGAAGGGAAAAATCAGTTGAGAACGTGGTAACACTTGGGCCAATGGCACAAGCCACACTCTATTAACTAGTGCAACTTGCATTGTTGGCCCAAGTGTGAATTAGTATCCCAATTCAATGTTTTTTTTGGTGTGGAAAACTTTGCATTGTTGTGATTTTTATTTTTGGGAAGAAGGGAATATTTTGTCACAAGATTTTTATTTTTGAAAAAAAAGGTCACCAATAATAAGAGTAGAGTTTTGAGTTAGGTTTGACACATTTTTATTTCTAGTTGTAGTAGGTAGCCACATTAGGAGAGCCTATAGAAGGAATTGTTTTTAGGGGCACAAGTGCTAAATTATGGTAACTGTTTAATGCTATGTCCTTCTTGGGATGCTAATTAGTAATGCAAAAGCAGAAACTTTAAAAAAAAACCTTTGACCCAACACTCTTTCTAGAATTATTTTTGTAATTTAATTGAATTTTTAATAAATCAATCACTCAAAATTCAATATCTCGTTTCACCTTAGGTCTAAAATTTTCCAAATCAACTTCATTAAATCCTACTCACCAAGACTTTTTAAGTAATATCAAGAGTGCACCCAAATTCCCCTACAAGTTTTATTTTTTTTATTTGAATGAATTTTAAGTGAAATAATTGTTTCAATATTCAATAATTGTTTCACTATAGGTCAAAAAAGTATGAAACCAACTTGATACAAAACCTACTAATCCATTGAGGGCTTTTTAAAGGTACCAAGAGGGCCGCATGAGGCACCATGGTTTGGGAGATCCCAACATGCTAAATAAAACAAACTACCTTGTTTCATACACACTAGTGTAGCTTATGCTATTGACCCAAGTGTGAACCCATTTCAAAAAATAGGAAAACTAAACATATAAAAATGGTTTTGTAAAGGTTTAGGATTTAGAGTTAAATTAAACCCTAGACCTTATTTATATCCAATTTTTGAAAAAGTTAAGTAATGATTTCCAATTGTGACCACATTCTCAATTGATTTCTTTCCAAAATCTGATTTTTTTGAATTCGATTGACAAAAACCACTTCGCATTTGATATCTCTCACATCCTAACTTCAAAACTTACAATGATACATTTCAATAAAACTTACTCATCGAGATCTTTCTAACAATGCCAAGAGCACATCCCCATTCCTCATACTTGAATGGAGTGGTAGAATTTCAAATGTGACCACGTTTTCAACTAATTTTTTCTTCCAAAACCTGGTTTTTTAATGATATATTTGAATTTTCAGTAACAAAAGTCATTTAAAATTCAACATCTCCCTCATCTTAAGTCCAAATCTTACAAAATATTTTTTATTAAATCCTACTCCTCGAGATCTTTCCAACAACACCAAAAAGAATCCTAATTCCTTTGAAATTTTTAGTTGTGATTTAATTTAATTTTAATGAAAAATCATTCAATATTCAAAAACTTTTACATTGCAAGTCCAAACATCATGAAACCAAGCCAATGCACCCCTCCTTGTCAAGAGCTTTCCAAAGATATGAAAATTCGACATGAAACACAATCTGATTTGAGAGATCTCAGCATGACAAAACAAACCGAACTACCTTGCTTCATAGCTAGGCTATATATATATATCTTGGAATGACAAGAAATTTCAAGGAATTGGTAGATGGAAGATTTGGCATAATCTTTCATAGAGTCATTCTTGGACAAAAAATTCTAGAGACAATTGCAAGTGTCTAAAGAATTATTTTTGCATAATCTTTCATACAGTTCTACTCTTGGACAAATTTTTAAAAAGACAATTCCAAGCATCTAGAGAATCGATTTTGCATAATCTTTCATACGATCATTACTGGACAAAATTTTTGGAGACAATTCCAAGCGTCTAGAGAATCAATTTTGCATAATCTTCTCTCACACGGTCATTCCTGGACAAATTTTTAGAGACAATTCCAAGCGTAGCACACCAGGTGTGAGCCTTCGTCATTGCCGCCGCCGCTGACTATGAGTATGAAAAGGACAAAAAACACACCAGTCACACGCCTTTCACATTCTCGATGTTCCACCGACGCAGCGAGCGCAGTTCGTGTTTACATTCGCTCGCTCGCTCGCTCGCTCACTCGGGCATTCTGTGTGTGTGAGAGAGACAGAAACACACACAGAGATAGAGAGACGAAACACGAGTGGACATATTCAATTGAACCGGTCGGGATGGAGGGGATTGTGGAGACGGGAGTGAAGGAGGTGGACTACTTAGCGGAGGAGCGGGCGGGGGCGCAGTTCCATGTGCATAGCATGAAGATATTTCTCGCCGGAGGTCAACACGAGTACGAGGTCTCTACAAGGATTGCCAACCTTGTTGCCAACGATCCGGTACCTCTCTCTCTCTCGCTCTCTCTCTCCCTCTCTCTCTCCGTGTCCCTCTCTCAATTAGTCAATGTTAGTCTCGAATTTTCATCGGGATTGCAAGATGCGATAATGCCTGCCCTAAAACATATTCGGAGCGAAATTGTTTTGGCACAGTGATGATCGCTTTGCTATATTATTGTCTACAAAATATTACTGCGCCAAGCCTGCGGACGGGACCTTGGCACGGGAAAAGGATGTTGATTTTGTTGTCACTGAGCAAGTTGTGACACAAACCTCGCCTACCTCTGTCCGGCCACACTCCCTACAGTCTGAACTCTGAACACATAAGGATTTTACATGAGAGCCGCCCAGGTCCTAGTTGCTGTTGTTGGACTAACAACGATGTATCAGCCAGGTCCCTTTGCTTCTGTGCTTGCATGATCTTGCATGTCACTTGCATGCCTCAGCAATCTTGTGGCCCATCCCCATGTTTCTCTGCTCCTCAGGAATGCATTAGCAGGATCTAAACTGCAAAAAGCCTTCAGAGTTTTGCATGTCATTGCAGTCTATCAGGTCTCCCCTAGAAACTTCAACTTAGCAGCTTTTTTATTCTGGATATTCCTGTGAATTAAATGAGCAGGATTTCTGTGTTGAAAAAAAGCTCTGCATGCCCTGATGTTGAGAATGCTTGATTCTCCAGGTGAACAACCTACTGTAATCAGCTCTGTTGTAGAAATGCGATTATTCATTCCTGATAGTCAGGGCAACTCTCTCTCTATTCACAGACTTGATTCTTCCTCTGTCGCTCTTTCCTGGTCCCTTAATTTTGTCTATGAAAACCTTTCTGGAAAAGTGACCTCTGTTCAAAACATGTTCTTGCATTTTCTTTCAAATCCTCTTTGCTGTCTTGCTCTCACTTGATTTTTTGTGGTCTATCTGTAATTTATTTGTCACATAGATCTGTTTGTCAGAAGAATATGCTCTTAGATTGTGATCAATCCAATAACATCTCTGCTCTTCAAAAATATTTGAGCTCCCCGTAAACTCTCCATCTTTCCAAAATATTTTTGTTTTCCTCAAGTATTGTGCACCCTTTTTTTCTTTGTCTTTTTTTCAGGTTTTTTGTTGCCTTACATTTGTGCACTAACGTCATGGACTGGGTCTTCCTGCTACATCTGGATTTGTGACAAAAACATTATTTAGGTTGGTTAGAGACATTGTCCTATAGCTGCTGTTGGGAGCGGATGAAATTGATTGGGAAGTCATGATGGTTACTGCCATACATGTTAGTGTTGATGGTATCTGGACATGTGAGAAACATTAACTATTTTTCATTGCATTCTGGGTATTTGAGTTATTCTTTTTGTGTTAGTTTTGGTTTTGTTGGAACTGAAAGAGCAGTTGCCTTCAAATTGTTTTGTGGAGTTTTCTTTGCAATCTCATAGATATGTAAGATGAACTGGCTCTCCAGGTATCTTGTTCTCTGAATTCTCTTCTTAACTTGGGAAGTTGACTCATGGCCTGATCCACCAGGTGTTTGCGAAGGAGGACAGGGCAAGGATGTCCCGGAAGGAACTCTACAAGAACTCTCTGAAGAAAGCTGGGCATGCTTGGAAGATCATTTTGGAGAAGGGTTTAACAGGTACATTTGTCTCCCAAAGCTCCCTCTTAGAATATGTTTGGTGGGTTTCAAATCCAAAAGAGCTTGGAACTAGCTACTGTTATGATCATGCCTTTTGCACATATGAGGGAGGTCTGACTTGGGTACTCTGCCCTCTTTGTTCCTGTTAATCACTGCAGAGGGCCAATTTTGTATTTCATGTTCTTGGAAAAAGCTCAAGTTCTTGGATTGTAGATTGGGGGTAAGGTTGCAGGATTGTGAGAACATCAGAGTTTTCATTTCCTCTTTACCTGCAGCATTGAGCACTTGTCTTCCTAACATCATTGTCTGCAGTGTCTCATGCTCTGTCTTCCATGGCAACGATGAATGGGACCTTCTCATCCAACACATTGACTCTTTCTTGAAAAACACTCAATGTTGAAGTGGGATGTTAGATTGTCATCACACATCTCAAGAGATATTGGAGTAAGCTTCTAATGTGGTTCATTGGTTAGTTGAAGTATGACATGTTTTTTTTTGGCAAGCAGAGGAGGAGAGCATGAGAATGCGAGCATTCGTAGACGAGCCTAATTACACGGATCTCCATTGGGTATTACTCATCAGCAAATCATTGACTTCCACCTTTGATATAGCTGGATTCTAGATCGTTCATCTTGATCTTTTCTGTGGAGCATGTCATCATGTTTCCTGCTGTCTTGTTTAGCAACAGTGAGGTTGAAATAGATACTAAGTCAATTTTGCAGGAATTAGGCCTCAACATCATCTGAGTTCTAGTACAGGTGGACATGTGTAGTCTCTTATTTTCATGGTCACTCAAGCTTTTCTAGTGCTCCCAATATACTGTTTAATTTTGTTCATTACATCTTTACTATATGGCATGGCATGTTTCCTTTGTATTCTGTGATTATGCTCTTGCATTTCTTAGCTTGTCCTACAAATCACAGATAACTGTCGTTTAAAGTCATTGGGTGGGACTGGGACAGGGTATGTTCATAACTGCCCTGAAAGGCCAAGCCACAGAGGAACAACAACACAAGTGGCTTCGACAAGCTTACAAGTTAGCAATTATTGGGTGTTATGCTCAAACAGAACTTGGACATGGCTCCAATGTTCAGGGCCTGGAGACTACTGCCACATTTGATCCCTCAACAAATGAATTTGTTCTTAATAGTCCGACTCTCACATCTACAAAAGTGAGTACAAGAGTCAGGGATGGGCTCCCAGCACATAGCCTGCAGTGCACAAGTTAATGAATGTACACTAGTGGAGATGCTACAGAACTATTTCATCTTTAAAAGTTAAAATGGTTCATCAGTTCTTCTGCATATTGGAATATAGCTTGCTGTTGAATCAGCATCTGAACCATTAGCAGGGGTGATGGGGCACAGTGGTGGCCAGGTGGCCTGGGCAAGGCATCGACACATGCCCTTGTGTATGCACGGCTTATCACAGATAGCCAAGACTATGGTGTTCATGGTAATCCCCTTCCTGGAAGAGGTTTCAGTTGTCTTTGGAATAGTGAAGGAAATGACTTTCTCAATTGCTGGTGATGTCATCATGTTATCTATGGAAGGGTTTCCACTGTAAATGAGGTGTTTAGCAAACTGTAAAAGACAAATTGGCATTTTGTAAACTGTTTATGTTGGACTTTCAAGGCACTTACAATGCAGACATAAATGGATCCCTCCACCTGGTCAGTCAGTTGTCATTTTGTGTGATTGTCTGGAAGACATTTTGGAGAACAAATACAGTTCTGGTCAGAATGTGGGAGACATGGTTACTTTGAGGATTTTGTCTTCTGAAATGCACTGTTCAGTGATTGACTTGTGTTATCTTGCTTATTTGCTTTTTCTTTCTTTTTGTGGGTGGGGGGTGGGTTTGTTGAATTTGGGGGCAGCATTTATTGCTCAAATTCGGAGTTTGGATGATCACATTCCACTACCCAATGTTACAGTTGGAGACATAGGTGTCAAGTTTGGTAATGGGGGTTATAACTCCATGGACAATGGCCTGCTGCGCTTTGACCATGTTCGGATTCCTCATGAAAACATGCTTATGAAGTATGTGCCAATGATCTCTTGGGTGAACATGCCTTGTTTCCATGTCTTATAAGATACTTTTGGGGGTACCAGTCAGTCATCCGCATCCATAGAATTTTATGAACATGTCCATCATGTTTTTTCTAGCATTTCAAATGTGTAGGATATTTGTATGCTATATAGTGAAATTGCCTGTCAGGAGGCAGGTTCTCAAAGTAACTTATTCTGGTCTCTTACAATTATATAGTCTTGGGTCAAGATACCATCTCGAGAATTGGTGGCAAAAACTTTGCTTCAGGGCCCAAATGCCATCAGCATAGGAAGTCTCAAGGGTATTCCATGTCCATTGTGGGAATGCCTTTTGTCTGCCTTTGGTCAGGGATCTTCTCTGAATCTCAGGCAAGCATTTGATGAATGTCCTGGTTCTGATGTTCATTTGGGTGGAAACAGGCTAGCAAGGGTGACAAAAGAGGGAAAGTATGAACGATCAAACAAACCTCGCCAACTAGGATATGGGGCTATGGTTTTTATTCGTCAAGGCATTGTAGCTGAGGCCTCAGTTTACCTTTCTCGTGCTGTCACCATAGCTGTTCGCTACAGTGCTGTCCGACGTCAATTTGGTGGGAAGGATGATAAGGCTGAAGTCCAGGTTTGATATTCCCTGTATCTTGTTGTGTGTGATAGGTTGCAGCAGACTAGGGTCTCAAAATTTTATTACTAGCACAGAATGTAGTCCATGGGCATGTTTCTATATAGCAGTTGGTTAATTTGCATTCCAAATTGAGTTTAATTGGTCTCAGCACTCATGACTGCCAGTCTACAGGAAAGTCAAAGAGATTTAAGTTTAAACTTATGTGCTTCTGGATTGTTGTAATTTTGAAATTCTGAGGTGTATCCTAGGTATGCCCATGGGATTAGTCATCCAAATGTAATGGGACAACCTTTGGTAATGGTTTCTTTGGAGTGTGATAACTTGGATGTATCAGTCCACGGGGGAGGAATTGGGCAAGTGTGCTGCCTTCTTGCAGTGGGTGTGAGATTTTGGCATCTGACACACACAATTGTGCTATTTCTGGTTGTTTGAATCAGTGAGTTTCTTCTAAGACATACTGTGGAGCATTGCAGGTTATTGATTACAGAACACAGCAGCACAGGCTATTTCCACTGCTAGCCACAGCATATGCATACCGAATTGTGGGATTCTGGATGAAGTGGCTGTATGCAGATGTGACAGAAAGGCTGAACAATAATGATTTTTCAAATCTCCCAGAAGTCCATGCCTGTACTGCTGGCTTAAAATCTATTACCACATCAGTCACTGCAGTGAGCCTTCTTCCATTACACCACATGCCTTTTTTCTTTCATATCTGCTGAATTCCTTTCTAAGCATGAGCCTCAAACCTTTTGGGAGGGTCCCTCAGGATGGAATAGAGCAGTGCCGCAAGTTGTGTGGAGGCCATGGTTATTTGTGCGCAAGTGGGCTTCCAGAATTGTATGCTGCATACGTTCCAGCTTGCACTTATGAGGGTGACAACACCATTCTGCTTCTTCAGGTTTACTATCTCCCTTCGTGTCTTCCTATTCAGGTTGATTGTTGTCATCCATGATTTTGTCAGAGCTGCTGCTGCAAAAGGATTTGAAGAGTGCTGAGAAACTAATGGTCTTTGACTTGATAGCACAGTTGCAAACAGCATGAATTGCAGTGCCTTGTCTTCCAGGGTTAATATGTTGCAACACCTTAACAGCCTCTTGCTGCATTTGAATTACCTCCTAAGCATCATGAGATCAGCTCTCTCTCTTGAATAGACAGATCTCAGGAGATATTATCCATGGATGATTTGGCTTAATTGCAGCATGAGATTGATTCCCTTTCTGGCTTCCGTGTTGACAATCCACAGCATGGAACTATTTTGTGGCTGCTAAATTTGTATATCTTGTGAGTGCAGGTTGCACGATTTCTTTTGAAGACTCTCACACAGGTGGCCAGTGGAACAAAGCCAGTTGGTACTGCAGCCTATCTTGGAAATGTCCAACATTTGACATCTGTTAACTGCGAAGTATCTCAAGGTGAAAGTTTGCCACAGTCTCAGTGTTCCTTTGCCTTATCCTCCTGTTGAGCAAAGTATGAATGGCTTGTGATGTAATGTTAAATTGATCTATTTGTTGAAACCAGTTCAACCCCAATCCCTGAACTACAGCTGGTAAGGAACTGACATCCTTCAGTTAACCAAACCTGGGCAAACCTTAACTCACCTGCCAAACCAAGAGCTGGTTAGCTTTTTGGATTTTCTACTTTCTATCTTAATTAGCCATGACATCTCCAGCACCTTGTCAAATTTTGAGTGGGTATCATTTTTGCAATGATATATGACAGGCAAAGACTGGCTTAATCCATCAGTATTACTGGAAGCCTTTGAAGCCAGGTCTGCTCGGATGGCAGTCAGTTGTGCCATGCATGTGGCAGAGGCTCCAGACTCAGAATTGGGTGAGTGTTTCATGTCTACTTTCACAGATCTTGTGTGTTGGACTGGCTGGTTTCTCTCTCCAGTTGTTGACACAACAAAGTGATGTCATCTAGTGAGTCCCTTGCATCCTTGGTTCCATGTCACTGACTATCAGTTGGTCAGCTGTTGAGGAAAAAATGTAAAGTTGTAGTTTGGAGGTTCATCAGTTTTTTGTTGAAGTCCCTCATCCATTTTTGCAAGCAGAGCAGCAATTGGGGCTACATGAATGCCTCCCTTGTGATGAGACATTGTTTGTTTGAGCTCTTCCTTTGGTGAAGCATTTGACAAGCTTTATGAGAGAGGCCTTGTATCTAGTGTTTATTTCCTGGAAACTGCCTGGTTGCAAAGTTATACTGATCTCAGTGACTTATTTTCATTTATGAATTGTGCAGCTTTTGAGGAACTTTCACCTGAATTGGTGGAAGCAGCCCGGGCTCATTGTCAATTGATTGTTGTTTCCAAGTGAGTTGCCATCTTACTTGATTGTGGTTTAGGGTTCATAAGGAACTCACTGGGATTTAAGCATCCACAGGGAGGTTTTCCACCCTGGTGTTCTTTACATGCAAGGTGAACTGGATCACTATTGAGATTGTAGAGATTGTTCACTTTAGATACTAATTTTCCAAAATCCTTCTTGCCTCTAAGGTCTGGTGATCGTGACTGCCAGCTGATTGAGAACACAGGTGGCTACTCAACCAGTATGGGAGTGAGCAAATTTCTGGTGAATTTAACTAGGGTGGATTACTGATTTTTGGATGCATTGGCCAAAATGAAACAGGTTTACTGAGCAGGCACAGAAGGACATACCAGGAGAGGGGGTGAAGCAGCAGATCGAGGTACTCTGCAATCTGTATGCATTGTCTCTACTTACAACACATTCCAGTGACTTTCTGGCAACTGGATATTTGACAGGTACCCAGGTGTTCCATGCCAAGGATCAGCAGAAGGCATTGTTTAGTTGTGTAAGTACCTTCAATCCATCCTGCAAATCTCAGATTTGTCCATGTATGTTGCATGCATCCTGTGGATGAGAAGTAATGTTGAGCAACAGTGAAAGATGGCTAGAGTGCAACATCAAGAGTGACACCACATTTAAAGGACTGCTGAATTGACATCTGATTCACCACAAAGCTCATGACACACACGGATGAACTGCATCTTCAATGAAACTGATAGCATACTGTGTGGATCGTGACTTCGCAGGTACGCCCAAATGCTGTTGCATTGGTTGATGCTTTTGATCACACTGACCATTACTTGGGTTCAGCCCTGGGTCGGTATGATGGGGATGTGTATACCCATTTGTACAAAGATGCATGGAAAGATCCTCTGAATGAGTCTGTTGTCACAGAAGGCTATCATGAGTACCTGAGGCCAGTTCTGACACAACAACTGTGGGGCCCTACTTCTAAGCTCTAAGCAACCTTTCACAATCTTGTCTAGGTTTAATTTAATTGGGAGGTGAATAAATGCATCATTCTTTTGAGCTGCGAAATCTCTGCAATAAGTCATGTATTTGGAGTGAATTGGTTATCTTTGGTCCTAATCCCAGCAGTTCTAGAGTGTGAAAATCCTTTGAGAAACCCAACAATAGCCAGGACATTTTGAGGCTATGCTATAGCATTCCAACATTCATCAACAGTTTAGAGAACTTTTGATCAGTTTGTATTCATTACATCATGAACCTGAGGTTGGGCATCATTGCTCTCCACTGATCATCATTCTCTTGCCTGTTTCATCTGTCATTCCTGTGACAACTGCTTTTTTCCAATTTTCTTCATTGACAGAAGATTTGACCATGTGCTTGTGAATAAGTCCTAAGAGTCTGGAGTCCTAGAGCTCTGAACAGTTTTGACTTCCTCCTAATTCCATATCCTGTGTCAATCCTGCGAAGCTGAGGAGAGCTCTGGCCCAGGATGTACAAACCTTGTGTCCTTTAGAGACACATAAATTGCTGTGGAGTGAACCAAATTATGAAACAGTACACTTGGCAGCAGAGTCAACTTAGGCATCAATCTGTTTTTGAGCTTTGAGGCCACTTGCAGGCTAACCTAGTCCATGATGGCACGCTTCATCACAGGGATAAGTAACTCAGGACAGCTGAGTTGTGGCAAATGTCCCTCTGTTTGTAAAATTTCTACTTTTGTGGGTCCTCCAAGTGAATGGAACAGATAGTCAGACACCACGACTGGCACAGCAAGGTCTTTGCAGCTTTGCAGCACATAACATGGGACTGTCACCTGCACAAACCAAAACAAGAGGAATAAGGCAACAATTGGGCATCTATTGAGGTAGACCATTTCCCCCCCTATTCTTTGAGAACTGGATTATGCCTGAGGGCCTGAGCTTCGGTTTTTTAAGACAAGACTCAGTCCCTTTCTGTGAAGAGAACGGCATGGGAAAGAGGCCCATGCTATCTCAGTTAACAGCTAGCTCAGACTGGTGTCATGTACTCACCCTTTGGTTTGTTCTTGTTGCTGTTGTTGTTGCAGCTACTTCTTATTCATCTGAATCAATCATCCTCCCAGAGTTGGTCAGAAAGAGTATGGCTACCTGTGGAAGTATGCTACGAACATCACTTTGGAAGCATGTCCTGCAGATGCTGAGGGCAATGTCAGGTCGGATGCTGAAGAAGGTCCGAGTGAACTCCTTCACTGCAGTGCTCTTTAGGTCTGCACCCACAGCACGGGGTGCAAAGCCTATCACCCATGCTCTGAAGTTTGATTGCATTGCCTCAAATAGCTGGTTCAGCTCCTCTTGCTCAAAGCCTCCATTGTAGTGCTCATCATTTATGTACCTGCAAGAGTTGAGAGAATACTCCAGCATATGAGAATCACAAAAACGCCACTCCTATTCTTCTGAGCTGCTGCTGCTGCTTGCTGGTGCTGACCAGTTGCTAACAGAGAAGATAAAAACAAAGAGAGACTGTCAGAGACAGAGACAGAGACCTTGGAGATGATGACAAGAGAACAATCTTGCGGAAGACTTGTGGACGCTCAATGGAAGCAATGCACCCAATCATGCCAGACATGGAGTGTCCAACAAAAATACAATTCTCAATCTGCATCTCATCCAGGATCATGAGCAAGTCATCAGCATATGCATGCAGCGTTGCATAACGTGCAAAGTTGAAGTTGTTTTGGTTGGTACACCCAGCTCCCATCAAGTCATATAGTACCACCTTGTGGTCATTTGCAAAATATGGCACAACAAACTGCCATGCTGACTGATCACTTCCAAAGCCATGTCCAAAAACCAGAACTTGTGAACCATTTCCTATCACCCTGACATTGTGGGCATCTAGAAGCTCACTGCCACATCCCATCTCCTTTTGTATACCATCAGGCTTCACCAGCATCTTATGAAACCCTGCAAGCTTCCCACCATCCTCATCATCATCTTCCGAAACCCCACAAGCTTGCTTCCCACCATCATCATCAATCTATCAAGCTCATCATCTTATGAAACCCTGCAAACTTTCCCACCATCAGCATCAGTTTATCAAGCTCATCATCTTACAAAAGCCTGCAAGCTTTCCCACCATCATTATCAATCTATAAAGCTCTAGTTTTAAAAAGAGATCTTTGAGAGAAATTCTTCGCTTTCAAGAAACTCTCAAAACCTTTGAGAAAAACCAATGCCTCTGCTGCTGGAATCAACAACCATATCATGGTCAGCAACTCTAAACCTTTCAGTTCTTCTCCATGTTTCTTCAAACCATTTCTGCCAGGGTGAGATTGAAGCACAAAATGCAAACTCTCTCTCTTTCAGTTCTTCTCCATGTTTCTTCAAACCATTTCTGCCAGGGTGAGATTGAAGCACAAAATGCAAACTCTCTCTCTTTCAGTTCTTCTCCATGTTTCTGCAGACTGTTTCTGCCAGTGTGAGGTTAAAGCACAAAATGCAACCCCCTCTCTTTCAGTTTTTCTCCGTGTTTCTTCCAAGTGTTTCTGCCAGTTTCAGAGATTCAAGCAAAAAAGGCAAATTTGCTCTCTTTCAGTTTTTCTCCGTGTTTCTTCAAACTGTTTCTGCCAGTTTCAGAGATTCAAGCACGAAGTTCAAAACTCTCTTTCAGTTATTCTCCATATTCCTTCAGCTTGTTTCTTCCGGTTAGAGATTCAAAGCACGAAATGCAATCAATCTACTGTTGTTGTTATTCGAGATTCAAGAAGGCGACGACGATGACACAGCAGCCGAAGTCATCGAGAGCTAAGTTCAAGAGTACATGAATCACCTGAAGAAAAGCCGGCTTGAATCTTTCCCCAGAGCTTTTGTCTTTCCTCGCCAACAAGACCCTCATCGCTTCGCTCTAGAGAGGTCCTTTACGCGCTTGAATTGCGAGAGAGATCCCGTGATAGATATGATCCTGTTACACTTTTACCTCCAACGTATCTATCTCTCTGCGTCGATCTCTTGCGAAAAGGTTCGTATCCGCGTATCCTCTCTTCTGCGTCAATCCCTATCGAAAAGGTTTGCAGTGTCAAAGAAATCCGCGTCCCTGAAAAATCGTCTTGCAGAAAAAAAAGTAGTGGATGGCGTGGGAAGAATGAACGGCGGAAGGCGACAAAAATCTATTTCTTCTTCTCTTTTTGGCTGTTGCAACAGATGCTGCAGGCACGTGTATTCACTCTTAAGATTGTGCACAGTGATGATCGATGGACTTGATGATGAGAACAGGCTCTGTGCTCGCTTTCTCTTTTTCTCGCTCGCTCTCTCCCTCTGTTTTCCTCGTGATTCCTTTCCTGATGAGCTTCCCTGGTGGTAAGACTTGCAGGGATCCACAAGTAGTGATCAATCCAAAGCATGCGATAAGCTCAACTTCTTATTGTTGTCGATCGATATAAATCCTCTACTACATGATGGAAGAAGAATCAGCTCCCAATCTTGGAGTGTCTGGAATAAAAAGTTCACAGATTATAAATCCTGTACTAGGTACACGATGGAAGAAACAGCTTCAAATCTTCATTTCAATGTTTTGTTTGAGTTGTCGTTTTCTTCAGGAAATTTATTTCATAGTAGATGGATCTTAGCAACAGAGAATACATATATACAGTTGGAGACACATGGCTTAAAACTTGCATAAAAGGTTTTCATGTAAGTATTTCTTCTTCTTCTTCTTCTCCTGCTAATTCTCTTATGGGTAGGATCTATTCAGCATTTGGACTTCTCTTAGTTTAGGGGAAAATTGACATCCAGAATTCTTGCAACAGAAATCCACCCTCAATTTTTATGTTTGTTGTAAAGCCCAAAACTCAGCCAGCCAGATTATCAGAATGCAATTGAGTCCATTTGATTGTGCAATGTGAGGAGGTAGTAGCACACACCATATCCACAACCTGGAAGCCATATTTCTGTTGCTTGAATGAGAGGAGGGATTTTGAAGTTCTTTCTTTATTCACAAATGCAGACACTCACAGCATTCTTAGATGGCTTCCCTCTTCCCCATTATCAGTCTTCAATCTTTGCTTCCCTGAGTGTCACCAAGTTGTATGAAGTCTTCAAGCATAGAGGCTGGAAATTACATCACATGCAAAGTTCAATCAAACAGCATAAGCAAATGAGCAATAACATGCCTTGAGATTCAGAAAAAAGAGAGAGAGAGGACTCTCTAATCATTTTACTACTGCTCATTAAACTATCATAACCACATAGTAGAAACTCAATATCCTTGGGCATCAACCCAATCCCAGACATTGCAAAGTATGGACTAAGCAAGTATGGAGTGCAATCATTGGAAGATAAGCAAAACTGTTTCTGTAGATGAAGATGATCAGCAGCAGTGCTGTAGTGCCGCTTGCATCTTAGCTCACAAACTCCCGCCTATCCTCAGTATGCAAGCAAAAGTGCAGGGATGGATAGCTAACCTTTTTTTTGGGTCACCAGAGCTCAGAGGTGATTTGATTTTGTCTGGAAATTTTGGATTTGCACTCCAGTGGTGATTCATGCAGTTCTTCTCAGTTGAGATCTCTTGACGCTCTTGAATCAAATTGTAGTATGTGCAGACTCCATAGTATTCATGTGAAATTGACTGTTGGGGTGAAAGTAACCTTTTCAGCCAATACCCTTCACAGCAATGTGATATTATTGAAGGTGATTCAATCTTGTGATGGCCTCCTGCTCTGCTACAAAACATGGATTAGAACTCTTGGGGTTCAATGTGCCTGAACATCTGACAACTGCTAAAATTTAATCATCAAATCATAAAACTTTCAGCATATCTAAGATTTATCATCACACTAATCAATCAAATATTTCACTTGTGGACCATGAGTATCTCCACACTCATCCATATCCACAATCATTTGACTACCCCATGATATGACTCAATGCTAAATTGAATATCCATATTGACATGAGAAACCTTCAACACCCCAAATTGCATATTTGCAGTCAACACAAGACGAGTCCACCTTCAGATCACACTCATGTTGAACAAAACACATTAAACACTAAGTACAAAAGAGGCTAACCACTAGAGCTTTTGTGCACACCATTGCCAGTTCTTTGTTGAGCCATTAACATGCCTTTTTTTGCCATTCTCCGCTAGGTACCAACCTCCGAAATAAAACACTGAACACAAAATCATGGAGAGAAGTCAAATCCTACTTATGCATCAAAATTTATGCACTCACACTTTCTCTGCTCTCTGCTCAACACCAAAAGCTGCATCTTAAGAAACCCTGAAGCTAAAATGGCAAGATCTATCACAAAACAAACATGCATTACCACTCCTTGCACACCAGAATTGCTACATTTTGCCAGGTTTCACACACACACACCCTTCAGACCTTGAACTCCTCCAAACTTCAAATGGCTGCCTCCACACCACCATTAAGAAGCCTGTGCACATAGATACAATGCCGCAAAAACTTTCCTTTTTCACTCAAAGAAAGTACATCATGAGCCATACAACTCCATTGGCTTTACTTCCAGACTTCCAGTAGCCTTAGACCCTCCCGTATCAACTAGTTGACCTGATTATTTGCTGCCATACCACAACCCACATTAAACAATGGCTGGCTGCAGCCAAAGAATTGCAGAAATCCTGATCTCGACCCTGATCTAACCATATCAACTTCACTAACTAGTTGTATTTCTAGCTCACCCATGATGTGGAACATTTGCCACTGCCCCTATGGCAACTAACACATATGAAGCCTTTTTCATAGGTTGAACATTTTAGCACCACCCCTCTGCAACTGCCACATATGAAGCCTTTCTCATAGGTTCTCAGAGTTCTTTATGTGCTCAGTCTACCCCCATCAAGCTAGATCTACTCCCACAACACATGCCTGTATCTCTGTACTGGTACATCTTTTCTCTTGTACAAATTTTCAAATGGGGTCACTCTGCCATGGGCTTGTTAGGAGCCTGGAATTGCCCAAACCCTGACCACTCTCTAGTACAAAAAAACACTCCTTGCACAAGAGGTGCAACTTCTCAACTAATTATTCCAAACCACAACCCTACTTGTAGTAACCTTCACAGCAAAATAATATCTTAAGAGTACATGAAAACTTCCCAAATTACACATTGATCAGCCTGAATGGACTTTTTTGAGAAAGAACTCTATTAATTGAAACAATGTAGTTACATGTTTCAGATCCAACTGCATAATAGCAACTCATGACAAAGATCATGACCCAAATTTCAAAAAAGTAGTTCATTTTTAACAACATGCATAGTATTAAACCAAACTGCCCCACAAACTTCATTGATCATGCTCCAGCAATGAATGGGTGGCACTTTAGACATGAACCAATACTCTCCACCCAAGTTTCCAGACAACTTAAATGCCATGGAAACAACATGAAGCTTCTTGGCCCTTCTCATTCTCAACATCAAATCCAAATGTAAAGCAGCTGCAAGCTCTCAAATGTCTGTATGTTGGCAGTACACAAATGATCACATGGTTATATGATATGCACAGAGAGCACCAGGTGGAAGGAGCACCAACAAAATCTTGAAAGTGTCATTGATACCAAAAATTCATAGCAATTCACCTTTGACTGACAACAGGAATATGTGATGAGAATACAAGAAATCAACGTCACAAAGAAACTCCCATAAATTGAAACATTGGATCAACTAGTAATGTGAAAAAAACTCCATTACTAAAATTGAATCTCCCCGGCCAGTCCGGGCCAGGCAATCAGGGGAGACAAACGTTATCATGAACCTAAACATATGTAGATCATGAGGTGGTAGGAGTAGGAGGGATTTAACACTTACTATCTAGGAATGTGAGGGACCTTAGGCCTACTAACATGTGTAAGTAGGCCTAAGGTCCCTTCCACTGCTAAATAGTAGGATTAAGATCCTCCCATTTTCTAGAAGGCATATCCCTTCTTTTCTTTTGTTTTACTGCAGGTTCAAGTTTTCTGGGCAGGCAGGTACTACCATTTTGGAATTAAAAAAACATTAGCTAGAACCAACAACTCTGGTTTAGGGTTTAGGGTTTAGGGCAGGCAGCAGGTGGCATTGTGGAACCTGCAAACCTATCTGACCAAATTTCAACATTACTTATGTCTACAGATTGTCTATTGTACACTCAAAAACTTTTCACCAGCGTTCTTGACACAATATCTATAAGTAGCAGCAACATGTATCATGAGAAGTAACTTCCGTGGTGATTTTACACTGCTATCTGTTCCTGATGCAACAAAAGATCAGTGTTTATAGATTCACTGCACTCACACACCCATCTCTGGCCAAATCAATAAGTGCACATATATCCTCTTCTCCAAAGCAAACACCTTCTGGTATGCCTCTCTCTTTTGACTCACCTACATTCTACCACTATTATCTCCATCACAAAGGGGACATGATTGGGACCCCTAGCAGGTGCCTATCAAAAATTTGATGATGCATTATGTGCTATGCATTTGCCTTGCTCACTTGCCTCCTCATAAACCAGCAAAGACAGAAAACAGGTCACCATTGATATAGTCATTGTCCACAATGCTGACTAAGAAGCACGAGCTTTTGATCTGTAACGATGCATCGCACACAGAAAATCATCAGTTCACTTTGATGGGCCACAAACCAATCTCCCTCGCTTTGTGAAGGAATGTCACCATTTGCTGCATCCATGCACTAAGGTTCTTTCTCCCACTGCCATGTATGTTTTCCCATCCGTCTGGCCTGGGTGACACTCCCTGGAAAACTTTCACCAAGATGTCAAAGTTACTTGAACAATGTAATCTCTTCAGCCTTCCAATTTGAAAAGAACAGGATCTGTTTGCACAAATGGCATCACTTCCCAACAACTCTATTTAAGGAGAGATTATCAAACAGGAGTTTCTGTTTGGGCTTACTTCTAAAAGGATCTTCTTTGACTCATCACCCTCTGGATAAAGGGAAGCCCCATCCTCCTCCCATGCCTGGAAAGCATCATCCTTTCACACGATGAAGCTTACTGGGTTAGACCAGGAAAACCCATGAATATCAAGACCACGAAAATTAATGTGGGTGTGTTGTGAAGTAGAATCTGAAAGGACAACAATTCCAGCAAAAGAAGTGACCTGATGATCACTGAGACTGCCATAGGCAGGACTGCAGGTGTCACCCCATCTGCCACGAGGAAACTCATCCCAGGCTGTGGTTCTTGAAATGTAACTTCTTGGTCAGTTTGCCCTGTGACAGTTTTGTGACTAATAGGTGAATACATGGTTGTGAAGCCTTCCTGTCTACAACAATCCTAAAATGCAGACAAAACAAAAATGACTAACAAAGAATCTGGAGTACAAATCAAGCTCTGAACAAAGGTCACAACCAAGATCTGAAAATTGAAATTATCTCAAAGATAGTTACTCAAGCACAGATACAAGTTTGTTGCACATCATCTACAGAAAAGTTTAATCTGCCAACCAAAAAAGGGGGCACACATCCTCCTTGTTGCGTTTGATGTTGGTGGGAGGCCCCCAGGGTAAAGGACGACTGATCTTACTGAAGTCAATCAAACCCAGGTTCTGTCACCGACAGGGAGAGAGGAGCACCTCAGTTTTTGGTATACCAACTATGTCTATGAGATTGCAGAGAAAACTCTACTTTACCACATTGAAGGAAGCTGTTGTGTTAGTTCCAGCAAAGCCAAAACTAACACAACAAGTGCAGTCATAACCTTCAGTGTCACTAACAAAGTATGAGACCATCACTTTCAACATGCATAGCTGTGACTAGCTGCAATGACTCCACAATGACTTCATCATCTCTGGATGATGGGTGGAGGGTAGACAAGGATATGATAATCTCCTCCAAACTTTGGGCAATAAATATATAAAATCTACATCCTGAGTTTCTCTAGCATTTCTGCAAGCAATGGCAAGACTCTGGTGTGATGTTGGCTTCACTCAAGAGACCTATCTAATTTTTTAAATAGTTCAAGTGCAGCAAACTGTGAGGGTAAGCTTCATTTTAACTTGGCCCTGTAGAAACAAGCATCTAAGCCTAAGGTATAGAGAACCCACAAAGAGGGTAGTGGTTGGGGCCTTATAAAGTGGTTCCTGTACACCCTGAATATGTCCTTTATACACACGACTGGTGAGTATTTGGATGCAGTATAACTAGTAAGTTCAAGTATGCTATACACATCTCTATGGTATTGAAGAGGAAGTCCACAATAAGACTTTGAAGGTAAGCATTGTCAGTTCCAGCAAACCCCAAAACTAACACAACAAGAATAAGTGTGCTCATAGACTTATGAGTGCCACTCACATAGTATCAGACCATCACCTTATCATGAATTGCAGTAACTGGCTGCCATGACTGCCCACCACGATACTCTACATATCCCACAAAGAAGAATGGCTCCACCAACCAAAATACTTAAATCACAGAGAATAACATCTGGAAAGATGTTACACAAGACCTGAAGAATGCCAAGTACAGACTTCTCAAGATTGAGAGAGTACAGATGCAATGTCCCGATATCATGTGAAAAAATCTCCTTGCACATTTCAGTACCCAAATGAATTCCATATTCTCAAACTGCTTCTTCATTGTCCTTAATTGGCTTCAGTGTGGCTTTGATCTCTGCTGGCACCTCTGTCACCCTTCCATATGATCTTTCACCCTGTAGCAAAAGGTCATGACTCCTGCTGCATAGATGACCATGTCTAGCTTGATGATGGCAGACCTTGAACATGAACACATTGATCTGGTTATCTTCTCTTAATGTATCTGAGAGCCCAACAAAGGGTCATCTACGTGGCTTCAAGGCTTCTATTCACAGAGACTTTGAAGCTTGAATGAAAAGACTCAAAACCAAGGTACAGCATGGTGTGATTTGTAGATGATTCTAGTGTCCAGCAAATGGATGTAGAAAAGTGATTTTCTCTGGATCTGACAAGAGAAATCTCACTAACAAATACCAACCTTCTCTTTCAAGTAAGCAAGATCTTTTTTGTAGGCCTCCTCTGTTGCTCCTGACTCAGAAGTAATCACCTCTGGATGGGCCTCTGCAAGCAAAATGGTCACACATCTCAGCTGTTAATCAAGTGATCATGACACAAACTTGTTGCAAATTCTGTGAAACTATTCTGGATTGAGGTCATCATTGCTGACTCATTAAAGAGACACACAGGACCAACTCAAATCTCCAAAATCATACAAATAGTCTGTAAACATGCCCATTCATTACCCATTACTTGCAGAAAACAAGAAGCTCAGTTCTAACCCTCTGTTGCCGAGGAATTAGTGCTTCATAGCATGGGTATCTGATCCTTCCTCCATGAGTAGATTTAACCATACTGCTGTTGTATAACAGCCACAACAACTGAAACAACCACTCCAGAAAACATGTTTACCTTTTAGAACTAAACAGGACAAGCAGAGTGCCAGCAGAGGATCACATACCTGGGTACCCAGCAACAGTGATCACAAAGTAGTCCCCATATTTAGCTTAGATGTGCCTCACCTGTAACAAAACAGATGTATCAATCCCAAATCCCAGGTGCTTCATTGCACAATATTCAAAATAACAATAGAAATCTGCAACCCAATTTTGCACATTCGCATATCTGTGCAAAAACTGGGGAAGGTTCACCTCAACAATTGCAGCTCTGCACATCAACTTTGGAATTGTCTTACGAGCCCATCCATGGGCAACTAAACAGCATAGTGTGCACACAGATCTAATCTTTTGTTCACAGGATGAGAAAAGTAGTAAAGGATTGAAGATAAGACTTGAAACCAACTAAGAGTGAACACTCACCAGATCCAGTGCACAAGAGAAGCCACCCTCAACAGTCATAAAGGTGTCCTGGCCATGAGGAGGATCACCTCGCAGTGCAAGGATGTTCTGAATGCCATTGGTCTTCACTGTGTCCAAGGCATCATCAAGCTTCTCAACAGGCATGTTTGTGCAGGTCATATGCATCATGGTCTCAACACAGATCTCTTACATGAATAGCACTTTTAGTCCAATTTGCCAATTGTTGACACAATTCACAAACTTGGGAAATAAAGATCCTGTACTCTTAAACAAAAGGAAGCAATAAAAATAGTTTGCCTTGCAAAAGAGGTGTATTGGATCAACAGAAAAAATCTGTTCAAGCAACATTGGAAGACAGATCTGACATCAGGAGTATCTTCTACCTAAACCCTAAACCCTAAACCTAAACTGGATTTTCAACCAGTAAAAGTTCAAGGTAAAAAGAAATGTCAATCTGCATTCTCAGACCAAGAGTGAATGCCAAACTGATGAGGAAAACACATTCATACGATGCCAGGTTCGCTTGTGTTCTTGCCACTGGCTGCAAAGTGTGCAATGTACCTCAAAAGGAGCTACATGAGAACAGAATTGAGGGTGAAAGAAGATTTCCAATCAACAGCAGAATCAATGTTCACCAGGAAGGATCACACATCACATTGTGGACTCCAGTACCATAATAGGTAGGGACCATGAGAAACACTCCAAGCCAAAGGAAGATAGAAAATTCATTTGATTGTGAAGCCCATCACAGAAGAAGAAGATACAAACAACACCAGATTTCAAACTGAAGGAAGAAGCAAATTCAGATTTCAAACTCAAGAGATTGGTTTGAAGATTCTGGTTTGTAGTTTCTTACCATATTCTGCATTTTGTTTGCAACTTCAAGCGTGAGAGCGGAAGTGGAGCCACCAGCTCCCCATGTGATGTCACAGAAGGCAGGCTGGTGGACGACCATACGATCCATTCTATCATACAGATTCTCGATGCTTCCTCGATCCTGGGAGGGAAGCCATTGCAACACAAAAACGAGAAAGCGAGAAAAGATCTCCAGCAACAAAACCCCCCACCGAAAATAAAAACAAATACCCAAAAAAAAACACACACACACACACACACACGTATCAGTCTTGATTTTGAATTCCCACTGTCTTTTGGACGGGCGTGGCAATTGGAAGGGAGAAGGAGAGGAGGAAGTGCACCACCTCCGAAGAGAAGAGCGAAGGAGTGAGCAAGGCACACCGAAGCGCCCGTGTGCGCCGAGGCTCAAGCACGAAGACGATGATGATGTACGTATTTTTCTGAGTATCTTATCTCTATACGTACAAGTGAACCACATCCAAATAGATATTTAAGAAAATACGTACACGCCCTATTATTTTCTCGAAAAATGTTCACGTTTCAATTTATCTGTTCATATTGGCATAACCCCCAATTAGGTAACTAATTATTGTATTGAGTGTTTATTTTTATTTTGGAGAAATTTCGCACTATTACAACAACAACAAAAAAATCCCTTGCCAATTGTACAAAGGGTTTTGTTTTGTTGGGAAAAATGAGCAAAAGTCGCCATATTTTGAGGAAAAAAGGGCAGAAGTCGCCATAATTAGACACTGAGTTTGCTGGAGGTTTGCTAGAACAAACCCAGGATTCTAAAAAAATTCTACTTTCTTGTTTGAACCCAAATGTCATGAAAACCAAGAGTAGCATGAAGTAGAGGAGTATTGAAAACTACCTAAGCATTTGAGAGCTAAGAGCAACACAAAAAGCTAGGAGAACTATGAACAACACGAAGGCCAAAGAAGATATGACCAACACAAAAGGCCCAAAAAAACCAAGATATACACAAAAAGGTAGGACAACCGAAGGAACAACATGAGAACTTGAGGACAAAGAAGCAAATAAGAACAACATGATGATGGCAAAAGACAAGCCTCCACCACATATAATACAACATAACACAATCATGACCAAAAATGTCAATATTGCTTGAGACAAAAAAAAAAAATTGCAACCCTAAGCAACCACGAGGAGGATGTAGGTGCCAACCATGTTCATTAAAAGACTAGGCCTTGTTTTGGGAATGCCCCTGCACGAGGACTTTACATGGTGTAAAACCCATCAAAATAATTTAATTTTATAAAAAAAATTGATGCCCGGAAGGTACCCTCTGTAGTATCACAATAAAAATTAAGAATTTTATATTTGATAGATATCCTTCTGATACCTTCCGGGTAAGAGAGTTGTGAAATACCTGCCAGGTTTTTATGAAGAATTAAATAGGTGCATGTAACCCAGGGTGGGTATAAAGCTATCGTATATCCAGCCAAGAAACTAGCGGGTAGGGTCAAGTCAAGACCAGTGTTGGGCGGTTAGTGGAACCTGTACCAATTTTACCAAACATCCACGGGTATCAGGCCACTTGTTAGTGTTGATAACCGTGGTTATCAAAAAGTCAAATACCAAGTTCTGATATATAGTCCCGGTTATCAAAACAATCAAACCCCTGGTTCCAATATATATAACTGCGGTTCTCGAGGGATTTGCAATAACTGGAACCTGCGGTTGGTCTTATGGCTAACATACCCGGAACGGAAGGTTATTAAAAATCGAAGAACCTCGCCCCCCCCCCCCGCCCGCAAACACCGGTCGAGATGGTCGGGTCGGGCGTTCCAAGAAAGAATCCTCGGCAGACCCGACCCGACCCGACCCGATCCGTATCGTCTTCCTCGCAGAGGAGCCAGAGATTGTGCGCAGAAGCTTGTCCGTGCTCAGGAAGAACTTGCGTGTGTAGGTACTGGTCCAAACTCTCCCCCACATTCCATTCCATTCAATTCTTTCGTCTTTTTGCCTCTGCATCACCCTTGTGATCGTGTAGGAAGTTTTAGCAGATTTTTATTTTTTTTCCCACTAAGAGTTCATTGTTTTTCGTGTGCATGCTGTCATTCACGGTCTCGTGTTGTTCACCGTGTTTCGTCTGAGCCGTGCATTACATATACCTATATTTTTTCCGCGATTCCGAAGAAAATAGCAGCGGCCTGCATTTTACGCGAATTTTTTTTTCGTGTTCATCAGTCGTTGTTTCAAATCGATCGTCTCTCTTCGGACTGCATTTTGAAGAAAGAGTCAAGACGGAGGAGAGGGAGCTCATGGACGTTTCGTGATCTGGGAGTTTCAAAAGTTTCCTTGTCTCCGGATCCGTCTTTAGTTGTAGGAAGGGGTCCGAAGAGGGGAGCAGTCATGATTTCCAGCAGCAAGCTTAAGTCCATTGACTTCTACAGGTGGGAGCCATTCTCTGTCTCTCTGCTCCTTCCTCCCCGCCCTTATATTTTGTGGCTTGATACTCCCGCTCTAGCAATCTGCGGTCTGAAGAGTCTTGCAGCCAAAAGCTGCCGTGGTAAGAGGAAACTGTGAGCGCCAAAACGTAGATCTGGTGTTCGGTTTGGACTCTCCCTGATTTGATATGCCTGATGCATTCGGGGCCGTGGAGGTTCGAGCAAACATTGGCATAGATCCACACATTGCAGCTGATATGCGACATTTGAAGAAGGAGAATGAATCCATGGCAACTTCCTGTGCTTTTCAGGCTGAGGACTACTGTCGCCTCGACAACATTTTCCAGCACTGTCGGAACTTGATTTTCTAGATCTTCTTCACCTGAGGACGTTGAAAGATCCACTAGGGTTATATGCCTTGGACGTCTGCTTTACCTAGCAATCTTGTTTGCAGGCTGACAAGATTCTGTGATATCTGTGTGCATCACCTAGTAGGGCATGAACCTTCAAGCACTTGCAAGCCCTAACCTGTAGAGTATATATCAGCTTGTTGAAGAAGATACGAACTGTACACAGAGGAACAGTTTTAGTTAGGCATGTTGCAAGGGCTTTTCCAATCAGGACAAGCAGCCACCAAAGAGTTTTTGGTCGAGAAGTATTGTAATTCCTAGTTGATTTTTGGTGATTCATTAGGAACTATTACATTGAAAGACAGCAAAGCAAAAAGTATGTTTTGGGAATAGTGAACAAGAGAGAGGAGCTACATTTATGGTTTTGTTGTGGAGGATTATACAAGTACTTGAATTGTATTCTTCTATGATGATCTGTCATCCTGCTTTCACTTTGATCTTACCAAGGAATACAAATCATTTGCTAAAGTGTGAAAGTTTCTGTAGACCCATGAGTAAGACTTAAATTGTGAGAATTTTGCTTTTTCATGCAGGAAAATACCAAGGGATTTAACTGAAGCATCTCTATCAGGGGCAGGCTTATCCATCATTGCAGCCTTATGGATGATGTTCCTATTTGGAATGGTATCCCTTTCTCTGTAGTACCCTTTCTTACTTGATACACTGTCTTCATTTGACTGCAGTCATGCTTGTTGTGTTGGTTTTTGTTTTGCTCTGGATCTCACAACAGTTTCCTTCAAAGTGTTGTGGAGTTTTCCAGAGGCTTTAGAGGATGTTCTGCATCCAAGTAGTCACCAGTGGTCTGATATGTTTAGGGTTCAGGAGGCCCTAACCACCATCCTCTATGTAGTAGGCTTTGTCTATGCCTTCAGGCTTCAATGCTTGGTTGTAAAAGGACAAGCTAAAGTGAAGTGAAGGTTACCAGCACAAGCTTGCTGCAGCTTGAATGAGGGTACTATTGACTTTTCTGATTAGCCATATCTCTTTAGTGTTTGCTAAAATTGTGATTAAGTCTTCTGGAAATGTGATAGAAGCTCAGGACAAATATGTTTGCATAATGGATTTTCTGAGATTTGGGGTTGACTTTTATTTACTTACCCACACCCACCATCAGGAGCTGATGAAGTCAGTGGGGAGTCATGTTAGCCCACCTCTGTTATTCCTGATGAAGTCTGACACTTTGTGAGTGACACTCATAAGGTTATCATGACATGTATTTCTTGTTGTGTTTTAGTTATTGGAACTGATACAACTGTTACTCCAAAGTGTTGTTGTGGAGTCGTCCCTGCAATTTCATAGATGTGCCTGTATTTGACTTTTCAAGAATACTTGTCATGCTTCTTATGTTACATATGCTCAAATATGGTATGCAATGTTGTGCTGGAGTTTTACAGGAGCTGAACAATTATATGAGTGTAGCTACAACAACAATTGTGGTTGTGGATAGGAGCCGTGATGGAGAGTATTTGCGCATCGACTTCAACTTAAGGTCTGTATATCTGAGGTTTACAAGGACAAGCTAAATTGAACTGAAGCTTATCCTCACAAGCTTGTTGAAGCTGAAAAGAGGATACCACTGACTTTTTTGATTAGCTATTGCCTCTTGATTACAACTTAGCCTTTTCTGTTGCTTCCAGAAACACAACAGAAACTCAGGACACAGGTTTTGTTTAATGGATTCTTATATACACACCATCAGGGGCTGATGAAGCCAGTGGGTAGGCAAGGCAGCTCATCACTGCTATTTGTGATGAAGGTGATGGTCTGATACTTTGTGAGTGACTCTCATACGGTTATGACTGCACTCATTGTTGTGCTACCTTCAAATTGTTGTTGTGGAGTTTGCTCTGCAATTTCATGGATACATGCTGGTGTATATCAGAGTTTTCCATGTCCACATTTTCTTGTCTGCATTTCTGGAAGCCAGATTTCTCACAATTCATTTTCAGGACAAAGAAAAAAGCTTACTACAGACTATTAGGTACTAATATCCAATTGATGTTGTGCCTTGTGTGTCTGAATGCAGCTTTCCAGCATTGTCATGCGAGTTTGCTTCAGTGGATGTCAGTGACGTTTTAGGAACAGTAAGTTCACTTCACCAACACTGCACTGTTCTCCCCCTCCCCATTTTAGTTGCTCTGTAATAGGAGCTTTTTGGCTGTCACATATGTGAGGTGATCCTAGGTGTCATTTTATGAGCTGAGACCAATGAGATATAGTGTTTGGCAGCTGTCGGGGAATTCATGAGTTGATGTTACCTGTGATTGATCTGGGTGATCTTTCATGGATGGTTCTAAGATGCCAATGACCATGCATGTGTCTGAGTGGGTTCATATGTTTATTTATTTTGATTTCCATTCCCGAACTTAAAATATTCAGCATTCTTTTGTGATACTTAATATAGATCAACATAGTAACAACTTTGTGTTCAATTGTAAGAAGCATTATGTCACTTTAGTTTTGCGATTAATTACCTTGGAAGCACTTCTATGATGTCCTCAATGCTCGTAATGAGTTAAAAGCAAAGTATGGCACTTGCCTTCATTGTTTTGTGTGGCTTGGAAGTTCCATCAAAACCCCATAAGCTTAGGTTTTGAAATGTGACCAATTTTACCTCTGTCAGACTAGTTTTGAAGAGGGTCAACTTCTCCTAGAAAGCGGCAACTTGGCAACTTGTCATTGACTGCTTTAGAGATGAAGCTTTCAAACTCATGGTCAGTGACCTTTGGGTTGCCAATTTGCAGAAAGTTGATGCCCCCTCTGAATAGTTGGATAGCAGTTGAAGTCATCAAGTTCCTGAATCTCTCAAAATCTAATGCTTACAAATCTTCTCTCCTTTTGTTGCAGTCTTTTGAGTTCTCTCCTTATACAAAGGTTTAACATATCAGATCTGAATGTTAGAGAGAAATTTATAACAAATACTGGTTTTGGTAGGTTGTTTTTAAGTCCCATTATTTTAATACTTTCTGTCAGTTCAGTGGAACAACCATTCCCTTTGGATATATTTGGTTGAAATAGTAAGGATAAGTTGAGGTCTGTGTTGTCAATGTAGCAGAAACTTCAGATTTTATCTTCTTGTAGATAACTTGTTCCTCATATTTGGTCAGTTAGTCCTTAAGCAGTCATTGTTAGCCCACTGAGTACTGATTATGCAATCATTTTAGTTTCACCTCTTCACATATGAGTTCAATATCTTTCAGGTGCCTTATGAAGTCTAATGTTTGTTCAATGCTCCCAAGGACTCTATTGGCAGTGGCAAATACTCTAATTCATTCCACAAGCTTAATTGAACTTTTAATGGCTTCTCTTCAAAAAAGGTTTCAAATCACACCAGAGGTTTGTTTAACAAAGAAAGCTTTCAGTTCAGTGTTTCCACCTTTGTAATCATCATAATGATTATTTCAAAGGCTTTTTAATTCTAATTGGGAAGCTTCTCTAAGCCCACTCTGTCCTCCAAAGATCTTGCTTAAAAGCTCTTCATCTTGTTTCTCTTTCTTTTGCTCCTCTTTCTTTTTTAAGGTTTTTCCTTTTCATTTCTTCTTTCATTTTCAATTTCTTTTCTTTTTGTGTTTCTGTTTCTTATCAGTGTTTTTTGGTCTTCTCCTTCAATCTTAGGTTTTGTTGAGCTAAGTATATACATTGGTTAATGTCTGACATCAACCTTCACTGTTGCTAGGAGCTGATGAAGTCTGTGGGGATGTTATTGTAGGTGGTCAATACCACACATGTTGCTGTTGAATGTCCCTGAACATTTATATGGCTATTGCTTTTGTTTGAACCACTGTTCCGTTTTCTTTTGGTCTTGTTTGCTTTTCTTTAGGGTTGGGTTTCCTCTTTTCTATGCTTGTCTTTTCCATGCAATTATATGCTGTTATGTTGTCAGATCTGAAATATCTACGACCTTATTATTGATTGATCTCTCAACTCTTCTTAAGTTACTTAAATCATAAATTTGGAGAAATTGCAGTACTCCTAAAGATATTCTAACGGCTTTTGTTACAATTTTTCCATTTACCAGCAAGTCAAAGATTCAGAAGGCTCAATCATTGCCATTTGTGACAAGCATTCACAGCCAGACTTTGCAGATAATAACATGATCATGTGCCTCATGGGGATTCCAATATTCTGGATCCTGCCAGTAATTAATAGTCAGTTTTGTCGATTCCCAAGGCTTTATGGATCAAATGGTGAGCTTACTCAGTGTTCTGCAGAGAAAGTTTACTGGTGATATGCTGTTGGAGCTGAAATCTCTGAAACCTTATTATTGGGTCATCTCTTAATGCTATTGAGGTTGACTGGAGAACTTCTCCATTACTTAAGTAGATATTTGTATTGCAAGTCTGACCTTCAGTGTTTGTTATGGGACTCTGTGCAGCATAGATTTAATTTGACAAAAACAGTCCGGAAGTTTCCAATTGACTCACATCTACAACGTATAGGGCAGGAAGTCCATGCAGGGCCTGTGCCCAATATCAAGAGCCATGGTGATGCACATGGGGAAGAGGACATTCCATATGAGCACCTTGGGGAGGGTGCAGTTGAACTCAATCAGAAGACTTTTGACACATATACTCATCTGTATGATCTCTTTTCACTGCACCTAGTTGATGTGCTCCTTGACTTAATTTTTTCCATTGTTCTTGTTCCATTTTTGCATATTAGGTTTGAATTTTCAGGCTGTTTGATATTGAGTGTCAAATAATGTGTAGGTTTCCTGTTCTGGTGGTTAACTTTTATGCTCCGTGGTGTTCTTGGTGTGCCCGCCTGGTGAGTACTGCCACACCTCTTATGCCCTTCTCCTTCATTCTTGATGGGTGTAATTGATTGCTTGATTGTAGGTAACCAGAGGCTAATTCATGGGCTTTTTGTTTCACTACAGAAACCGTCTTGGGAGAGAGCAGCACAAATTATGGCTGAAAGGTAGACACCATCTCCTAGAATTTGCCTGATTTGTAGGTCAGAATCAGTTTGCCAAGCATGATCTACCTTTCTGTGTTGATTTGCTTACTATACTCTGTGAGGTTTATGCTGTCAGGGCTACTGGATATTTGACCCCTCTAGAACTTGGAGGATGCAATTATAATTCACTTGGTGTGCAGGTATAATCCAGAGACTGATGGGAGGATACTACTTGCCAAGGTTGATTGCACTCAAAATCAAGCACTTTGCCGAGAGTGAGCTGTCCTCCAGACCTTCTTGGTTTGTACATTTCAAGTACTGGAGGGACCTGCATATGATGTCCCATAAAATCACATAAAAAATCTTGTGATGCGGATTCTTAGAAGTGAACTGCTACTCTCTTGGAACACAAAGTACCTGTTTTGACAAAATTTGAAATAATGTTGCAGACACCACATTCAAGGTTATCCATCCATTCGAATCTTTCGCAAGGGTCATGATCTCAGGTCCAGTCTTACACCCCTTTTTGGTGCTTTGTTTGAAAAAGGGTGATTTGAAAAGAAATTTTCATTTATAAAGTCATTTAGTAAAACAAGGATTACATGATCCATCTTAGATAGTCCTGGTGTCATTGGTGCAGACCTCAACTCACATCATTGTTATTGGTATTGGTCTTTGAGTCCAACCTAATGAAAGTTCTTTCATTGTGATATTGTAATCCAGAAGTTGAGAGGTTCCATTTGCCTGATTCCTGCCTTTGTGCTGTAGTTCACTGCTTATTTCTTTGCTTGTGTGGATTTAGATTGTTGTGCAATATATGTCTTGTTAGTACTTTCTTGACAAAGTCCTGTAGGGTTTGGTATGGTCTCACTGTTGAAGGATTGTGGCCCTATTCCTTATGGTTTTCATGTCTGTATAGGGAAGAGCATGGGCATCATGATCATGAGTCCTACTATGGCGAGCGTGATACAGACTCGTTGGTTGCGGTATGCCTTACTCTTTTTGTCTTACAGATAAAGTGCTTCTTATGGGCTGAAGTTCTACTTTAATACCCTCCCCTCTAAGTTTTAGGCATAGATGCTTATCTACACCCACTGTTGGGAGCTGATGAACTCGGTGGGTAGTCATGGCAGCTCGTCACTGCCGTTCATGATGAAGGTGATGGTCTGTCACTTTGTGAGTGACTCTCATGAGGTTATGACTGCACTCATTGTCATGTTACCTTTAATTTTTGTTGTGGAGATTTCTCTGCAACTTCATCAAGCTTTAATACCCTCCCCTCTAAGACTCATGAAAACACATGGCTGTTCTATTTGACAGTTTATGACAGGGCTAGTTCCAGCACCAGTTGTTGATGGAAAGTATGCAATAGAAGACAAGTCCAACAACACAGATGCTACTGTCAAGAGACCAGCTCCTCGTGCAGGAGGTTGCAGGATTGAGGGCTTTGTGAAGGTGAAGAAGGTATGAAAAACAACCTAGCAAAAGCATTGCTGTAGCTGTTTGCAGACAGGGGGATCTATATTCCTAAATCACAGCGGAAGACAACTACCTTGTTAGGTGCACTTGCCAAGGGCTCTTAGAACTAAAAATTCTAAGTTCTGACAAGTTTGGAGCTGCCATGTGGCACACAGATCTTTTGGATTGTGATCAGTACCCTGATTGATATTTGCATATTTCCCTTGTTATAAAAGATACTAAATTCAGAAGCTTCATTTTCTGGCTGGCAATTTGGGTGGTTGCAGGTCCCAGGGGAGTTGATGATCTCAGCCCATTCAGGTGCACACTCATTTGATGCTGCGAAAATGAATATGACTCACCATGTTGGCCTGTTTAGTTTTGGTAACAAGCAGTCATGGCGATCAATGAAGGATGCAAACCGCCTTCTCCCTGAGTTGGACTCAGATATTGATCATCTCACTGGAGAGTTTTTCATCTCTGAGCATGAAAACATTACGGTCTGTCTTGATTCTTGCCCCTCTGTCATCCTTTCCTACTTTCCTGTAGTGATACACAGCAGCTCATTGTTTCCATGTTCTTGACTTGTCTGGCAATTTTCAGAAGCTTTCTGTCATTGACAACTGTTCTGTGGATGTGTTGTCTGGACCTGAATCTGGACTGGGATTCAGCATGACCACTATTTGCAAGTAGTAAAGACTGAGGTTATCTCACTGAGGAGACACAAGGGTTCTGAGCCATTGGACAAGTATGACTACACAGCACACAGCAACCAACTTCAATCAACCAATGTCCCTGTGGTCAAGTTCCACTATGAGCTCTCTCCAATGCAGGTTCACACTTAGGCCTTGTCTTTTCTAGATCCTGCTTTCCACATTGTACAAATTGGCCAGAAATAGACAAACCTCCTCCCAGGTTTTGAAATCTCACTATCTAAATCCTTTTGACATAATAGCCTGGGTCAAACTCTGAGATCTGTTCTCCTATGCAGGTGTTGGTGAGGGAGGCTCGGAGATCATTCTCTCACTTCATCACTAACTTGTGTGCTATCATTGGTGGTGTCTTTACAGTATGTTTCCTCCCCTTCACTACAACATAGCAGATAATTCACACATGTAGGGGCATGAACACATATTTGTAGTCTTAGAGACATTGCTTCCCGCATAGACCAATATAACTTGTGTGCCCAACTGCAGTTCCTTCATGAGAAGGCAACTGAGGTGCGAAAATGTGTCTTTGCAGGTTGCTGGAATAGTGGATGCCATGTTACACAATGCAATTCGCATGGTAAAGAAGGTGGAGCTTGGGAAACAGTTTTGACACATCAGAAAAAGGCAGCTCACTATTGACATTGATCTCTTTGCTACAAATAGGTTTCAGAATTAGGATAGGATTCTGCTTCCATGATCTTTGCAAATTTCTCATTTTTCCATAGGTAAATTTGATGAGAGAGATGAACCAACACCATCATGCTTTCAATGTTTGGTGTTGAGGTTGTGATTAGTTCTAATGCTTGAAGTGGGTGTGTTAACTGTCAGAATTCACCACAAACTGAATCACAGCAGAATTGGGTTTAATGGGATGCACAATTCTGGGAGTAAGTTAACCACAATTGTGAGCCCCTTTTGTTTCACGACACCCTCCTCTTCACTACAAAGTTAGCAATAATATACAATTAACAACTCTCTAATTAACAACTGTATATTAGAGAGTAATGTAGAGCCACGGAGAACTGGAACATGGCCCATTGCAAGGGGGAATAAGGTGAGCTTGTTGGGGTGAGTGGAATTTCAGTAGGTGGAATGGCAACTGTAGAAACTATGCAGATACTGATGAGGTGGAATTTAGGTTCCATAGGTCGTCCTTTATTTGTATAGGCAGGTAGAGGAATGGAAAGGTATCCTTTTTTGTGTCTTTTCAGAGTTCTTTTTTCTTTTTCCTTTTTTTCAACACTATTCAGGAGTGGATTTCCAATACCTTCACCAATTTTCGTCCCATTTCTCTTTAATTGAATATAAATTCAACTCAATTTTGAGTTCAATTTGAATTCAATGGAATTTTAGTTTGATGAAATTCAATTCCGACAATTCTTTTAGAATTTTTTTTAAAAAAACTAAACTTAAATTTTTAAATTTTTAAAAAAAAAGAAAAAAGAAAAGTAGCAGAAGAAAAAATGATAAGAACAAGAATCTATAGTAACAACAAAAGAGAAGGGGAAAAAACAGTAAAAATAGCGATTTAAATATTTTATTAAAAACAATTTAAGAAAAGAAAAGAAAAGAAAAAAGAACAGCTACAACAACTACAATGAAAGAGAAGAACAACAAAGAAAGAAAAAGAAGGAAAATTTTGAAAAAAACGAGGGGGGGAATTTTTGAAATCTAAAAAAAAGATGAGCCAATAAAAAAAAAACCCCAGCTCAAGGCTTGGTTTAGTTTTTGTTACATGATTTAAGTTCATCCCAAAACAGTCAAAACAGTTTCATCTACAACTGGTGCATTCGCGGGTGTTGGTTTACTCAAGCCCCCCATACCCACCCAACCCTAACCCTAAAAAAGTTGACAATCTAAAGGGAGAGATTATTCACATGTCACCACCTAGGCCAACGGCCCAATCAATCAATAGTCTTCTTCTTCTTTTTACTGGTTTCGGCATTAAATTCATTTTTTTTTAATTTTTCAATTTTTCAATTTCTATTTATTTACTTGTGCCGAAATTTTAATAATTATTATAAAATTAAAATTTGAAATATTCAACTGTTGGGTTTGAACTTCAGACCTATCAAATCCTTGAACTTAAGAATGTAACAGTTGAGTTGAGACAAATTTAGGTTTAGATTGTCAAACAAAAACAATAGATTCATATTTATTATTTCTTAGAAACATTACTTGTTGAAAATTTCAGAATTGAAAAACTGACTTCCAAAGTTAAGATTTGAGATTTAATTAGTTATTCGACAGTTTATTGCCAAATCTATTCAAGTACTACCATACTAGCCCATTTGGAGACCAATATGTAAGCTGTGCATTATTTACTTGTTCAAACTTAGTTTCACTTTATTTTAAAACTGTGCTTTATCCACAATATTACATATAGGCCATTATTTTCCTATCAATGGAGATGTTGTTAGGGTGCCTTTCCATTAGGTTGCTCTGATCACAATTGCACAACAACAACAAAAAATTCCAATTTTGTAATGCAGTCACAGTAGTGAGCATTCCCTAACAAATTTTGCCCTAGTTGGCATGTGAACAGAAATGAAGTGGATTTTTTTGTTGAAAAATTGATGTGCTTTAGTGTGAATGAAATTTTAGGTTTTAAATTTTTGTCATTATCAACTTTTACATAGTGATGATGGAGAACTTTTCATCATTGTATGTTTCTTCAATTTGGTCATCGTCATAAATGACTTCAAAAGGGCATGCAATGGAGTGTAGGATTGTTTGTTGTTTGTATGTAATGTAAGGCATATCGCAACAAAGGTACTGATGCTGGAGAATGCAGTGACATTGATGAAGCTTTTGAAATTGGATGATACAATGGAGGATTTAAGGCAAAAGAAGGAAGTGGTTTGGAGAAGAAAAGTGAAGTAACATATCAAATTGTTTGTAATGGGAGAAGTCTTTCGATTGCATATGTAATTGTTGAAAAAAAATTTGTTGCACCAATAGCTATGTAATGACAATAGTGAAATGTATTGAATAAGTTTTTTATGAGGAGTTGATGTTGAGAAGTGATGAAAACTTCAGGTGGTTTAAGCTGTAGTTAGATGAACATGTAGAATGACAAGGAATGATGTATTTGTTTGAGCAACATTCAGTGAACTAAGAATAAATGGGTGGGTAGTTTATGTTGGGTTGTTAAATATGAGAAGTCCTCTTTGGGTATCCTAGGGTTAGTGCCAATTGTGCATGAAAGCTAGACTCAAACACATGTTCTTTCAGACAAACCTTCTATTCCTTGGCTTGTGCTAACATATTTGCACATGCCTTTAATGTTTTTGGACAAAACCTCATATTTTATCACTTTGGTGGAACATGAAGTGTCCAGTTTTGAGGGTATAGTGGGTTTAAGGGTTCAACATTTCCTTTGGGAACTGATATTAAAGCCTAAATTAATGCATTGCAACGTAGGGATGGGATTAGTAGCTCAAAAGACCAAATGAACATGGAGAAGTTTGATTTTTGGCTAGACTTCAAAAAGCTTGTGTGGCAGCAATTTTAGGACTAGCATACATCGAGATGATGCTAGTGTTGCAAATACTTATCAAGTGATGTTGAACATGAATAGCCTATGGTTGGACATAGCAAAGTGCATAATTTGATATGTTTTGTTTTTCTTTGGTTGCTCAAGAAAGATATATGGGCACAATGCTGAATTTTAATGTTCATTTTTTTAATCTTGTTATCACAAAGTGGGTTTTGGTTTGGTTAATCAGTGATAATATAATTATTGTTTTTATATATTTAGGCATGGTTCCTTTTTGTTACAAGCACACTATTATAGATGACCATTAAAATAAGTAGTCATGAGACAAGACTGTGGTGACACACTCCCAAAAAAAGTTATATTTAGGCAAAATTCAGTGATTCTTTTATGGAAAAAAGGTAGTTTGATTCAAAAGAGAATCAGGGCAGAATCTCCCATCACCAGACATGTACCTATCATCGAAAAAAAATCAATATTTTCCTCATTCCTTAACCAAATTGAGGGATTTTGGTGTCATTGGATGCACAAACTGGAAGGCTACAAAAACAATTTGAGCATCAGAAGTAGAAGAGCAATCTAAAAAATAGAGGAAGAGGATAAATGATGGTTTGCTTCAAAAAATTTGAAAAAAAATAGCTCTAGACCCCTTTCTAGTTCCATTTTCATATCTTCTTCATTTTCGGTCTATCTTAAGTGATTTAAAATGTCATGGGTGCACCAACTAAAGCTTTACTAAAAAGAATTATACTCCAAAAGCAAAGATGCAACAATCAAAGATTTTAAGCTCAAAATCCTAATCTGTTTTAATTCAACCACCATTGAACATTGAATTGTGCTTATATCAAACACCCCATCTTTTCCCCATTCCTTTACAAAACTGAGCAATTTTGGTGGTGTTGAAAGTGTTAGGTGGAAAGTTATGAATGCTTTTTGAGCTTCAAAAGCAAAGGAACAGTGTGTGAAGATTCAACCTCCTTTGATTTCTTAAATGTTCACTCATCACCTATCTACCTAGTGTCATCATTTGACAATTCACCAAAAAGGAAAAGCAAAAAAGACTGGCACACGTTATGTTATTATCACAATAACCTAATGGGAAACCCATTGAAATGGAGCCATGTTCTTGTTGCATGGACATGCACTTTATAAGAAGATTTAGCCAAATATGGTTATAAATCAGAAATCAAGTACAAATCTTTAATCATCTTTCTATGTTTTTTGCTACACAATGAAAACCAAATATTTGAGAACCCAGAAAATTAGTGATGATCAACTTTGACTTTCATTATGCATTCATTTGAATGTTTTTTGGACATTTTTTTTTTCACATGACTCATGCATGCCTTTTATTCACCATCAATTTTTCACCATAAATGGAGCACATCTTATTCCAAGTCTCCAAATACTTGGAATTTGAAAATTATCCAAAACTAGAACATCTAAACTTTCAACAATGGCAATTTTCCATTTTTCATCCAAATCTCTCTTTTATTTTACTAAGATGTTCAGCTTGAAATCCTCTATAATTTCATCAATCAAATTTTTTAATTTTCAATGTTTTGCATGATTTTGAGGCACATTTGTGAAGCTGGTTCATTTTTCGGATTGGGACTATTTTGGTCAAATGTCAATTAAGGCTTAAATGTCAGGAATCTTAGGAACATTTCATGCATAGAGAACTTTCTAGTGAAGTTAAAAAGAACATATGTTCCCATAAAAATGAGAAATGTCACCTTCTACTGATTCAAACCTCACACATCTCCACATTTGGTCAATGTGTGACTTGTAAAGCTGTGAACTCTGAGCACAATGAGATGGAAAAATGTAATGAAAAGCTATTATCATTGTGGCAGAATATGTGATCATGATGGCCTAATGGAAAGATGCCCTTAGTGGCTGTGGCTTTTTATCCACCAAATCCTACATGAACATGGAGTTGTGCATCTCAACCTGGATATCACGGAGATGGGTGACCAACTGAGAAGCCTGATTATACTACAATCATATTGCACACCCACTTGTGAGAGAAAGCACTAGTTATAATATGTTGGGAAACCTCCATTGCATGAAATCTCTTTCTGATTGGTTTATTATCAGCCTCATTTGGGAATGTGATAGTTGCAAATATTTGGTTGGTAGCTCACTTTTGAAGACTACTGGTTCGATGGCTGATTCTAAAGGTTTCAAGATCTCTTGGTAAGATTCTCCAGCTTTTGGGTGGCATTTATTTCATGTCTGAATTCTTCGGCCTTGGGAAATATTTGAGGGCCGAGGCTCCTCAATGTGGCAGTTTTGTTCCTTTTTCTGCTTCTGGATGGTTTTTCCTGGGTGTCCTCCTCTTGGGCGAGGGTCAACTTTTTCTCCAGAAACTGTGCAAGAACATGCTCTGAGCTACTTTTCTTTTTAGTTGAACGATCCCCAAGAGCCTGCGTGAACTTGTTCCAAATCTTATTTCTCAGAGTTGTAAAGGCTACATTAAAGAGCCATGTGAACTAGTTGGTCCATCTTTATTTGAATTCCTTTTTGCTAATGCTGACACTCATTTGACCTTGATTGCCACTTGTCTGTGAAGCAGGTCACGTTGCATTGTAACACATGAAATTTGGAATTCAGCAACCCAATCACTTCTCTCCACAAATTTGAGGACCCAGTACTATAACTTAAAACTCCTTTTTGTGTGGAATCTAACTCCAATATGGCAGCTTGCTTCCACTCTACCCTCCACCTACCTATCTATATTTATCCTTAAGATATCATTGCTAGCTCAGAATCTATCATGTGAAATTTTGCCAAACATGTCTTGCCAAAACAACCTTTGGTGACAATTATCTATGATTTTGAAAACATCAGTGAAGATTTGTGAGGACCTTTCTTTGGGAAATATTTCAGAATCACCTCGGGAACACAAGTATAATGAGCTCCATATGGAACACAACAAAGCACTTGGAATTCACAACTTAGTCAGAAATTTTGGCTAGAGGTTAGACAGGAAAGTAGATTTTTTTTGGAATTCCGAACTATATTTTGTTTGGCAACATGCAAGAAACCAGGATTTTTTTTTTAAACCCCTTAATATGAATGGAAGCCCCAACCATTCCTAGGAGGGGAAAAAAGATGTTTTGACATTTTTGAAGGAGACATCATTCCTACATCATATTGTTGTCCTCATGTTTGTAGATGAGTTAAGCTTATCCAGTCCAGGTTCTTCAATAGTAACCACCTTGTTACTAAATTGGATACTAACATGCCCACTCCATCACACCATACAACTAACATAAGTTGCAGAAAGTTTTTAGTTGGATGTAAGTCACAAGCAAAATAAAGAAGATGTTTTTAGTAATAACATGTGAAGTGCAGAAACCAAAAATGATCTAGGAATTTTGTGCTTTTGCTTCTATGAGTCATTGCATCCATTTTAATCCCAAGATCTAAGTTTCCACAGTCTCAGGCCACTGGGATGGATATTTCAGATTTGTGTCTGCTTGCCCTTGAGTAATATGTTCATTTTTGTTACTGGGCTGCTAGATTTCAGACACTTTACATTTCATCTTTACCCAAGGCAATTGGTACAACTAAAATACATCCGGTAAATGGAAAGATTATAAGCATGAAAGTCTAGACAAAATTTTGTCTTCACAAAAGATGGTGGATGTAGCAAAGGGCCACAGGCGAATGAAAAAGAGCTTGGGTGGTCAGCAAGCATGTGTGATGAGCTAGCTATCTTCAATTGTCAGTAAGGATGAACTTTGGCGAGCACTGAAACTTTTAACTCGCATGATATGGCGACCCATGGAAAACTGAACTAGATTGTATTCATTAGCAAGGATCAAGTGTTTTTTTTAATATTCTGGTTATCATGGAAACAAATTCCAGAGGAATTTAGAGCAGAATAGAGTTGACAAATACAAGTATGTTGTCAAGGCACTTTACATAAGCAACCATCACTTGGAAATATTAGTACAAAACTTGTAATTGATGGTCATTCATGGCAAAGGGGATATTACTAACAAAAAAGACTCACTATGCAACCTATCTAAATTAGATAGTAGGACCATTTGGAACCCTTGGCTTGGACTCTCTCCAATATGTGATGTTGTTCTAGAAAGGAAATGTTTTGTCATCAATTCTTTAACATTTGATTGGGAGCCCAAACATGTGATCATTAGAGTATTTGAGGCTAGTGATGTTGCAAGAATAAGTCTAGCCATACAAATTTGTGTCTTGGAGAAACATAATTTTTTGAGAAATAATTTGTCATGTGAAATATGGTGGTGGGAATTTGACAACCATGAATCAAGCTTTGAGATATGTGATGAATTGCCAAGGGTTGGGTTTATTCACCATTTGATGGTGTTTGTTATGGGCATGCCTTAAACAAGGCTTGCCAATAAGCCATAATTGACTATGTAAAGGACTCCTTAGTGTAATATTTGAATGTTGCAAAATTTATGATCCATAAATGTATCATTTGGCCCAAAATTTTGAGGAAATGCAACAATGAGTTACATTGTGCGTGTTGATTCCAAGATTTGAGTTTGGATGTTGAATACTCCTATGAAAACTAGGTTTGGTTCAAAGGTGATGACATTTCAAGATGGTTTCAAAAAAAATCAAGCAATCCACACGTGTTTTAATTAACAACCATAAATTTTAAATAACTACAAAGTTGCATACTTGATGTTTGTACTTTGGCCATTGTTGAAGTTTTATCTTCAACTTTATCCCTTATGTTGTGAACCCAATATGAGGTTATTAATTATTGTCTAACGCCCTTATTGCTGCCATTCAAATGTGCATGAAGTTCATAAAGGAGAACGTAGCTTTCAAAGTGGAAGTGAAAATGGCAAATCAAGAAGATTTTGACAATTTGAGCAAAAAACAAATTGTAAACATACATGAAGAAATCATATTTGGGTGTTTAAGCCTTTTTTTGAATTTCTTACACACATTTATTCATACAAAGGCACACAATACAATTGCATTGATGTTGTATTGTCATCATAAGGATCTTTCCATTGTGGAAGGATGTGGGCTTAAAAATTGCCAATCATGTGGCAAATCATTATGATGGATTAATTTTCATCTCAATTTTGTACATCAATGGGCAAAAAAATTGCAAAGTGACATTGAAAGCATGACAAGCATATCAATGACAAAACAACATGTTATGTTTGGTAGGAGCGTTGTTGAAAGAAAATTATGCAATTGAGAATGTAAGCTTAAACCTTAACTTCACATTTAATTTGTATGTTCAAATTTTTTTAGGTGTGGTTCAAAAGTTTGGTATTCCAATTTTAAATTCCAAGTGGATCAATATGTGAATTCTTTGATAATGTGGATGAACCATGAGGTTTCTTGTTTTTGCAATTTGGTGGTGCAAACCAAAGGATTGCAAGAACCCATTGGAGTGGTGGAAAACAAATGAAAAGTTGTTTCCCAATGTGATTTTTTTGGCTATGCAAAACTTTAGAATTTTGGGAGCAAAAGAGAAACATAACAACTCTTTTCTATTACAAGACTACAAGGCTTCGTGAACATCATATGGGAACCAAGAACCTTGACCATTTGATTCTTTAATACAAGAATTGGCCCAACAACCTTAATAAAACCTTATATATGTATGTTAAAAGTTTCGAAGAATTTAAATTTGGTGAAGAAGACCTCTTCAATGTATTAGAGGGTGATACAAATATGAAATTTGTGGAATGAATTTAATTTTGCAATCATAATGGGTTGACATTTATTTTTGCATTTGACTAGGTGTTTAAGGTCTCTCCTCACACCATATATTACACGTACTTCTTTCATATTGTATTTGATGAAAATTTGTAATGTGTTTTTACTAGTGGTAGAATTAAGTTTATCTATGAAAAGTATTGAATTCTTTGTGTATTACCCAAATATACTTGCATGGTAAACTTTAAATACACGGTATATATATATATATATATATATATATATGTATTCATAGCCTTACCTTGCTACATCAGATAAATGAAATTTTTTTACATTTACCTAGATTAAAAAATTTCAAAGGCCTATTGACCCTTACCCTTACATAAGTTACAATTTTGTTTTGGAGACATGTACATATTAAATATATGTATTAACCTTTACCTGACTGATATATTAAAATCAATATACCCGCCCCAACACTGGTTTAAACCATCCTACTTAGAACATTGGTCAAGAGAGAGCTGTCTGTACTCTTGCGCATTAACTCATGTTTAGAATGCATTAAAAAATGTATACAACATCCGCATATGGCAAGTTTCACAAACTTGATTAGTGTGATATGTATCCAGCTAGAGATTCTATCCGGATTCTGTACGACGTCTGTGATCTGGTGCCCGCAAACAAAGAATAGCACATATATTCTTCATATGGCTGTTTTCGTACATATACGTACAGCACAATTAGTATATACCTAGAGGTGAATGTTACATACAATGAGGAAACAATACCCAAGCAACACCCCCTCGCCTCTAGCCTCTCATAGGTCGTGACTCATGGGTTTACTGTTCAAGCGGCTGGAAGTTAGCACGCTATCCACGTATACTTTAGTGCTGGCACTTGAACTCATGCAAATGACTAAGAGTCACTAAATTCGTGATGAGAGACTACAATATTTCGATTGTATCAATGGGATACCCATATAATCATGGGAGTAGTGCCGGTTCCCCAGAAAAGGCTATCATGCAGATATATATATATCTCCGGAATCTGTGTCCTTGGATTCCGTTTCTACTCGAACAAAATGTTTTTATACCTTTCCTTGTGTTGAGGGCAGCCTTTTCTTTTCTGGTTAAGTTTAGTGAGTTGACTAAAGAAAATTTCAAAATGGCTTTAAAAAATGTGTTTTTCCAGTTTTCTAGTCGCCATATTTCTATGGTTTTAAAAAAATCTCCAGCTTTCGCTATTGGGTTTTAGTACGTGTAGCCAAAAATGTGAAGGAATCTTAAACTTTAATTTTCATAGCATGTTTAAAGCCAAAATTTGACTAAACTGTATTATGGATGATCACCAGTTCAGCTAAAGCACAAATATGAAAACAAAGAAAAACACACACACACTCTGGTTGGGGGACCAACATGATAGAAGCAATTGATTGTCTCAAAGCTGATTTTCAAACATATTGGAAACATAATGTGAGATGTCAGATAACATTCATTTGGTGCCAAGTTCAAGAAAACATTAGTATGCTAGCTAGATCATGCACGCCGTCATCCACCATGTCTGATTTTGTAGGCCTATTACCACTCCGTCATTATGACAAGGTAATTAAACTTATTGTCACCTTTCACATTAACAACCATTGGGATGTTTTGACAGGAGTAGTGGTCGAGTCCACATGCAGTAACGAGCATGCTCAAACATGGGTCCAGCATCAACTTGTCGCTGTAAGAGAAATTTGAACCCGATTCAGGGCCCTTGGACGAGCACTAGTTTTAAAAGCTTACGGTACCAATTGAGAATCCATTTGAGAACAACCCAATTTCCACAGTCACACAAGTTTTCTGAACCGCAATTAAAGAGCGCCAACCACGCAAAACTAATTTTCAAATGCTTAATTAATAGGAGTTATGGCCCCTGGGTCCCTGACTGAGCTGTTGGACTAAGGAACGGGGGCCCTACTGGCCAGTTCTGCCATGCTACTGACCACTAGGCAATCCCAGCAGCTATGTTTACCAAATCTTTAAAACCACCCCCCAAATTCCTAGTGTATTTGGAGGAGCACTTACAAAACATAAGAAACCTGCAGGCATTTCGCTTTCCAAAATGACTAGCATTGGTTTTTTCTGTGATACCCACTGGATATCATGACATTTTTTTTTAACAAATTTGAATCATGAATTTTTTATGCCTTGTAACACCCTCAACTACAAGGATTACCCCAATCAGGCTCACCTCACGTGGGCCCTTATTTCAGTAATGCCCATGGCCCAGGGCATTACCCTACATATAAAGAACTTGTGGAATACTTCTAGTGTATATGAAGGGCACCTTCACCCAGTATAAATTCTCAATGTATATGGTGTTAGCCCAAGTACAAAATGGACACAAAAGGGCGTGAAGAATAGAAATTTCTAAAAATTAATGACAATACCAAACCTGTAGTTGCAAGGACTAATTATTTTTCTTTTGAGGAGGGGGAGAGGAGGGTGTGATTTTTTTTTGCTTCCTTCCCTTGGGAGAGGGTGAAGCAAGCAACCACCTCACTACTACCTGGGTGAAGTGAATGGTTGTTGATTGAGTTGTATATGTCTCTGCCCCCCCCCACCCTTTATTCCTCTTTCAAGTGAGTCTTTGTCTTCCCTACACACTTCTATTTGTCCCATATTGTTTGGGCCCACACTTCAACTTGCATGTATGTAACTTGGCGGAGGGATGGATGCCACTGAGCTTCTATTTTTGGAGTGTGGGGTCAAAGAGATGCTTTTATTGGGGGAGTGCCCATAGTTCAAATAAAAATGGTGAGCAGCCAATCAATGTGGCTCCTTCAGAATAAAAATAAAAATGGCAGAACCCATGAACTAGTTAATAAAATGAACAAATATACTATTATAACAATACACACAAGTATCGTCTTTTGTTGTGTTTACCAACATTGATTTATCACCAATGATATAGTTTTAAATAACAAGGGAAAGAATCTTAATCTTTAATTGAAAGTTCAGTCCCAATCCAAAAACTGGACCAACCCCTAACAAAAGTGCCTTAAAATCACACAAAATGTCAAAACTTTGATTTACATTTTAAATTTCGACTTAGTTTTGTGGAACCCTTCAAGTTTAGACTTTTTGTTTTTTTGACACTTGGATTGAGATGTTGTGCTCCATTTATCATAAAAACTTGATGGTGGATAGAATGCATGCATATGAATCATGTGGGGAAAAAATCATTTTTTTTTGTTGAAACGAATGAGTAATTGATATCAAAGTTGGCCTTCCAAAAGATTTTTTTTTTTTTTTTCCCATTCATTTTAAGACCGAACTTTTTTGAATAATTTGGAATTGTGATAAGAAATGAAATATATCATTTTATTTAAATTATGTTTGAAAGATGTTAAAAACATTGGGCAACAAAACTTCTCATTGGCTTTCACAGTTGTGTTTCAAACAAGGGCATGCCCTACTCAATGACATAACAATTATAACGCAAGTGTGTCAAATTTTGAAACCATTGTTCCTAGGTCGGAGTACAAGGAGGGGGCCAAACCAAATTGGTCTTCCCTAACATTTAAGGATTAAGGGGGGTTGAAGAAAAGGTGTGAAGAGGAGAAGAGATTAAGTAGGATTGAGGGAGAACAACTATTTTGTGTTATATAATCTTGATAATAACAAGTGTGTTATTTGAAGACCATTAAACTCATTTGATTTGCAAGTAGCCATTAACTCCAATGCCTAATGCACTTTTTGTTGGGATTTGATTCCCCCACATGGCACGTTGTTTCAAACTTTAAAGCTTGAGGCTTCACAAATTGTTGTTTATTGCTTAATAAACATCAAAAAAATAGTCTCAAGCACTAGCAAATTCATTTCTATTGTTCACATCATGGATCGCCATCTCCAATGCTACAAAAAACTTCTATTGTCACAAATCATCACTATAAACACCATTTCCAACACTACAACAAAATTCCATCATTACTACCATCATTGTTAACCATTGTTATTGTTACAATTGATAATGGATTTCATAAACTCAATGTCTGAATATGATGGAGAACTTGATTATTTGGAGGAAAGTAAATCTTGATCCTTTAATCTTCCAAATCTAGTACAAATAAACAAACAAAAACAAAACAAATAAGAGCAACGTGAGAATTTCAAATTTCTTGAATCGAAAATGTTTTGCATATAAACAAACAAAACAAGCAAATGCAACGTTAATTTATGCATTTCTTGTTGATCCTTCTCTTGTACACAAACAAATAATATAAACAAATGCAATGTGATGAAATGATTGATAACACCTATAAATTTTTTTGCAGATCAACCATAGATGCAAACCAATCAAAATGCAACAACTAAGCCACCAATAAAGAACATAGAGATAAGAAACAAGTTTTCAATCAAAACTTTGAGTTCATAATAGAGATGCAAATTAGGAAACCTCAATAAGCAAATTGGGAGCATGTAAAAATCTTAGTTCTAATGCGAATCAAGAAAGCAAAACATGAAAAAATGATGGCAAAAGTGGATTGTCAACACAAATTTGAAACAATAGTCTCAAAGTGGAGGAAGATTTTAACACCGGTCATTAAGGAAGGTTGTTCGGAACATGTGAAGAATGGTCTTACATGCAAGATTAAATGGAGTTCCATTACAAACAATTTCAAGAAAATATTTGATTTCATAGCAAGCATTGGACAAAATCAAGATTAATGAGACATGAATACTTTTGAGAAAGAAATAATGTTTAACTTTTTTATAACTTTGAACAAAATTTGTATGAAATGATCATTAGATTCCTCAACAATTGGCCCATATTTCGACCACCACACATGAGAAACTTGATGGCTAATGGAGTTGGAATTTGCAAACCAATTAATTATACACTGAAACAAGCCATTGGACTCAATGACAATTTAATTGTTCCAAAGTTTAAAATGTGGTATGAATATTTAAATGCTACAACAAACAAGATTTATGCACACAACATTGATGAGGCATGATTGTATAAGTAACCCCAAATCACTAAGCCACTTTTAACTAAACATGTCGACTTGTCAAGGGCCACCACACCAATGTAGACCCCACCTTTAAACCCCAAGATAAAACACATTGTCCTACTACATAACCCAAATTGTAATCAATCAAAAGTGTAAGATGTAATAATGGACTAACAACTCCTTGTTCCTTTAAGATGTACAAAGGTGAAGAAAAAATATTTTTTAGTTCATAAGACCATGGTTGAAGCAACAAAAAAGGGAAACAAGCTTTTAGTTGAAACACTCCACAAAATTCATGATAGAACTATGGTGACCCAAAGAGTATGTTTTCGAACAAGCAATTCGACTACTTCAAGGAAAGAAATAAAAACATCAACAAAAATAAACTAACATGGTGAAAGTTCTTTCCAAATTGACATAAGTGATGAACATGGCATTTTCACAAGTTGCCAACAACAATGAGAACATTTAGGTTGATAAAATCCTAGCTCCTAAAAACTGAAAATAATGCATTGTTGTAAGTGATCAGAAGCATAATTGTAAGATGATAGCATTGAATATAATATTTCAATGCAATAAATTTGTAAATAAGCTTATGAAGGTAAGGGTGAACATTAAAGTGTTGATTTGTTGGCTCATCTTGGGCAATATTGATCAATTGATCTTCATGCAAACCATTTGCTTTTAGTTAGTGATGGGCATAAGATTTTCAATACTTGCTTCATCCTTGGTCTTCAATCGGTTATGCAACAAATAACAATTGGTAAAAATATCAAGTCAAATAATAACATTCAAATTTTATTTATGCAAAAATTCCTTAAACATCTTTTTCAAAATGCCAAAAACATTATCAACCATGGATTGGCCCCATTTATGGTTTTTTTTGTAAAACAACTCCAAAATATTATGGTGTTTGGGTGCAAGCAAGATATTTTGACCTTACTTGTGACCTTGTTTTCTACTTGTAAAATAGAAAAGAATAGTTTTCAAATTTTCTAACCTTTTTCTAACATTTCAAATTAATTGGGACTTTTATATTTCTTCAGTAGCACCTTTCTAACCTCCCTCTAGTTTTTCAAAAACATTGTTCCATATCATTTGGATTTGAAAAAATATCCCAAAAGTATCCCCAAAAAATATGTTAGTTCTTAAGTGTTGGGGATGAATTTAGTTATGAAAACAAACTCCATGTGTGTGTGTGTGTGTGTGTATTCACCACATCAATATCAATGGTTAGGAAAAATAAACAATTGTTTGCAAAAAAACATTCATATATTTTCAAATACTTGAAATCTATTTTTCAAACTATTGAAAATTAAAGGTCCAATTAAAGTATTTGCAAGTGCATTGGAGAAACATAAATATATTAATTTAGCTTTTGAAACCAATGTCAACAATATTTTTTAAAGAATATACCTAAAAATTTGATATTATTTTCACAAATTCATCTGCTTGTACTTTTTATTTGAAGACCCCCAGGTTTTGCATAGCAAAGCTACTTTATGGGGTACTTTATCATGCTTTCACATGCCAATCTTTTTTTATTAGTGTCATGATCCAATTGATAAAAGGATACCCTAATCACCAAGTAGATATAGAGGATTTCCATTTCCATTGATGTCAAACTAACCATGTAATTGAGCTTGCTTCTCCAATGCAAACCTATGTAACATTTGTGAATCATTGACATTTCATGGCAAACCAATGCAAATATCAATAAAACTCTTCTTACAATCCACTACTACCTACGCAAGAATGGAATGTCCCCCTTATTTGAAATAATAGTAATATTTTGGAAAAGGCATAGAAGGTTTAAAGATAAAATGATGGGTGCCATCAATTTGCACCTTGTACATTAGGCAAGCCACACCACTGTTTGAAATCATTCACAACAAGTTGAAACCACATGCAAGTTTGTAAATAACATAGGACACATGAATTTTGATAAGGATGGCTGGCCTATACTTTGTGTTTTTTTCAACAATGTTGGATTCAATTTATTAGCAACTTGAAAAAGTGTGGAGTTTGACATACTGAAAATTCCCACCCATCAATCATCTTCATATTCAATGAATAAAAAATTTTAAAATTAGGTAGTGCATCTTGGTTTCACCAAGTACCTAATTCTTATGACAAAACACCAAAAAAACAATTTGTACTATAATCATGAATTACAACTACATACAAGGGAATTCAACATTTTTATGACAATTGAAGGATCCATGGCAACAAAATCCAAATTATGAAATAAAGATTTGGATAGGTTAATGTAAATATGATCCACAAGTTGAAACAATGCCATACATCCCATGACATAAATCACACGTTCTTGTGTCGTATCCATGATTGCTTACAATGTGAAATGGAAAGTAAGGAAATTTCATTTGTAAAGTTTTCAATGATGCTATTGCATAAAAACACTTTGGGTTTTTGAATAAAGATTCAACTCATGTGAATGTTTTTGCAATAAAGAAGAAGGAATGCTATTGCAACAAAAATAAAGAACATTTTTGTAAGGACAAATACAACTCTTATGAACAAAGAAACAACATTATTGTAAAGAACAATTCAACTTTTATGAGCATTGTTATAACAAGGAACATTGTTGCAACAATTGCAACAAAAAACATTATTAGAAGAAGAGATTCAACTCTTGTGAACACCACTATAGCAAAAAAAAAAAGAACAATAATGTTGTTGTAGATTAAAAAATGCTATTGCATTAAAAAAAAAAGATACATGGTAATGTTGTTGCAAACTAGAAAAGAAGTAGATGCATGAAATAAATCAAACAAAAAGCAAAGAAAATGAAAAGATGAACAAAAAGAAACATAGAAAAAGACAAAATATGAAAAAAACACATTAATTTTTTTATACTTATGTTCAGCTTTTGACAAACTTCCAATATGCTACAATTAGAAAGAGAGGTTGGCAAAAACTTAAACTTGCAAAAAGTTCAAGAAAGTTGTAATGCAAAAGTGTGCCGCAAAGTTAGCAAGATGCTAGAACCTAAAATGATAAAATGCAAAGATTACAATGTGCCAAGCCAGGATGATGAAACTATAATGTCCAAAGATGAAGCATGAAGCTTGTGAAACGTTGAATTGAAAGCTATTGAAGATGCCAACTTCAACAAATAAAACTAACAATGAAGTAAAGATATGCATGTGATGGAAATGAACAAAAAGTAGATTAAAGAGGAGAGGGAGAAAATACAAGAATGAGCAACACTAGAACAATGAAATAGAGGGAAAAATATTTTGTGCAAATGTGAAAGATGCAAAGGAACGGAAGAATTGATTATCTTGAGGAAGAAAACAAGTGGCAATATGTAAAGTCCATGTGTGTTACACAATGTTGTGACAATGCTCGGAAAATGAAACGACTAAATACTAGCACAATTTTTTTTACTATATATGTGAATCATTAAGGTAAAAGTTTGTTAACTTTTTAAAAAAAGGTAAGAATAGTCATCTTGTGTGAATCCAACCATCTAAGCTACTAAAAGTAATGAGTTTTGAGATGTTACATGACATTTTAGAAACGGCTACTTGAGTGTTAGTAGACCCAACACAAAAAGTGCTAACACCAAGTGTGAGCGGTGCTTAAGGTCATACAATTGCCCCCATCAAACTAGAATGCCCCCCTCATTCCTAATGATCCACAAATGTAATAATGTTTGTATGGGGGGTGGGATTCTAGTTTTGGAGATCTCAACATGACAAGCAAATTACCTCCCTTAATAATAAATACATAGTGTGCGTAATTGTGACAAGAATGAGCTAATCAAAGAGACCGTCAGTTAATTAAGTATCCACTTTGACACTGCCGTGTGTAACTGTGACAAGAGCGAGCTAATGGAAAAGGACCGTCAATTTGGTATCCACTTTGATGCAGTGACAAGTCAGGGATCCCACATTTCTCGACTCTCAACTCTGGCCCACAAAGTCCCCAACCTGTTGACTTTTGTACACTGTAAACGTCAAAAGAAAAAACAGAAAAGAGAAGACGCTGAGCTGCACTGTGGGAAGGACTACTCAGGAGTCAGGAGTCAAGACGAACATTCATTTCTCCAGTAAATAACAGGTCAATTTTTCCTGCTATTCATTAGCCCGGAGATGATGACCTTATGATTGTTGTATACTTGCCGGGTGTCCTTCCATAACTCTTATTTGTCGCATGCAGATATATATAACATACCCCACTTATTGTGATTCGTGAAGGGATTCTTATGACGGGAAGGAAATATGGCGTTTCGCTGATTATACAAACCAGACAAACAACGTCACGGTGGAAGCTCGGAGTTAATGCAAGGCCCTATCTATTCTAAAGCGGGTCAATGGAGTTTCCAGAAACAATATAATTAATGCTGAACAGTTCAGCCGTATAGAATGTCAGAATCGCTGCAGTGCACTTTGGAAGACGTGGCCTCTGTGTCACAACACCGACGACGACTGCTACCACCACACCCGTGGGCCATGACTCGTGACTCGTGAGTACTCCCAAGACACACGCCGCGCGCTCAATCTGAACTGGGTCGCTGAATCTCCCCTTGAAAGAACTCCTAAAAGCCGTTCCCTTTTCCTTCTCAATTAATTATCTCAATTAGTTGCAAGGACATGTAACACCATGTGTAACTCAACGTAAATACAAGATTACTTAGGGGGCCATGTGTAACTCAACGTAAATACAAGATTACCTAAGGGGGTAAGGGATAAAATTTCTTAAAATAAATTTGGTCATTGATTTTCACATAGGAAAAAGTCATATGCACCATGTGATTAATTATATAATGATTATTTTATGGGGAATCACATGGGTAATTATCTTTTAATGAGGAATCACATGGGTAGACATGTGATTAATTATCTTGTGATTATTTTATGGGGAATCACATGGGTAATTATTTTTTAATGAGGAATCACATGGGTAATTATCTTTTAATGAGGAATCACATGGGTAATTATCTTTTAATGAGGAATCACATGGGTAATTATCTTTTAATGAGGAATCACATGGGTAATTATCTTTTAATGAGGAATCACATGGGTAGACATGTGATTAATTATCTTGTGATTATTTTATGGGGAATCACATGGGTAATTATCTTTTAATGAGAAATCACATGGGTAGACATGTGATTAATTATCTTGTGATTATTTTATGTGATAGGTAATTTCTCGAGTAATTTCCTTTTAGGTAGTATATAAGGGGGTGTTGAGACTTTGAAAAACACCTTCACTTGTTACAAAATTATTGTGTGAATGCAAAGTTTGTTGTGAAGGAATTTGGGCTTTTTGTTTCAAATGATTTTGGTGTTACTTGTGTTTAATTCGTTGTAAGAGAATGGTGAGGCTTGCATAGACCATAGAAGGGTGCAAAAGTGGTTGTGCAACCAAGGACATAGGTTTATATAGCTATGTAATAAAAATACATAATTTCGGTCCCCAAACCCATCCGTGTTTGACAGACACAAGAAGCCATATGGGCTGCCTTGGCTGAATCAACACCCTAACCAGGGTTTCTTCTCCTGGCGAACTGGTGCAAATTTGCACCAAAAAAGTTTAAAGAACTATGTAGTCTTTCACTGATTTTTCAAAATTTCGTCAAATTTGATAACACCCCTAGAAAAAGAGTTTGTCAGATTTAGACAGGTTCCTAGTGTGTTGTCAGGTTTTTTCAGCCAGATTTTCTACTGTTTTGACAAATTTTCAATAACTTGTCGCCACCAATGCTAAATCCTTTTTGGGATGATCTTCATGGTCTTCCATCACCAAAATGAAAAAAAAAAAACAGAAAAGGAGGGCTGACCCTAACTCATTACATAGTAAAACTCCCCGATTTGTTTAGGTTGCTTATAAATTCATAAATATCCCATTTTAAGATTCAATCAGGGTATCTGAGTCCCAATTTCTCATTTTCCTGCTTAAATATAGTCACTCTCAAGAAGGTGAAGGGATCAGTGTGGTGCTAGTTCACCCTGGCTCTTTCACTCCTGAGTCCTCACATTGTTTGTGGTTTCTATTTTGTTAATGAATTTTATCTGTAAAGTCTTGGAGAGTGGGCTCGGAAGTAGCTAGAGTGAATCAAATGACAAAAGTGAAAAAAAACAACAGTGCAAAAAGGAAATGAAATTGTTTTTTTTTACTCAAAATTGGTCCAAAAGGAGTTTAGCTCCTAATCTTAGGATAACAAGGCAAAGCGCCTCCATGGCCTCCCTTTATGACTCATCTTTTATTATCTCGGACAGGGAAATGTACCTTGCAATTGTTGCCTTAAACAAGTTTTTTTTAATTTTCAGAATTTCGTGTGCACTTTCCTTTACTTAAAGGTCCATTCAGACCTGCGGATAGTGCCAAAGTTAACTACGAAGTTACATATCACTGCCCTAAAATTTTGTGCTAATGCTGGTAATAGTTTATTGGAGCTTTGGAAAAAATCTTTGAAAAATGAATATTCAAGTGCTTAACATTGTCAGTAGTTTATCATTCTTATTCCTAACTAATAACTTATCAATGGAAACTTAATCTTTCGCGCTTCACCATTGCTAGAAGTCTCTCACATCCCCAAAAGTCACTCGCCATTGCTAGAAGCTCTCGATTTACTCCTCTTTGGCAGCAAGCTTTTGTAGCAGGCTTCAACATCTCCACAAGTAGAAGCATCAGATCATGTAGCAAGAAGCACCAGAGCATAAGCATCATGTAACATCCTAGAAGCGCAAAAGTAGAAGCATCATGTAACATCCTAGAAACACAAAAGCAAAAGCATCAGATAATGTAACAAGAAGCACATAAGCATAAGCATTAGCATAGAAACAATTGCAAATGGAAGTTGTGGATGGAGCAAAAAATTCACCAGACAATGCAAAAGGAAAAGGAAAAGTTAGGGAAAGGAAGTGTCACAAGTCCTTCATAGCAACAAAACCCCAATTGGACACAAGAGGAGGTGCTTGCACTAATCAACTACAAACAAAAGGAGCACATCTATTTGAAGCATCTTGAAAATCCAAGAGCAAACATACTTCTAACACCATAAAAGTAGAACAAGATTTTGGAAGAGTTGGAATAAAAAATGCACTCAAAGGTGCCCAAAGTTGGCAAGATGTATAAAGATAAATGGAATTGCATGAATGGCAATTACAAAAGGATTTTTGATTACCACAAAAGCATTAACCATAACACCATATTATAACTTGACCATGCAGGAGTCAAAGCAAATCCATTTGCCAAAATAGTATAATGAAGATTGTTACAATGCCATTAATTAAAGGGAGAGGGACATTAATGCTCCAATGCATGTGAAGGATTTGCAGGCACCAAGATGTTGTAACATTTTTTTTTGGCACAAATATACTCTAACATCACATCATATTAAATTGAAAAGTGTAATTGTTTTTGGAATTTGACTTATTTGGATTTTGACTTACCATAATATGCAAAAACATTGTGAAAAATCCTTCATAATAATGACATGGTTGAAGTTCAAATATGGGACCTTACAAAACAATACAATGTGACAACAATTTTGACCCCCCTATAGTGTGTTTTCACCCACAACTTTACCTATCGTCTTTAAGATGGTTAATTGGCATTGCAAATCTAGTGTGCCTAGTTCTACACCTTTTGGTTTGATATGTGCCTCAACTCATATATCTTAGCAATTAACATTATTTGAACATCTTTTTGAATTTGTTGCATTTCCAAAGCTCATAGATATTGAGGCTAGCAAAATTTGTTAAACGATTTCATAAATTTCATAGTAGAACATGATAGTTAAATTAGAAATAAATAAAAGAAAATGAAATGAAAAGCTTGATGACAAGATTTATTGGATTAATGTATGTACACAAAGAAACAATAATAATGAACAACAATTATTCAAACTACAAAAAAAGTTGAATGTTAAACAAGAAAAACATTCAAAATGCATGATAAGTTAGATGAGTATGTTGCATAATTGTTAAGGTTAAGATGGAGAGTGTGAAGACTCGTGTTCAAACTTGGGAATTTAACTATTGGGAGGCCCATGAGCAACTAAAACAACTAGAAATTGAAACTAAACAATTCAATCTAAGATGGAATAAATAGTGTTTGGGTTCAATGAAAAGATTTGGAGATCAAGAATTTACACATTGTGCTTTTTGATTGACACCACTAAGAAATAAATGAATCCTCTCTTGCTACAAAAGAATGTTTTGCGGATCAACATAAACAACTTATGGATTTGTAGTTGGATTATGATTGATATTGTGAACAAGTAAAACAATTATAGAACACTCCAATAGTGATTATAATACATTGAATGAAGGAGTATGACAAATTTCTATTAAGTCAAACATTGTTTGATGTTGACATTCAAATGTTTTTTTAAAACCTCAAAGATTGGAATTGTGGTGGGATAAGGTTGAAGGCATAATGTAGATTATGATTCTTGAGGCATTCAATGATTGAAATGCCCATAAATAGTTGTACATTTATGAAATGGAGTCATATGTTGTACATATCTAGACCATGTGTATGGACCACCAACAACAAGTTTTTTCTCCAAGTCCAATTCAAGAAAAATGGTTTGAATCTATAGATGTAGTGTCAAGTGAAATCCAATGTGGACTACTAATTGTTGCCACTAATTCAAAAATCTAAAATTTAGTTGACTTTGAAATACCATTATTGAAACCACAAATCTTACCTATGAATGTTCATATTAGATTTGGACATAAGGTCAAATTTATTTCAACTACTCATGAATATGAAGTTTTATTTGAACATATCATAAAACTAATTGTACCTATTATGGATCTTACAAATGTGATTCCTATAACTACAAATGTTTAGTTTACTCCAAATCTAAATTTGTGTATGGATTTCGAAGGCAAAATGTAGATTATATGGGGGGTAAATGGTAAAAGGTGGTTTTGATGTATGGCAATATCTATAGTAGTACGACTTGTAGTAGATTTGTAGTAATTCTCGAGGGACCTTCTGCAACAAATAAGATCTATAATTATATTTGGATATGTAGTTTATTAAAAGATGCACACTAAAAATATATGTATAGTACTAGTAATTTTCACTAGTCAAATTTATTGGTTAGATTTTAGTCATTATTTTTGAACTTTTGAACATGAAGCTTGAATAGGATTTGCATTAAAGTTTTGTACATAACTTGAGTTTTGAGATTGAATATCAAAAAGTTATTTTGTTTTGGCAAAAAGAATATATTCATTTTGAATTCAATGTGCACATACATATTTGTATTTTGTCAATTTTGCTACACTTATAAAAAATATACATATAAGATATTTCATAGAATAGGTTGTAGAATCCCAAATTTGTGCATAATTAAGGTCTATAAAAGAAAGCATAGAAAAATACTCCCTTTTTCCAAATGACCTCATGGATGACATGGTAATGGGTGTGTTAGTTTGGATTTGCCATGTTCATAATGTGTAAACATGGCATGACCATATAATTTAGGGTGGTATGCTTGTTGCACCATAATTGCTTAAAAGAATATTTGTGCAACTTGCAAATAAAATCAAAATACATTTATCAAAATCATTTATATTTAGTGCATATTCTAATCATAGAGGGGCATTGTGTGCACCTACTTTGTGATTATAATGAACCTTCATAAATTTCAAACGTGCTAAATTTTATTTATAAATGCATCATACTTTTGTAGAAAATTTGCAACTTAGTTGCACATTACTTGCAAAAATACAAATAGTTGGATGACAATGAGGTTTTTGTGGACAACCTACCTACCTATGTACCCACAACCTACATATAATATGCCTATTTACAATTACTTATGTACTTATCACCAACCCATCTATTACCAAAGTTGAACCTACCTATATACCTACATGATTAGGCATTCTACACACCTAAATTTGGCACATATAGTACATAACAAGCCACGTCACCCATGGAGGGACTAAAATTAACACCATAGTAAGCACAAACACCACATTATATGGATGACCTAGTCCACATGGAACCAATATTTTTAAATTTGACTAAAGTTTTTAGTTTACATAATTAAATAAAACATGTTTATTTTTGGAAAGGGACAAATAGACAAAAAAAATTCCCTTTAGCCATTTCAAACAAGTAAATATAGTTATGTTAATCATTGCAATCACAATGCTAGGAACATAAAAGACATGGTTTTATAATATTGATCTACTATAAATCCATCAATTTAAGGTATTGATCTATAAATTATGAAATTGAAGCATGAAGTTTTTTTGTCATCCATGTTTTGTGTTTGTTAAATAACAAATAGTATACGGTGAATCAAAACCAAAAAATCATGAATCTTTAATAGGACTTTGTGAAATAATTTTGACAACGCAAAAGATGTTAAATTTTTTGATGTTTATGTTTGGGAAAAAAAGTCATATTTTTCATAAACTAATTAATTATAAAATTTGTAAACGTGATAGGATATAAGTCTCTTGAACAAATATCTATAAATTCCACAAAAACAATGTCCAAAAGACTTCATAAATTGTGTTCATGTTTTGATGTTTTAAAAAATCCTTATACTTTCATGTCATTTCAAAATTGGGTTGTAAACCTCCATTTTCAATTTCTCATTGCATTTATGTTTTTTGTAAATTAGTAAATGAGGCCATCATTACAAAATTTGGAAATTATGAATCCATGTGCACATTCTTTGTGTATTGTTACATTGCAAGCCATAAAATTAAATAGTCCTTCATTTCCAATGTAATATATATTTTTTATTTGGTTCATTTCTTTCAAAGGTAATGTAGTTATAATCATTACATTGAATCCTCCCAAATAATTATAATAACAAAATGTATGCACCATACACTTTAACTTAAAGAAGTGAAAACTATATCATTACATGATTTTATGCTCATTGTAATCTACAACTACCTTCTTGATTACCCGTAATGGGCCTTGCTTCATATTCCTCCAATAATTGTGCATGCAACAATGGCCTCTAAACATGTATAAACTAGGAATGCATTTTCTAGTTAAATTGACTCATGTAAAGACTACCTTCCATTCACACAGTGCTTTTGGAATTAGCCCATGCACATAATGTTAGTAATTTTTTGCAAGAACCTTTCCCCCACTATTATGGCTAGCTTGGAATTCATCACAATTCCAAATGTGATATGGAGGATAATTGTATGTCTCATACAATTTTTTCAAGTTGTGCAATGAAGAACAATTGTCATTGTTCAATGTTTTTGCACGACTATCTTGAAGTCCTTGGAGCATTCATGGTGATAGATCTAGATGTTAAGCTTTAGTTCCATAACATTCTTTAGTAATAATGATTTGAATCCTTATAAACTTGCAAGTAATAATTATTAATAGTTGAATTAGCCTTTGGATATTTTCAAACATAGAATATTTATTTATTTAATATAATGTAACGCTTAGTTAGTTTTAGGACCTAATAAACCTTTTAAAGTGCATTATCCTTTTAGGTTGTGGAGAGGTGAAAAGGGATATAAAATTAGATGTGATTTGACTAATATATTGAGAATACAAGCCCATAATTAACATTAACATTTTGCCATGACAATATTAAATTAGTCTATAAAATAATCTTCAAGCACTAATGATGTAGTTGTAAGATTTCTAGGATGCAATTCTAATACATCCTTATTTAGTTTTCATTTCTATCAGACTTTTAAATAGACTCTTTCGAAAGGGGTTGTTGCATTTATTCAAGAAATTAGGGTAGGCATAAAATGTGGCAATGATGGCGAAACTTCGTGAAAACCCGAAGATCTTAGTTCCAACAAATTCGTGAAGCCCTAATATCGATGGTGGATTTAGAAATACATGGGAATCCTCATAATTTCAAATGTACTTCTAATTTACTATGTACTACATAATTATTTAATACACGATAAGGAATAATTAGGGAATATTAAAATAATGCATGAAAAGGTTATTACTTTCATTAAATTGATTTAGTCAAATGGGAATTCAAGGATGGTTATTTATTATTACTGGTAAATTATTCCAATAGTTCGTTATTTAGAATAGTTAGGATGAAGTAGTAGGATGTTAAGTCAAATGGACAAAATTGACAAGGATGGAGTTCAAAAACCCAATCAAAATGTCCAAGATAAGGAAAAGGATGAGTCCTCCAATTCCATTGGTCATGAGGATTATCATCCTATTTGATTGGAGAATAAAATCTTCTTAGTGTTTCATTGGGCATAAGGATTTTCATCCTAATTCCCATAGGAGAAAAAATCATTTTCGATTTTCATTGGTTCACGAAAGATTAGGAGGCCATTGATTGGAAGGAAGGATTTCCAAACCTCCATTGGACAAGGAGAATAAGCTCAAGGAGGGGTCATGGGAGGCTTACCAAAAAAGAGGGAGTGGATCTTATGTGTTTTGCCGGGGGAAAAAGAAGGAAAATGAGTGTGTGAGAGGAAAATTAGTTTTTATGTGTGAAAGAATGTTGTTCATGAAAAAAATGTGTGCAAACAAAGAGCATGAAAGGAAGTTGTGTGTAGCAAGTAGTTGTAGTGGAGTTCATGAAAGGATTTCCATGAATAATCCTTTGGATTCTTATTTGAAATAGTTGTCCTCTCAAATCCACCGTTGGATTTGTTTCAAACTTTAAACAATTTTAGTTTAGGAGGTGTAAAATGTTTTCTCAAAAATTCAGCATCATTGGTTTTGTTACAAGGGAGCTACACTTGCTGGAAGTAAAGGGGGTTAAACTGTTTTTTTTTTCAAATCTGGTCAAAATAGTTTTTTGTTTCGAGGCATAACTCTTGATTTCAAAATTAAAAATTATAATATTTTGTAACATTGTTCCTTTCAAGATTAGCTTTTTGAAATCCAATGCATGTTAGACTAAAAAGTTGTATGAAGATATTATGACGAATGGAATGAAGGGGGGTCAACCATCAAGCGTGAACATTTATTTAACATTAACATAATGTTCCTTCACATTCCATCATGATGAGTTTTGATTCTCTCACAATGTTTTGGTATCTTCCAAATGAACACAACGCATTAGATTATTTGTGAACTTCATTACATTATATTGAACCACCTTAACTTGTTAGAATACAACTACATAGTAATTGCACCCCCAAGTGAATTTTATGAGTGCATTTCTTCATGTGGAAGGTGTGTAAGAATTCCTCACAAAGATCATGAAATTGATGAAATCAACATGAGTAATAAAATGCATGAAATAAATAGGGAATCACAAAATGTTCAATCATGAAGTTCTTTTAGGTTTTATGGTTATTTTACACATAATATTTATAGACCATGAAAACCCTAACTACTACAATTGTGATTTCAAAATTGAACATCCTAGATGGTCGAAGCTAGGATTTGATTCCATTTTTCAAATTCCAAAGTTTATTCTTTATGTCAATGGCAATGTCACGGTAGGCCTCCAAAATCCAAAGGCATTATAAATTTTTGTACACAACAAACCCAAAACCTAAAAACATTGCAAGTATCAAGGTGCAAATCAATTATCATATCAAGAATTCAACTTGAAATATCATAATCAAACTTCGATTTTTCAAAATAAAATTTCAATTTCTGTGATCAAGTTGTGATTGGTTGAAGGTGGGATTGTCACAAATATCAAAACAATTAATCATAATATGTTGTTACAACTTACAAAGTTCCACAATTTCAATGTTCAATAGTAATCAATAATCAACCATAAAACTTAATCACATTTCCATTATGATATAACTTACAAGGATTCGAAACTAGAGAAGTTTTAAAAACTTGGAAGGCTTAAGCAACATTTATAGAATGGCACTTGTTATAGCTTCCTATTCATAGTCATCCCCTTTTGACATCGTGAACAAAAGTGGCAAAACTTGATGACAACGATTTGCCAAAGTACATAGAAAGAGGGAGCAAAGAGATTGGCGAAATTGATGGCGACCTCCTCATACTAGAGGTTGAGGATTTGATGAAAGCAACAATGGAGATTGGCCGAAGAGGTAAACCCTAAACCCTAAGATGGAGCAACCGGACACATCCAATTGGATTTGGAGCCCTGCAATGTGTGGGCTTTTGACAGCCTCCTGTGCGAGCGAATTATAGAAAATTTCCCATTTTTTCCAAGCTTCCAGGTAGGAGGTCAGGTTTTAAGTTAGGGATTTGGCGGCTAAAAATCGCCATTAAAAGAAACGGTGAGCAGGGTGGGTGAAATAAATCCTGAAGGGCCTATGACGGCTCCCATTCCAAACATCTGAGTTCAAAGATTCCATGACATCGTCGAAACCCGATGAAAGAGCACATTTAGACAGCTCATTGATTATGAGGACGTTTGAACTCACATGGAATTATTTGCAATGAATGCATTAAGTTTTCTCGTTCCATTGCAAACCGCCAGAGCACGGGCCCAGAAACGGCCCCGTTCCGTAGCTCTGTGTTGTTGGAAGTGCAATGCAGACAAGTGCAATGAAAGAAGTGAGTAGTGAGTACGTAGTACCTACGCTGGCTCCGAAGAAGAACGTCGCGCATTGGCGAAGAAGTTCGTGACCCACCGGTGACCGGCGCCACAGCCGTCAGACACGGGGGGCAGGGGCAGTACCCGTTAGATTTTATCCTGCGAAACCAGCAGCGGCTTCCTCTTCTAGATGATAGTTGCGGGGTCGCCGGTATTATTGTCAGGCATGGAAAATTCGTTCTCAATAATGACGCTGTAAATCTCGGACAAACAGTCGCCCCCACTGCGTATCTCCGGTCTCGTTGACCTGAATCTGTCAGTCAATTCAGCATCTTTGGAGCCTGGGGCCTCCAAAAGTCGGCCACCTACTTACGTACTTGTTATGTACTGCTGCTGCCTTCACTAGGCCTCGATAGTAAGTGTGAGGTATCGCATGCAAAAAAAACTGGGTTGCGAAATCCTTATGCTGAGAATTTCTGAAATCACCAAAACATACCGAAAACCGCCTTTGTGTTACTCTTATGCTGGTTCATTAAAGTTCCCTGTAGGCAGCTACCCTCGCTTCACTTGAAACACTGTGTCTTTGGTGCCAAGACCCCTTCATGGATCCAAAGTTGCATGGAATCTGGTCTTTACTTTGGGGAATAATTCTCTGGACGGTTTGAATCGAGTGGAATGACCTCTTTTTCACAAGGATAGGTGGCACAATCACAAGAGACAGAAAATAATTGGGGGAATGCTTGATCCACTATGGTAAGGGGCGTTGGACAAGTGCTTGATATCCATCAGACTTTCCTCATCGGAGGAGAGGAAGCAACGTTGAAAGTTTTGATAAAAGTTGGGGTATACATCAAGTTATGTGTTTTAAGTCTCGTAGATTTGTTAGATGGTGCTATGTGGGCCTCATCAGGATTCTGTCAGTTAATTTTGTTGAGCGGCCAGGGTCGCTCCCTTCCCTGTGTGGGGGTAGTTGCTGTGTTCCTTTTCTCCTTGCAATAAAGTTTTTCATTTGTGCTCAAAAAGAAAAAGTTTTGTGTGGAGAAACTACTTGTGTATATTTTAAGACTTTTGTGTGCATGTTCCAAATTGAGTTATGCTGAAAACACTGTGAGCTTCAACTTAGGGCCACTTTAGACAAGGGTATGGGGACCAAAAGCCCATAAACCAATTTGAAGCAAATTGAACCTTGAAATGGACCTCTTTTCACATGTTTTCCTAAAGTACAATGAGTGTGTTTAAAGGTTTGGGGTCCAATTCGAGGGGTCAATATTAAAAATATGTGATTGACATGTGAGAGGATTAGGTTAACCTTTGGTCTTCTCTCTCATCTTTTTCTTTTTTTTCATGATTTTTAAAATTTTGATACTTCAACCCTGCACTTTTTACCTTGCTTTTCAATCAACCTTCATTTCATGCACTTGCAAGGGCTGAAAATGCACTCCTAACAACCACATTGTGATGATTCACACAACCAACCATGTCAACTTTAGAATTGGTCAAAATTGGGGAAAATGGTGTGCTCTTAACAAAAATTTCAATCCATAGCATGTTTTCCATTCTCACATAATTTGAGCAACATGGGTTTTTCAAAAATAGTGAAAAAAAAGCAAAAAACAAAGAAATGAGCAACCTTGAATCCTATGTTACACTTTGGTTCTCCAAACCATGAGCTCTCCTTTAAGCTCTTTTTTTCGGTCCCTCCAAAATGATGTCATGTAGGCTAAAGAAAATTTTGATTTGTCTTGGTCCTGGACTCTCATCTAAAGGCCTTGGGACCAATTTGAAGCTCTTTACTGGTAAGAATGCTTGATTGCATTGGACCTTGCTCCTTTGGCCTTCTTCTAAAGTGGCCCTTATATTGAGCTTTCTCCAAAAACTTCTCTGATCTTCTAAGTATTCTACTGATAATTCATGTTTACATATAGCCTGCTGGGTGCACAAAATAGGTAGGAATAGAGAGACCAATGGTTTTTTTTTTTGTGGGTGAGATCTTTTGCATCCTGGCCACAAAAAAAGTGAAGGTGCAAATGATACAAATGACTTTTCTTTTTGGAAAAAATGGGCTCAAGTCGTCACATTATGAGGAAAAATTCTGAAGTGGCCATATTTAGACAACGTTCCAACATATCATCTCAACATAGAAAGACTCCTAATTTTTTCTACTTTCCTTGTCTGACTTGTATCCAAATTTGGTTAAATCCTCTTGTGGGTGATGGCCAATCCACCTTAACTCACATATTTGATAAAGAAAAACACTGATGGAGACCCTCTGCGATGCAATTTCCTGCCATCATTACACATTGTTTACAATGAGTAGATTTCATAAGGCGCTAAACACCCCTTAATGAGCTCTGTCGGGCGCTGGTTTCGAGCCTGACAGTGCAGCCCTGCGGAGAACTGCGTTGTTCTGCCGCAAGGTTTTTTTAAAAATTTCCTTTTTGACGTTGTACGCAATAAATTAAAAAAATAAACCCACCTCCTCAGTCATTGATGGTATGCCAGTGGTTAGTACATTGTAGGGGATGTGGAGGGTTCAACACCCTGTGCCCGTAATGCGAAACACTTGCCCCGAACATTGGCAATTTTGAAGAGCAACAGAACATCTTCACTTTTGTTGAAGTTCTAAAAGAACATTGAAAACCGGGTTGCATGGTTTCTTGCAGAACTGTGCAAGGCCGAAAAAGGTGTGCAAAAAGACAAGCGAAACCAGCGACGGACAGAGCTCCTTAGGGGGTTGTTTAGCGCCTCGCGTAGATCTCAGGCCAAAGCACCACCTGCCCCCCTTGACAACTTCATACAAAACCAATGATCACCTAGTGGCAGTGACAAACTATGGCCACTTTGCTAGTAGTAATTTAAGACTGGTTGAATCATATGTAGGTGATTCAAACATCTGCATTTTTGAAGAGTTCATTAGCCTAGAACGTGTGAACAACTCAACGGAATAGGTACCCAAATGATTAAGCTGTGTCGTAATTAAGCCTATCCTTTAAATTATCAAGCTATGTTGTAGACCTATCTTAAGTGAATATAGCTTTTAGGGTAGCCTAGTATAAAGCCTAGGTGGCCTAAGGTGAAAAATGTAGGTAGCCTATGGAGAAGTCTAGTGGCCTAGGTTTGATGGAAGAGTTTTGGTAGCTTGGTGTCTCAGCTATTCTAAATATTTATTTTGCAAATAAATATTGAGACACCAGAACTATTTGCAAAATTGCCCTTTATATATTTTATATTTTCCTAATTCAGGGTTGTGGGGTGGTGGTACTTTCGGTCAAAACCTAGGAGCCAAGCAACGCGCGGTTCGTTTGGCAGTGGACTAAAACTGTCGTTGCTGCTAGACTATCTCTTTAGCATTACTGCAAGATGCAAAGATCAGCTTCGTGAAAAGCCCTTTCCTTCTTTCTTTCTTTACATGTTGGCATTTTATTGGGGGAAAATGCACGTCCTATTGCTTACACAGTTTTGCTTTTCGGGTTTGGGTACTAAGGAACTTGCAAGATTAATTGTTGATCAGCCAGGCATATTTATGCATTCTCTTTTTGCAGTGAAGCTCTTGCATCATGCAAATTAGAAAGAGAGGATATCCAACTTAGAAAGACAATATGGGGGGGAAACAACTTTGGCAATTGGCAAGGCTTCAAATAACATGACAGCAACCCTTATTTGACATGGAAAAGAGATATTGGAGACCAAATATGCTAAGGGGCTATTTCATTTTGCACAATGCAAATCTCAAACATAATGCTTGGCAATTCAAAGTATGTCAAAAGCATGATGTACAACTTGGGTTTGCAACTCCACCAAGAATGGAACCTTGGTTCGTATGTATAAAGGCAAAAACAAAGCTCCATCTTTTGGTTCCACTTGGAAGTTCAAGGACCAATATCACTTTTGTTTTTGTGCATATGATAAATTCAAATGTATCATGGGCAACAAATGACCACATGATTTAGACAAATTGTCTATAACTTTAGTATGGCATGTTTTCGAGGAAACAAATCAAACCCTACAAGTTCCAATTTGCAAAGCTTGAAGAATCAAGATAATTAGTGAACATAAAACAATTGAGAAATGCAAAACAAAAATCACTCAACAAATCACTTGTGAGCCACATTCACTTGCATGTTTTGAACATTGTCAAGATGCATTTTTATCCCATGCTACTCCATGTTCATGGCGAGCACAATATCCATCAAGATTTTGCAAAACTCGTGAGCCCCATGCTCAAACTCTCTTGATTATAAAGTTTAGACTCCATCAAAGCTCAAATGACAATCTACAACAAATAATTATTCGCAATTACAAGTTGCAACGTTTGAATCTTGAATCCTCAACAAATGCCTGACACCATCTTTCTTGATTTTGGATTCAAAATCCAATGTTAATAGTTAGTTATTGTTCACCATGGTTTATAAAGATAATTGATATTAACATAAGTTTTTAATTAAAAGATCAGATAAAAAGGGTTTAGGTAATTAGTGCAAAGGGCATGGAGGAGTTAAATATTAATGCTAAGAAGGGAGGGGAACATGGGTTGGCGAATTTCAAATGTGTGAAGTAGTTACTAATGGCGAAGCCTCCCCTTTAATGTAGAATATTTGTAGAAAACCTCATTTTTTTAACCAAAAGTTTTCAATTACATGACATTTGCAATTATTTTGCAACTAGAATTTTTTTTTAAATAAAAGAAAATTTATGGCAATTACCAATTAAGTCGACTCATCTACTATATTGGTATATAGTTTAAACAATGTGAAACATGTTTCGACTAAGGGGCCATTTTTAGAATATTCTTGGCATCTAAGGTTTTTCAATTGGCATAACGTCAAGACATTGATTAATGTTCAACTATTTTTGAGACTCCATCACCACACATGTGTATATATATGATAAAATTTATTAGAGGATGGATGAAAGGTAGTCTTGTTTGAAACTTTGTTGCGTTTCTCTCTTTCAACTAGGTTAAACAATTAGTAGACAACTTCAATTTTATACCTATAATATTTTTATATTTATTTTATGCCTGATAAAATTAAACTACATCTAGACTTTATTTGTATAAATAAATGATGTATTTTTACACATAAATATTAAAATTTAATTTCAAAATAAATTGTAAAGAAAATTTGAAATATATGTTAATAATAATGTTTATGTTCAATACATGTAATTTATTGTTCTTATGTAAAAAATTACAACATATCAAATAATGATCATTTTTATTCATTTTTATACACATGATATTTTAATATGTGTTTTAAATTATGATTTTAAAAAAATAAATATTATTGTACCATGTGTCATTGGGCCAATTGCCATGTATTCAATTGGATTTTCCTTCTAAACCCTTTTTGCAATTTGTTTAAATTTCTAACAACAATTTCTAATAAAAATTCAATAATATTGTTTACATTTTAGGTTTCAAAATTATGAAATCAACTTTGTTAAATCAAACTTGGTGAAGGTTTTCCAATAATAGTAAGAACAATTCCAAATTCCAATATAGTTTTCAATCTTGGTTTTATTTAATTTTCAAATGGTTCAATAGTTAGTAACTTCCACACCATAACTCCAAATGTTCTAGACCGAATCAATGCATCTTTGTTCATTGGGAGCTTTTTGATTATAAGTCCCATAGCATAGTTTAAAACATTGTGGACGTTTGGGAGGTCTCATTATGACAAAACAAAACAAACTACCTTCCTTCATGCATAGATAACATAGCTTATGTTGTTGGCCCCAAGTGTGAACACACTCAACTCATTTTCGTTTCCAAATTTAATTTTATGTAATCTATTTGAATTTTCAACAAACAAATTCACTGAAAATTCAATATTTTCCACACCTCAAGTGGAAAATTTATGAAATAGACTTCATTAAATTTTGATTTAGTAGCTACTTTATAACAAACACCAAGTACACTTTTGGTTTCCAATGTAATTTTAATTTATTATTTAATTAATTTTTATTGAAAAAATGAGTTAATAATCAATAACCTTTGCATTATAACTCAAAAAATTCCCAACACAAGTCAATGCACCTTTACTCATTGATAGGTTTTCAAAAATATAATAGCATTGCAGGCACTTTGGTTTGGGAAATCTCAACATGAAAATATATATATATATATATATATATATATATATATATATATATATACTTACCTTCATAAATAAATTAAGTTACATGTAAATTTTATTTGTATAAAATGAATGGTTATCTATGATGTAAATATATTTTGTGTGCATATAAATAGTAAATTTTAATTTTAAAATGAAATTTAAGGAAATTCTGAAATATAAGTTTTTAATAATGTGTATGTTTTAATACATGTACTTTGTTATTTCTATGTAGATAAATTTATAATTTACAACATATCAAGTAATGACACATAATTAATTATTTTGTGGATCTTGAATGTTTATTCATTTTTATACACATGATATCTTAATATTTGCTTTAAATTGTAATAATATTTCATTTAACATTAAACTATATGTAAATTATATTTGTGTAAATGAAATATTGTTTGGCTTTTAATTTCAAAATCCAAATTACATAAAAGAGTGCATTAAGATTGTTGGAGAAACATAATAAAGATGAAAATGTAATAACCATTTGGGATGAGCCAATTAAAAATGCTCAACCCCAAAGGCTAAACCAAATGAAATAGGACGTTCATTTGTTAAGTGCCATATGGCTTAAGTCTAGGCCTAATGTAGGTGTTTAGGTTTAGACCAAACCTATGCTTAGGCTAGGTGGCCCATGTTTAAACACCACATTGCATAACCTATGGATGTGGATGTGCCACGTGCCATTTAACTATTCGTGGACCCAAACTTTGTGAACATGCCACATGTCATTTGATTATTCATGAACCCCAAATTTTATGAACATGCCACATGTCATTTAATTATTCATTAACCCTACACTTTGTGAATGTGCCATATGTCAACATTGTGGGTGTGTCACATGTCATGAAACCACTAGCCAAAGTTTCAATTTACATAACTACAACCTAATCGAAATTGCAACTGGATTTTTGGTTAATGTTGTGCCACGTCAACAAATGAAGTTCATCCACCAATGAAGAGTAATTGACAACAATTTAAACTATATGGTATGTGGTTTGCAACTGAAATGGTAAGTAGTGGCTATTGTTGTGGTATTGACACGTGACTAACACTTTCAACTGGAATGTCAATTTTGACTTGTAGTTTTTGATTTTTTTGGTTTGTAATTTTAATATATATTTCCTAATTGCAAAAAATACTTTGCAACTACACTTGTTCCTTTCAACTATGTTTTGTAGTTGAAATGTAGTTGGAGACATAGTTACAAGAGAAGGACTTTTCTACTAATGGAACCATATGACAACTTGGATTGATGGGATGTATCTTAAAGGTGATTTGACGGCTAGGAAGGGGGTCTTTTTGGCATCATGTATAATTATGAAATAGAAGTTAAAGATGTAAAACTAAGAAAAAAACCCCTATTTGTTGCAACTCATCATGGCAAGTAGGATTTTTGTTGAATTTTCCAAAATTTTCATTATTTTTTCCTTTGTTTAAATGGCCAACCTTGTTCAAATGGGGAAACTTGGAGATAATTTGCCAAAAATAAAAGCATTGGTTTTGGAATTACGAGTTGGATATCGGGGTAGGATTTGATCTAGAAGGTATTTCCTACATTTTGCAATTGGATTGGAGTCAATGCAGATGAATTAGCTTGGCCAGATGTTAACAATACAATGGAAATCCAGAACACTAGCAAGTAATCAACATCATAATCGTAGAATCTGGGTAATCAGAAGAACCATTTGTGTGGATTCTGGAGTCTGGACCAGCGTTATCCGGATATGTGCAAACATGAATCCAAATAGTTGCTGGATATGGATGTAGACGTATCCTGAAATTGTGTCACTTTTTATTTCCTGCATTATGGATATACGGTGGATGCTCTTTCAGCCAGAGTATGACAAAAGCATGCTTTTATTTTGGGGAGGGAAGCATATTTAGGCTTCTACATTGGGGAGTTCCCCACATTCCAAAAATATTGGTGATGGGCCAATCAAATGCCTCATAATTTTTTTTTAAAAAACAGAGCCACACCCATCACTAATTGATAGAAGCATGAAGACAAAAGTACAACTGTTGAAAGTACATTCGCACGATGACATCCAGAGGATCTTAAATCAGCAATAGGTCCTTATTTCCCTTGTCTGCCCTAGGCCCAATCCATCTTTTAAAAAGAGAAAAAGATGGATGATGCCAAGAGACAAAAATGTGGGTCCTGTTATGGATGCTTTTGGTGTGTAATGGGCACTAGGAGGCATATTGATATGCATTGTGTTTCCTAGTGTCCATCACACACCTAAAGTGTGAATAACAGTACCCAAATTTTGTGTCTGGGCAATTTGGCAGTCAGGTATAAAAAAGCAGACAATACTTTGATAATAATTTCTAGTCCAGTGTCACTTAATATTCTGTCCTGAGTATTTGTTTCCAAGAGAAGGCATCTTGAATTTTGTATTTAAAAAGGAGCCGCCCTCGACGAACTTTATTGACAACAGAAAGCACACACAGATACTTGGATATGACAAAGTAAGCTATAAGTAGTGAAAAGTATTAAGTTCATATGAGTACGACAAAGGGTATTAGAGTATTAGTGAACCACCACCCACCAGCGCACCATGCAATACAAACAGTGTGTTATTGGAAAGACTTTTGTTTTGGGTTGTATTCCTGTGTCATAGCTAACCACATTCGGTGGTTACCTATCTAACCATCCACAAGCATCTATATATCTAGTAACCACCAAGTGACTTACCTATCTACCTACCTAGTAACCACTCACATTCCTTACCTACTTACCTATGGGAGTTAGGTACTTACATATATTGTTACCTAGGTAGGGGATCAAGGGGGGAGTAGGAGGGTTTACTAAGTTGTGGTCCATGGCTGGTTTCTAGTGAGTGGTGCACGGGTGAGTGCTGTGTCACGTAATGACCTGCCAGAAATTTTGGAGTGTATCTGGAGTTAACCTTATAAAGCATATTTTTTCATCCAGGAGCCGGGAGGGCATTTCGTTTTTCATATTGCCCCTCTCTCTTTTGGCTTCATTTTGTCCATTTTGAGTCAAACAGAAAATGGGGTTCCAATAACCACATTTCCAATAAAGCTAATAGAAATATCCAGACTTCTGGAGTGGGTACTACCAAAATAACAGAAAGATGCTTAAATTGTTTTACATTCCTATCTCATTTATAGCCAAATTTGAAGCCATGCAATAGGTAGAATTTTGTAAAGGTGCATAGGGAAACACATGACTTGCTTGCAATGAGATGCTAAACAACTCGTAATGAGCTATGTCCAGTGCATTTTTGAGCTTGTTTTTTTCCATGGTTGTTTTGCATTGCATGGTGTTCTGTAAAAGCAGGCAACATGGTTTCGCTTGACTTTCATGTTTTGCAAAAGTTTTTTTTCTTCTTTTGCCTGTTCTACGATTTCACACTGATTTCAAACCTAGCACCTCCCAAGAAAAAGTGATAATACTTACCATCAACATATTTTTTTGCATTAAAGATGACAATTACACAACTAAGTGGGGATTAAGAGTTTGGTATTTATTGGTGATGGATAATCTTTATTTCACCATGCCACCGTTAGGTCTATTAAATAATTTCAAACATAAATATATTATTTATAATCATATCCAAATTCATGTCCTTATTCCTAGTGCTAGTTTTAATCAAAGTCTTGAAACTAATGTTGATTGTGCCATTATTAATCTAGTTCAAATAAAAGTTAAATTAAAAATGAAATAAATGTATGAAATAAATTGTCATTTCCAAAATGCATGGGTTGCAAAATTACCTTGGGTAGAATTAATGGTGGGTGCTGATGGGAAGTTGCATAAGGTGAAATGCAAATTTTATAATAAAATTGAAAGGCACAATAAATTTATGGAACTAAAACTAAATTATTTGTGCAAACATGTTAATTGAAGAATGACAACTACTACCATTCTTAATGTGGGAACAACATGGATTATTATTTTTTGAAAACAAACCAACATGTGTTTATTGAATGTTTGTATGTGTCAAAAGGCATGGACTATGTGGTGCAACATGTAGTTGTAGGTATTGTGGTTGACGCACCCTCAAACTCTTTGAAAAATTCAAATGTAAGTCTGAAATCAAAACAATAGAAAAAAAAAATTGAGGTACACTCCTTAGATTACAACATTTTGAAGGTAAGAAGGGCGTGATGGAACTCTAGGATGGGAACAAGGACGAATGACAAATGAATCAATTATTCATATGGACCTACACAAACCAAACAAGTTAGTTAGTGCATAATTTGAAGCATTTTTGGTATCGCAACCCTGGTTTTGGGCTCGTGACCAATGCAAAGGCTTGTGAAGGTGCGAGTCAAGAATGAACCCCCGAAGTCACATTTCATGTTCCCAGGAGTGTAGGAGAGTGCAAGGGAATGAACCCCACACTCCTAAATGAACTCCCATTTTGGGAGTTGGAGCCTTGATTGATTCCCAAATCTTTAGAGGGCGATTACAAGGGCTGAAACCCATTGGATTGAAAAGTCCTTTATATCATTGGAAAGTTCTTAAAACGTAATGCCTAAAATGGGCTCGAACTACCAATTTGGATACTCAAAACATAAGTTATGCCCAAAAGAAAGGTTGGAAGTCAAACTACCAATTTGATTTCGACCACTAGAAGTCAAGAATCTCCCTGATTTATTTACGTTCAGGTGGCATGTCACATGTCATTAGAAAGATCTCGACAAGGGATATAACTTTGCTTTAGACCTCATCTCAATTGGAGGTCTACGGACAAATTATGGGCCTTCAAAGTTGTGAGAGTCCCAATTTAGGGAATTTCAGGATTCCAATTCGGGAATCCCGAGACAAAATGACATTTAGGTGTTGGTCCTATGGCCAGGCACAAAAAATAGTATAAGGGGGAAGGTGGTGGCTTCCCCCAAGTTTGAGCCATGGTGAGTATTGTGAGCCCATGTTTGCCCATGGTTCATTCATGCACCAAAAGTGTTCGAACTATGCATTAACCAACTTGTTGTTTGGTTTGTGTAGGTCCATATGAATGATTAACTTGCTTCTCACTTTTCCTAGTCCTTATCCCAAAGCTCCAGCACGCCCCTCTACCCCAAAAATGTTATGAGCCAAGGAGCATCAAAGTTGCATGTTCATAATATAAATTGGCACATGCAATTGATTATCTCTAATACAACAAAATGTTTGCAATCCACAAATCATTTGTAAACATTTAGTCTTCCATTAATTTGTTATTATTGTCAACGAGGTGTTTAAAAGCCAGATCTAGTGGCCAAGGGGAAATGAACTCTTTTGATTCATGGTCGGCTTCAAAGATTTGTGTGGTCTATTTTTTGTTCATGGTGTGATTGACAACACGCAAATTCACATACAAAAGCCAAAAGGTGCATTTGTTATTAATTATTTTTCCTATAAACGAAAAGTTCACAACATTTAAATGTAAGTAGTTGTTGATCATGACATATGATTCCAAGATGTGTTTGTAAGGTTGTTGGGGTTGGTGAACGACTCTTGAAGATTGTTCAATTGTCTAGCCTATACTAGAAAACAACATACAAAGGCTTGTTTGATCTTGAGCTTGGATCATAAGATGGCACCTACCCTTACATCATCAATGGTAAGGGTTATTTGTTTATGTCTTGGTTTGTGATTCCCTATAAGAAAACAATAGATGTCCGATACACCATATTAAAAGCATTCTACAACAAGCATCTATCAAGGGGGAAGGTTGTCGTTGAAAATGCATTTGGGATATTGAAAAAACATTCAAAGTGTTGCTTTTGACAAACAATTTTCATATCCTTTTCCTCCCTAATGTAGTTAAATACTTACTGGTGCATGCTATATAATCTCATTTTAAACGGAAAGGATGTTATTATAGATGCTATAATGTCATAGTTGGCATAAAAAAGATGACATTCATGGTCATGGAAGGAATCAAAACAACATCAATATAAATTCAAGGTTAAATGAAACAAAACCTAATCTTGAAGGTTACGAACTTTAAAGAACAAACCAACAATTCAAGGGATTATATGAACAAATGGGTACGTCAAAATGAACAAAAGCACTTAGATTTGAATTGAATTTCAAAAACATTGAAAAATTGTTGGTGATTATAAATTGAAATGTTGATTTTATCAATGCACTCAAATGTCAATGCTTTAATGTCAATATGATTGATTGAATTGTTTTATCTTTAGATGAATTGCTAACAACTACTCAATGTGTGTTTGACTATTCAATAGTGGCTGGTTTACAATTATTTTTTAGATGTGTCATGATTTACTTGATATTCTTCAAATGATGAATTAAAAATGTTCACTAGTGGAAGAAGTTGTGTTTGGTCCTTGATGACAACATGACAAAAAACAGAGTTGAGATTAGATAGTACAATTCACCACATTTTTGTTCATTTTGTAAGCCTTCCTATCTCTCTCCTTTCGATACTTTAGGTGTGTGACGCGCTCCCAAGTTCCTTGTAGACCCACTTGAGGGTCAAGGTATGCGGCAATGCGGAAGGAGTTGGAACTTGGAGCCGCTCCCTAGCTCACAACACTTGGAGGGGTAGAGGGGCGTGTTGGAGCTCCGGGATGGGACTAGGAAGATGTGACAAGCTTATTCACTCACACGGGCCTGCACACAACCCACACAAAGTGGTTAGTGCATAGTTAGAGCACCTTTGGTGCTAGGACGAGCCACGGGCAACATGGACACACAAGACTCACCACGGCCCGGACTTGGGGGAAGCCACCACCTTCCCCCTTATAGTATACTCTGCAGCTCGCCACGGAGGTGGCATCCAAATGGCCATTTTTCCCGGGACTCCCGCGTGGGAGTCCCGAAATCGTCCCGGGTTGGAGTCCCGGGACTTTGGACGCCGATATCTCCCGACTGCAGAGTCCGATCGCGACGCGATCTGAAGAAAAGTTGTAGCCCTCATCGAGAGCTTTCCAACGCCGTGTCGCACTCTCAAATCGGATCTCGGCAAGACCTCGATTCCCGACTTTTAGTGGTCGGGAGTCAAACTGCCAGTTTGACTCCCGGCCCTTCTTTTGCCCATAACTTGCCTTTTAGATGTCCGAATGAGCAATGCGAGCCCATTTTAGACATCTACGTTTCAAGAGCTTTCCAACGGTACCAAGAGCGCAACTATCCATTGAGATTTGACCCTTCAACTCGCACTCTGAAGTTTCGGGAGTCCACCGGGACTCCCTCTCCCAAAATGGGAGTTGCCTTGGGAGTGTGAGTGCGCACTCCCTCACACTCCCTCGCACTTCCTTAGACTCCCGGGAGTATGTGATGACTCCCGGGCTTCCTCTTGGCCCGCACCCTTCCAATGCCTTTGCCTTTGCTCCAGGGCTTCCTTCCTTTGGACTCCCGGGCTTCTTTCCTTTGGACTCTCGGGCTTCCTTCTTTTGGACTCCCGGGCTTCTTTCCTCTTGACTCCCGCAACCTTGCAACCCCTTGCCTTGGTCGCGAGCCCAAAGCTAGGGTTGCGACAGTGTGGCTTAAAATTCTTCTCCTGGAATTTGGTTTGATTATTTTCAATGTCCAATTCAACTATATTGATTTGGTCCATGGTGTCCAAAAGGATTATGTTATGCTTATCCATTGCCTCAATGACTAGCATAAACACCAACAATTGATTCTTCTTCATTTTAGTATTCTCGAGAGTTGTGGCAAATGTTGGGTGTTTGTTACCTCTCACCAAGGTTTTGGAATTAATTCAAGGTAAATGTTTACAAGATGTTGAAGATTTGTTACTTGATTTAGAAGATTGTGAGGGAATTTCCTTTAATGAAATTGTTTGCATTTTTGGTGCTAATTGAATTACAATAGATAGAATAAGTATTCAAGCTTTTGGTGGAAACATAGGTATTCAAATGATTGAAATTCACATGCACTACATGAATTGTTCAATAATAATCTCTATAGTTCCATGATCTTGCACATCCTCATGAGGATTGTCCTATGTTTCAAAACTCTCAACAAGTACAAGTTGCACACATTATGTCTCCCCTTCTATCATTTGCTCCTCATCAAACTATGGGTGCCAAATAGCCTAATTGGTAACTTTGGTTAGCTCTACATCTAATAGAAACCATTTTCAAAATAGCATGTCAATTACAAGGTCCAAGTAAAACATACTAATCTTTTTTATCTCCTATGCATAACATGTATCAATCTTCTTTTGATAGATTGCTTGTACAATGATGAAAACCCACAATTTGTATGGGTCTCACATCTTGATCACAACCTAATGTTTTGTACCCACATAGGCATCAACCTATTCAACAATTTTCCTAAGAAAATTGGTAGCAACTACCTTGCTTATAGTAAGTGGATCAACCTCCCCTTTGTGGCACACTCTAAAATTCTTCATCGAATAATTGTTCATCAATGAAGATTAATTTACCTTGTATTTTGGCTTGTAAATGACCATCTTCTTGTTCACTCTAGGTGAAAATAAATTATTTAAGGAACGGAAATTTTAATTTGTCCAACAAATGAAAAAAAACCTTTGCATATCACATTTTTCATTTATCAAAATTTGATTACTCCTAAAATATTGCATTACAAACTTTTTTGTATCTTTGTCACATCCACAAGATCTAATTGGCATTTATGGTGGCAAGTTATGCGTATCATCAATTATTTTTCACATCTTAATGCCATCATGTGTTTTGTTTGATGGAAAACAATTGGAAGCATATAAATGCTTAATATTTCTTCTACTTAAAGTTGTGATAGGATTTGTAATTAACACAAAGTTGTAAAAGTTTTTTCCTCACTAGAAGAATGCTTCTCCATTTTGACCCTATGTTTATGACTATGGTGTAGCTAATGTCCAAATTGACTAATTTTCCAATGACAATTATGTCAATTTTATGTGTCATTATAGTCACAAGTGTGTGTAGTGGTGAATGTAATTAAAACTAAGCAAAAACAAATTTAAGTCAAAATTTTGACTACAATTTGTGATTGTTGTTTACTTAAATAGAAAAATAAAGGGAAAATGAACATTTATCATTCATTATTAATTGTGCATCCATTAATGGATGAAAACCCAGTTGTTTTTGCAACTACTTTAATACTTTCTACCAACTTTACATCAATTCTACCAATCGTACAACATGATGATTATACCGCATGTAAGTAGGTAGGCTAGGTATCTAAGTTAGGTGGTTTATATAAGTAGGTTAAATTGACTAGATAGGTACTTAAATTAAGTTAAATTAAGTAGGCTAAGTTAGATAAGTAACTATGTTAAGTAGACCTAATTTGCGTAGGTAGGTTAAGCTACATAGGTAACTAGGTTAAGTGCATCACAAATTTATTAAGCTTCATAGGTTCATACAAATTTTGTGTGAAATCTAATTTTCATAGGTTCGTACAAAAATTGCATGAATCCCATGTTATGGTTAATATGAACAATATTTATACAAAATTAATATCTTAAATATTCAAATGGATGGGTAATTATTTTTGAATGACATACGTGAATGTTCATATTCAATACATAAAAATTGCATAATTTTATGCAAAATTACATCATGATAATTGTATGGATTTAGTTAAAATGTACATTATACCTACCTCACATCAAGACATCATACGTAAAACAAATTCATTTATATGTAAATAATATCATCATGAATTTATCATGTGATGAATTAATAATAAAATGTGCAAAGTTTGTTTATTCATAGGTTCGTATATTTTACAAATGAATATCATGCATTGAAAACACATTTGACACGCGTGTGTTGATGAATGAAATATGATCTTCTAAATGAACAAATATCACATCTTCCTATAAATCCAATTGTCAATTTTGTTTTTAATGCATGGCATTAATCCGTGAAATGTACGAATTATGAACGAGCAAATTTTGCACAATCTCCATTACTAAGTCATGAGATGTTAAGTTTGTGATGACATAAATGTTTTGTGCCATTTTTACATTTTGAAACCCATGGAATTTGTATGGACATATTTTTTACAATTTTTGCATGGATTCTATTGAAATTTCATGATATTAATTTTTTTTAATGTAATAGTATAATACTTAATAACTATGTTAAGTTATGTAGGTAAGCTAAGTAATTATAAGCTAACTACTTTACTAAGTTGGCTACGTACTTAGCTTATACCTACCTACCTAAGTTAAGTAGATAGATAAAACTACTTTAGTACATTAATAATGTTACCTACTTTAGTTAGTTATTTAAACTACAAACCTTTCTAAGTTAGCTACCTTATTAGGCTAGCTTTAAGGTTAATTACTTTACTATTTACCTAGCCTACCAACCTACTTCACCTACCGACTTATGATTATATAACCTAAATTACATATTTACCTACTTAAATAAAACTACTTACCTACCTACCTTAACTTATCTACCTACCCACCTAATTTACCTATCTACCTACCTAACTAAGTAGGTAATAGGTAGGTAGGTAAATAATAAGTAGGTAAGATAGGCTAGCTAGGCTACATACTTTTCTATACCTACCTACATATACATTACTATACCTAGGCTTATGTTAAGTTAAATAGGTAGGTATGTTAGGTAATAAGTAGTAAAAAAATGGGTAAATAAATAAGCTACCTTTGTATGGGACAAACGATGCGGGATAATGTTGTAGTGTTTCCCTTTCAAGAATTTTATCCCAAATCCTTTGTCAACAAGTTCAAGTTTGTAAATTGTATAAATAGGAAATAGTCCACACATAATGCATGCACTATAAATATTCAACGTGCAAGTACCACTTGGGATGAGCCAATAAAAAAAGGCTTGTGACCAACAAATAAATAAGATCCTATTTACCTAAGCCTACTTATTAACCTAGCCTAAGCCTACCTACTTATTTTCCTTGCAACCTATCTATATGCCTAGCCTAGGTTTCAATTACTAATTAGGCTAACTAGGTGGCCTAGGTTGCTAACTAGGCTAGTAACCTAGGCCTAATATTTTAGGTAGCTTAGCCTAGGGCCTAGGTTTTTAGGCAACCACTCCAAATTTGCCATGTGGTTAATTAAAAACACCCATCATTGAACATGTGGTAGCATACGACTATTCCCTTGTAATTGCAAATGTAGTCATAATGGTCCATGTAGGTAAGATGTGACTATAATCTCTAGTTGTAAATTTAGTCACAAAAGAAGGGTCCATGTTAGACATGATTGAAAAATTGGTTACTAGTTTGTAAGGCTTTGTGATTCAAAATGTGACTATGGGTGCAACATCATGTCAATTATGACTACTTGTTTTTTGGCACTTGTTCAAGGCAACTAAGGTCATTTCTAGTCACTTGTGTCCTTAACAACAAAAATGTAGTTGCAAATTAAGTGGTTAATTTCTAAATTTCTTTTAGTGCATCTAAGTTTAAAATCTCAGTTAACATTAGATCAACACGTCAAAGTACTAGTCATGAAAATGACTACAAATGTTGAATCATTTCATGAATTTCTCATTCAATATATGATGGTGTAGACTTTTCATTGATTGTCAATAATCAAATTGCAAGTGACAAAATGTGCAATGTCAATCGTGCTTGCTTATGTCCTTTCTAAAAAACTTACCTTCTTTTTTTGGCTTCATGTTTTCCTTGTCTTAACAATATCTCAATTGCATTCTTGAGTTCAAAGCTCATGTTTATGGAAAAAATCAAAAAATATGGAGACAATTCTTTTTAAAGAAGAGACTATAGTTATTTTCTTGATATTAATAATGCTAGCAATTAACTAATGATGATGGTAATACTAGCCAAAACTAGGATTAGGGCGTCATTATGATTAAGTTGGTTTTATCCAAATTTGTTTAACCAAATTAAAAAAAGGTGAAAGAAATGGTTGCATGAGAATGGAGAGGACCTTACTTAAGAGACCTCAATTGGAAAAATTAGAGGAAATCATTTAAGGGAAGTGAGAAATCAAAATTAAACCAAAAGCAACATCAAAATGTGATTTGAAAAACACAAAATTAAAGCTATGAAAATGGTGGTGTGATGGAAAATATAAAAAATATTTAGGACTTGATTCCATAATTAGGTTATGGCTTTATTACATGTCAAACCTATTTACAACATGTTCAACATGTATTGGTTGTACATACATTTAGTATTGTGATTGTTGAGTAATTTTGGTGAACATCCATGCAACACAAAAGTTATTCATATTCACAAGTAGTAAAAAAATAAGTTTGAAAAGTTGCAATATTAAGAAAATATACACAAGTGATACCATCCTAGGTCTATAACAAGGTAGTCTATCATCAACTTTCAACAACTCATATCTAATTCAAAATAGGTCCAAAAAAATGAGTTATATAGTGTAGGTTGTTTGTTGTGTTTTATTCTCTCCCAAAATAGTTTTCTCAAATTTGTACACCAAAATGCTTAAGTAAAATTAGAAAGCATCCTTACTCACACAAAAATAGGGCATGATACTTTTATTTTTGAAGTGTGATCAAGACTCCTTCTTACAGGAAAATGACCGATATTGAAAGTGGGGATTTTCTCAACCATTCACACCCCAAAATTTGTTGGCACAATCATGTAGACTATCATAACTTTGTTTGTGCAACAAAGATTTATATGGCTAAAGGGAGGAACTAATATGTTGGGTTTTGGCATCAATGTTTTTGCTTGCATAGCCTCCAAAGTTGAGATCCTCCCATAGAGCATGATAAGGGAAACAAAACTAGGCACATAGTATCATCAATAATGACATTTGCTAAGGTGTGAACAAAATTTTGGTAAAGACAATGTCAATTGATTAATGACATGAATGAAGTGAAGTCGAAAAGAACATGTCCAATTGAAGCCAATTTTGTGCACAATGGTGCTTCATATCTTGAATTATGCCTAGTGTACATTTTTTTCATACCACAACCAAATAGGTGGATACTTAATCGATCAATGGGTTGTGTGCATATGCATTGAAGAAGTGCCCAAAATTGAAAAATTAAGGAATCCTATCCTAGTTCATCATGTAGTGAAATTAATTGCAAAAAAAACCCAAACATTGGAATGTAAATCGAGTGGTGAATTATGCATCACTAATAAGTCCTAAACATGAAAGTATGCAAGTTCAATGAACATTAGATATCTCATCTAAAGCATATTGTAGATGGTGTGTTGATGGATCGGTTTAGAAATGGAATCTTGAAATTGATCCATTTGGTTTTGGAACTCTCAACATTGGAAGATCACCTAAAGAGAAAATAAAGGAAAGAACTTGTTTATGCCTTCCTATAATATGCATGATGCAAATTAATTGGTCATTAGGTCCTTTTCATCATTGCAAAGAACATTCATTAAATATTAGAAGTGCTAACATGTCTAGTTGTACCCAAAACATTGATATTTTCAATTGCAACTCCTATGCAATCTAGAATTTATAAATAATTCCTAGATTGAACACTTGTTGTACTTGATTATATATGGAGAACCCCTTTCCAAATATCCAAACAATTACAAAATGAACTCCCATTATTTTCCATTGTCCATTTCAAGGGAAATTTTTGGAAAGGGATTGAGCAAGCTATGTATAAGGGGGGCAAATTTACACTAATTGTATTGTTTGTTTACTTGGAACAAGGGGTGTTAAGATTTGTCCCACTTAGGGCTTCTTTTGTGGTTATCATTAGTTATATTGCATTTTCTTTTCATTACTTGATAGACCAAATTTCCAAGGTTTAAAAAAAAAACTTTAAAATTTAAATTATAAAATCAAAAGAATTGTAAAGATCAAACAATGATACCATGTGCCCAATATTATACCAAAAAATTTAGTAAATATATAGACCATTGAGATTGACCAAGCAATTGAATTTGGTTTCAATCGACCTTTCTATATTTCAAGGGGTCTTATGCCTCTATCCAAAGGATGTCATCAACATCAATGAACTTGCAACATACATGTTTGCATTATATCCATCACAAAGTTTTATGGATTATTCATTAATACCAAATGACATTAAGAATTTGGCACATGGTAGTTGTGATTGGTTTTTGTTTTCAATTTCATGAGTAGGTGGATTGGCAATCTTTCACAAGAGGAATTCTAGCCAAATTTGGCTACAAGTTAGAAAGACAAGTAGATGTTTTTGAAACCCTATTATGTATTAACTACAATGTAAATATGGCAAATTCAACAATGTTTTTCCTAGAATTGTGATGAATTTTGTGGATTTTGTCCCCAAAAATCCATTGTGAAACTTGTTGGTTTTATTGTTTCCAAAGTGGTGAAATTTTGCAAAAAAAAACCCACAAGTTTTCATGATGATTGAAGTGAATAAAATACCATTTCAATAAATTATTCTAAAACATGGATGATATCAACATTTGAACATTAAAGTAATCAAGTTGGAAGTTCATTTAAAAAAAACAAAATTAAAAATAGGTTGGGTGGTTGAAGATCAAAAATAAAATAAAATGTAGAAAAATACATATATAATAGTTAGAAGTGAGCCCTTTAATGCCTTGAACTTTTTAAAAAAATGATCTATCCACAAACCAAATGCATTAATTTAGTAAAAAAACAATTGGAATTTTTCTTTTAGAATTTGGATCATGTAAGATTTTGGGCATCACCTACTGATATTATTTAAGAATGTCTAGCATCAAGCCAAAGCCCAAGTGATTATAGTTTCAATTCACAATGAGCTATGTGCCATACATACTATAGCCAACATTATTATACATATGGCAAGGATGTCAACACCTAGGTCAAACATGTGGAGAGGCTTGGCCAACAATGTTGCCTTTATAAGCTTTGCAGTTCACAAGACATAATTCCAAAAAGTCAACACCTATCTTAAAACCGGAGTGAACCAATATCCATTGGTGCACATGTAGCCAAAAAGGAAGCTAAACATAAACCTTTTTAATTGCATATAGACATAGAATGACAAATGGAAATCAAGTTACAACAACAAAAGAAATTGTACATATATTATAATCATGACATAATTAGTCATTCCAAAGGTAAATATTTGATATTAAAAGCCTAGGTGAACAAAAAATTTTGGGATTCACTTTCATTGAGCGTCAACAAACCTTTTCATGGCATTATTCCATCCTAAAATTCCTTCTCAACAACCTAGAAGCTTGCACAAGGTGAATTTTTTTGCCCTATCCCTTTTTTGATATTTGTATAACTTCCAATTTCTATTCACAACCCAAGTCAAGACCATTTGCAACTCCATCTCAAATCGCCAACAAGGGTACTCATTCCCATCCCGCCATAAAACTTATTCCCTTTCACAACAACACATATGGGTTTTGCCACTAAAATTGGTATGACAACTAGTGGGTTTTTTTGGATAAATATACGATTATTCTTGGAATTATAATAATATGATTTAAATAAATTAAAATTAACTAATTATAAATGCCTTAACTTTTGCAACTAGAATAACAACTTCTAGTCTCACAACATGATGATGTGGCATTCCACATACATGGTAATAAAATATTTGACTATTAGTCAACATGACAACTCATCCACTACTTTGGATAAAATGAAGTATTTGTTGGTTGGTCATTATGTTAGAAATGATATCCAATCCCTTAATGTAGCTTTTTGCATGAAGATGCAAGTCCAAAAACTTTACCCTCACTACAACAAATCTTGTCCTTTGAATCGGACACAAAAATGACTATTGTTTTTCTAACTACATTTATAACTACTTAGTAATAACGATCACTAAATAATGGCAAAAACATCAACATGCTAGATGGCATCATGGTTGTGCAATTGTAGTCAATGTGACAACTTATTGGGTTTTTTTGGTAAATTATCATATTATTTTCAAATTTTGTTCTTTAGTTAGTTAGTTGCAAAAACCATCCACCTTTGCAATTAATAATGACTCAATCTCTCATGATGATGACATGGCATGTTATATGCCAACAAGATGATGTGGTCTTAATTGTCAAGATCAAGATTCATGTCATTGACTTGATGAATTAATCTCATTTATCAAATTAATTGAAAATATTGTTGTCCTTTGTGATTAATAACTCGATCTTCCATGTGATGTTGGCAACAAGGTGTCATAAATTTTCATGGCAAGCCATGATTTTTTTTGACAGCATAAATTTTTATGTGTCTTGAATTTATGGCACCAATATTTATCATGGCATGCCATAATTTTTTGTGTGTCATGAGGTTTTTGGAATCATGAATTCATGCATGTATATGTATACTAAATAATATATTGTTAATTCGTAATTATGAATACAATATTAATAATCATTTTGAAAAAGTTGACACATAATTTTTTAATTCTTTAACTACTTAACACACTAGCTAGCTAGGTCTAGGTCTAGGTTAGGTTGGTAGGTAGTAGGTAGGTTGAACCCTAGGTTGACTTAAGTCACTTTGCTTAGGTTAAATAGCCCAGTCTAAACTTCTTGGGTTAAAAGTATAATGTTTGTTTTTTTATCTAGGCCATTTAGCCTATGTTAGGTAACCTAGGTTGTTTGACATAGGTAGGTAACCTAGTTAGGTTGACTTTTGGCTATGCAACCTAGCTTAGGTTGCTTTGCTTAACTAGGTTAAACTAGGTTGACTTTCATCTACACTAGCTACATCAGCTAAATTAACTTGACATTTGGTCATGTGTAATGATTACACCAGCTGGCCATTTTGTCCATAGGATGGGCTATATTTTTTCATCCAGTTCCTGACCTTGTGTTAACACAATATTGTACAAATCAACCTTTTTAGGTTGCTAACCTTTGACATTTTTTTTTTAAGGTTTCTTTTCCCAACCTTAACCTTACTACCCTCCAATATAATCACCCTAATTCCCTAGCTACCTTACAAACCTAGTTACATTATTGACCTACATTTTGACTCTACCTACCAACCCCTTACATATTTGCCTTTTATTTTTTCATGGCTAAATCTTTTGCCTTTTGGCACTTCTTCTAACTATTTGTGGCTAAACCTATATCTCTTAACTAAACCTTTTTTTTGGGGCACAACTTCTAACTCTTCTTGGTTAAACCTTTTCTTTTAGGCACAACCTTTAATTTTTTTTGGTTAAACATATATTTCTTGGCTAAACCTTTTCCTTTTGGCACAATTTCTAGCTCTTCTTGGCTAAAACTTTTCTTTTTGGCACAACTTCTAACTCTTCTTGGTTAAACCTTTTCCTTTTGGAACAACTTCTAATTTTTCTTGGCTAAACCTTTTCCATTTGGCACAACTTCTAACTCTTCTTGGTTAAACTTCTATCTCTTGGCTAAACCTTTTCCTTTTGGCACAACTTCTAATTCTTCTTAGTTAAACCTATTCCTTTTGGCACAACTTTTAACTCTTCTTGGTTAAATTTATATCTTTTGGCTAAACCTTTTCCTTTTGGCATAAACTTTAATTTTTTTTGGCTAAACCTCCATCTCTTCATGGCTAAACATTTACATGTTGACAAAATCTTTATATCTTAGTAAAACCTTTACTTTTCAACAAACCCCATATATATATATTTGGCTAAACCTCTACCTTTTGGTAAAAATTCTAACATTTTTTGGCTCAACTTATATCTCTTAACAAAACTTGCATCTATTCATGGCTAAACCATTATATGTTGACAAAAGTTTGATCTATTATTGATTAAATTTTTACTTCTTGGCAAAACCTTAACCTTTTCTTAGATACATTTTAACCTTTGAATAAAACCCTTCTATTGACGCGCTCCCTGGTCCCGGGGTGAACCCACTTGAGGGTTCACCAATGTGAAGTTGTGGAAAGTTGGGACCGAAGGGCACGCTCCCGACTTCCAACTCTAGAAAGGGGTAGAGGGTTGAGTTGGAAGTCTCAGGATTAGACTAAGAAGAGGAACTAGAAGACCAAGCTTGAATCTGCATCCAAAAACCAACCACGGGAGGTTAGTTCAGCATTCGGGACACCCTTGGGTGTCGGGATTTGCCACGGGCACTTGGACACACAAGATTCACCACGGCCCGGACTCGGGAGTAAGCCACCACCTTACTCCCTACTCCCTATAGTATTCTCTGCAGCTCGTCGTGGGGACTACATCCAAATGGCACAAATTCTCGGGACTCCCGAAATGGAGTCCCGATTTTGTCCCGGCGGGACTCCCAGAACTTTGAACCACCATAACTCCCGACTGCAGAGTTGGATCGCGACGAGGTCTGAACCAAAGTTGTAGCCCTCGTCGAGATCTTTCCAACGCCATGTCGCACTTCCGGATCGGACGTCGGGAAGGGGTCTATTCCCGATTTTTAGTGGTCGGGAGTCAAACTGCCAATTTGACTCCCGGCCCTTCTTTTGCCCATAACTTGGACTGCAGATGTCCGAATTGCCAATGCGAGGGCATTTTCGATATCTACGTTTCAAGACCTTTCCAACGACACCAAGAACACCCCAATGCGAGGTTTTTTTCCCCTTGCTGTCGAGTTCTGAACATTCGGGAGTCCCGGAGGACTCTAAATCCCAACTTTTCCAAGTGTTGGGCTTCACCCCCACACTTGGCCAAGTTAGGGTTGCGACATCTATGTTCATGGTTAAACCTCTCACTTGGAAAACCTTTGAATTTTTCTTATTTAAATTTCTACATCTTGGTTTTTTTTGGGGCTATATTTGTACTTATAGGTAAAACTTTTATATCTTTTTGGTTAAACTTGTACAAATTAGAAAAACTTTTAATTTTTCCTAGTTAACCTTATACGTCTTAACAAAACTTCCATTTTTTCATGGTTAAACCTTTCACTACAAAAAAAAATGTCCCTGTATGCTAAGTGATTTCACTGGATTTTGAATGAATTCATTGGTTATAATGAATGGGGACCAGTGAAAAAGCAATGAATTCACTAGTCTAGTGAACGAAAACTAATGAACTACACCCACATTTTGTAGTAGTGTCTATTTGTTGATAAAACCTTTATCTTTTCTTGCTTAAATTTTTATCTATTGGAAGAACTTATATTTTTTCATGGCTAAGTTTATACCTATTAATAAAACCTTTACCTTTTGACAAAAAAAATTGTATTTTTGAATTAAACTAAAGATTTTTTTTTCCACAAAATCTTTTAACAAAATTTTTGGTTATCCTATTGACCTAGCCATCTTATTAACGTAATTACATTATTGACCTGACCTTTTTTTTATTTGTGTACATTACCTACTTATCATTTACAAGATGTAATTGTCTACCACTATAAGAGATAAAAAATATGAAAGTATTGCACTAAATGAACTTATAACCATTTAAATCATATTTTAACCCTTTAATTCAATAAATGGTAACCATGAATGCAAATATTGCACATTTGATCAACTTTTGTGATTCACACATAGGTATTATATATTTTGCTAGTTATTGTTATAAATTAAAATAGCTGACAATCTAATAGTAAAATATAATACCCACATACAAAAAAATGTCATTTCAAATACAATATATTCTATAATTATTACATATTTTGTGACCAAAAATGCAAACATTTTTTTCTTTTGGATTTTTTATAATTTTTTTTTCTATGTTTTTTTTCCCTCCTAAATTTTCTTTTTCTTGTTCTAGATTATTTTCTTCTATTAAGCATCCATATTTTATGCCCAACATTTGGGTATATTGCACACACCATCCAAAAAAAAAACTAGCATTTTATGCTTCAAATGTGGGTATTGTAAAATCATTTAAACAAAACTAATGTTTATTTTGTGACCCTTATGCAAGTATTTCACATTGAACTTTATGTTTTTGAAGTTCTTTTAATGCAATAATGCAACATTGCAATATGTTTCAAATTTGTATTTTTAAGGAAAATTTCAACAAAGTGTTAATGCAATGTTCACATTCAAAGCATGCAAACATAATACAAATTTGGGGTTACAATTACAATAAGAAAAAACTTATATGTATTCGATGCAAATATCACATCTATCAAAACTTTTTAAAATGTCCAAAAGTTGAAAAACATGAATTGCATGCCATTATTTATGTTTAAAAAACTTGAATATTATATGCATGCTACTTTCTAACTTCAAGAGACCCCTATATAAACCTATTTTCATTAGCCACCATGTCATGTGTTCATTAATAAGTTGTTGCAACCACCTTAATAACATGTTGATGAATGTAAAGTTGATAGTGATACAATTGGAGTTGAATGGCATTGGTTATATAGTGGTATTTCATAGTTACACAAAATCTGCATCAAACACATGATACACATTAATATGCAAGTTTGAAAAATGTAAACCAAACTCCCAAAACATTACATGGGGTATGAAGATATGTAATATACTTGATTTTTAAAAAAATTAAAAATAAGAAATAGAGAAAATAGGAAAACAAACTTCATCTTTTAGAATTTTAAAGACCAAAAAAAAGAAAAAAAAGGGGGGGCAGATTTTTCCAAGACAAACATAATAAAAGAAACAAAAATAATAATTCTTCTAGCATTTAAAAAACAGAAACAATGAAAATATAGGGGAAAAAAACCCAAATTTTTTTTTTATATAAAAACAAAAAAACAAAACAAAACAATGAAAAGGAAACAAGAACTATAATTTTTTTTCTTGGATTGAAAATAACAAGAATAAAAAATCTTCAAGAAAAAATAGAAAAAGGTTAAAAAAAAAACTTATTCTAGAATTTAAAAAGTAGAGAAAAAAAAAATCTTGGTCTTTTAATTTTTTTTTTATCATCTTTTTTTCAAAAAAAAATTCATTTCCTTCTCTTTTATTCTTTTGTTTTGTTTTCTTTCTTTTTGTTTTTTTTCCTTTTTGCTTTTGCTCTCAAACCAAAACAAAAAGAAACAAAGAAAGGATATAGGCATACCTCGCATGATGTGCATAACTAATGATGATGCAATGAGCAATGGCAACAAGCACAACAATGTAATGAAAAAAAGAAAATATTTGAAAAAGGAAAAGAAAAAAACAAAAGATGAAAAACAACTAATGTAGGAACAAAAATGAAAGAAAAAAAAATGATAAGAAGAAAAATCTATAACACAAACAAAAAAGAAGAAGAAAACATTTTAACAATAGTAGTTAAAAGAAAGAGGGAAAAAATGATGAAATAAAACTACAACAACAATGAAAGAAAATATGATGGCAACAAAAGAGAAGAAAATGACACTAGAGAGAAGAAGAAAGAAAGAACAAAAGAAAACAATGAAAGAGAAGAAAATGACATTGGCGAGAAGAAGAAAGAACGAACAAAAGAAAACAATGAAAGAGAAGAAAATGACACTAGAAAGAATAAGAAAGAAAGAACAAAAGAAAACAATGAAAGAGAAGAAGAAAAAAAGAACAAAAGAAAACAATGAAAAAGAAGAAAACCACAGCAGAGAGAAAAAGAAAGAAAGAACAAAAGAAAACAATGGAAAAGAAGAAAATGGCAATGAAAGATAAGAAGAAACAGCAAAAGAGGACATTGGAAGAGAAAAAGATAGAAGCGGAAGAGAAAAAGAAAAAAAGTTGAGAAGAAGAAAGAGGAGGGAAAAAAGGGGGGAATTTTTGTGAAGTCTAAGGGAAGGGTGGACCAGTGAAAAGGGGAAAAAAAAACTCGCCTCACTGTTTGGTTTAGGTTAAATGGGTTCATCCCAAAATGGCCGGAGCAGCTTCATCCAGAACTGGTGCACTGGTGGGTGCTGGTTCACTCTGGCCGGACATGCAATAGTCTCCACCCACAATTCACTCCCCAGATGACACTTCTGTAGGTGGAGATTGGTAATGGTGGGTTACATGGAGTAGAGGCAACGACGCTGACAAGTTTTATGTAGAAATTTCTTCATCTGATCTGAAGGGGGATGGCTTTTAAATGCCCTTACTATTAACCAAAATACGATTGGGTCGTGCTAACCAAGACAAGTGATACTGAAATTTACTGAACTATGTTGAGGCCGTATTGACTGCTTACATGATTCCAATGGGGTAAAATAAAGCGTATGATGATCCCTCGAAGGGGATGAATTGCACCAGCGCAGACGCAGGAAATTGGAATGGTCTGGTCATATATGATGTGGCAGGCCGTAGGAGCTCATAGCTAAAAATGTGCAACACAATGGCTGGATCCTGAAGACTGAGAGAGCAATCAGCAGACTTGGTCGGGCATTAGAGTCCCAAGGTGTGGCCATATTAAACATGATGGATTTTGCAGCAACGGAAAAGATAGAATGTGGCAGCCAAAATTGTCACAATTAGGATCCCTTTCCATTAGCTGCTGAAATCATCAGTGTACAGCAGCATAATGGAAAGCCATTGACATAGGGCTTTGTTACTTGGTCGCTTTCCATTGCAGAGCTGCAACTACAGTGAAAATGTGTAATTAATCGTATTAGGGACTCTGGGAACACATGTTCTCATGAGTAAAAGGACAGATATCATGGTGTGACTCATAGCTCTCTCTTGCAATTGGTCAATAGAGCTGGGAGATGACTGTGAACACAACTATTTGAAAAAAGACAATGGAAAGCTGCTCCGATCACAATCTTTCATCAGAGCACCTTAATGGAAAGACGTCATTAGAAGGTGCTTGAGACTGAACTTAGTGTCATAGGCTGTAGCACTGGAAGACTGGAACTGTTTGCGCCGGTGGACTCGTGGAGGTAGTTTACTAGTTTATTGGGGGAAGGGAATTAAGTCCGAACGCAAATATGGCCAACTTATAGCTAAATTAAGGGTAGTCGGTTAACTGTCAACAACATCCCCTATAGTCTCCATTCAGTAGACCCACAACCAGCGGGTGGGCTGGGTCCACACAACGAGGCTATGGGGTCGCCGACTGACTCAGTCAAAGCACTGCCAAGTAGAAAAGAGAGGATTTCATGTGGGCAGGTCCAAGATTTGGTTACCACATATTTTTGTTTGGTTGCGGTTTCTTACTCTCCATTTATGTACTATGGAACGGGGCTATTCCACATTGGAACGTGTTGAGCCTCGTAGGGCGAGAGGCCGTTCCGTCACAGGATAACAGGTTCTATTAGGTCCTGTTCAGTGTTAGGCAGTTCTCAAATTGTCACCCAGTTCTCAACCCGGTTCTCACAGTGAGAATCAGTTGACGCCGTTATATGTGAGACCCAGATTGAGAACCAAAATTTGGTTCACGAAAATCAGTACCTTTATAAAAAATTCTATTTTTGAAGAATCGGACAGGTTCTCTCAAAGAACCTCCATCCAGTTTTTAGTCTTTCTGTTTAAGGTTCCTAAACAACATGCGAAGGCATTGTTTATTGTTAGGGATAATGAAAAATATATAAACGACACTTGAGCTTTGTTTTTTTTCACAATGTTGTTTTCTTTCTTTTAGTTGTGCTTTCTTTGCATTGGTTGTTTTAATTTCTTTCTCTTAGTTGTGTTTGCTTTTCACATTAGTGCTACTGCTCATGTTGGCGCTACTTTTTTTTGTGTTGTTGTTGTTCATGTTGGTGTTGCTTCCCTTGTGTTGGTGTTCCCATTTTTGCTTTGGTGCTGCCATTCTCGTGTTGTTGGTGTTCCCATTCCCACATTAGAGTTTCCATTTTTGTGTTGGTGATCATGCTGGTGTTGCTTCCTTTTTTTTGGTGTTGCCTATTTTGCATTCACATTGTTGTTTCCTATGCATGTTGTTGTTTCTCTTCACATGCTAGTGTCGCGGCTCTTCACACGTTAACGTTGTCGTTCTTTTCGTAGTGGTGTTTGGCTCTTCTCATTAGTATGTTATTCTTCTATGCAAGTCCATCGCTTTTCTTACATGGTTTTCAATTCTTTTTGCATTAGTTCATCGCTCTTCTTGTGTGGTGTTCGACACTTTTTGCATTGGTTCAACTTTTTTTTTGCACGGGTGTTTAGCTCTTCTCACATTGGTGTTATTGCTCTCCCAACACTGGTGCTATCAATCCCCTCGTGTTAGTGTTATCACTCCTCTCACGTTGTTGTTGCCGATGTTATCATTCCTTTCACGTTGTTGTTGCCGATCCCCTCATGTTAGTGTGGTAGTTCATTTCATGCTAGTGCTACCACTCCTCTTACACCAATGTTGTCATCCTTATTGCATTGGTGCTGCAACTCCTCAAGTACCCACTAGCCTAACTCTTGTTGTTTTTCTTGTGTTGTTGTTATTTTGTTTCCTTAGTAAGAATGGTACTTCCTTTCCCTTTTTTGCCTTGTGCAAGTTGGAGCTTTGAACACCAAACTTCAAGCATTAGAAATAATTTTTTTTCATTTTTTTTCCATCAAATGTTGTTTATTTTGATAATGTGTTTATTTATTTATTCATTATTAAAATTTTCAAGATTTTCTAAACTTGCATATTTTTCTGTACATTGCATTACAAAACCCCATTACCTTTTGTTTTGTAAAAATTAAAAGATATATCTATCTTCTTTTGTGAATGCTTAAAAAGTAAATTGCATCTTGTAATTGCTTGTTATTGTTACTTTTTGATATATCATATTTTTTTTCATTATTCATTGATGTAATAATTATAATTTCAATTTGAACATGGAACAATATTTTTTAAATTAAAATACATGTGATATGTTTATGAATGAAGTAAAGATGGAAAATGAACCTTTGCAAGACATGAAGAAAATGCAAGTGTTCAAATAAAGGGAAATATGAATCCATAATCTAATGAAGAAAAAATGAAAGATAATTTGAAAAGGTTATATGCACAAAGATTATTTTGGAAACTAAATACTATAAATGTTTTGTGTTGGGCATTTTACTATGTTAGTGATAACAAAGAAGTTGACTTAACAACTCTTCGAATTATGCATTATATCATTTGTCACATAGTCCAACTTCAAATTAAAACCCAAAAACTCAAGCTAGGAAAGGATTAATAATATATAACACAACTAATTGTATAATTGCATTGAAGAAACATGTAAATTTAGATAATTGTAATATTATATTTTATTTTGAAAAAATAAATAATCCTTTGTGGGAAGATGAAAAACAACCTTTTAAAAGATACCAAATTTATTTTATAATTCCATATCCAATTTGTTTTCTACAAAATAACATTTTTTTAAAAATGATCTATATCGAAAATAATTTATGGAAAACTTGTGTCGCAACCCCACTTTGGGATAAGTGCGAGGATGAAACTCACATTCCCAAAAGTGGGAAATTAGAGTCCTTTGGGACTCCTGAAAATTCAGAGCTCGATTGCAAGGGTCAAAACACCTCACATTGGGGTGTTCTTTATATCGATGGAAATCTCTTGAAGTGTAGATGTCCAAAATGGCCTTGCATGAGCCATTTGGACATCTGCAGACCAAGTTATGGGCAAAAGAAAGGCCAGGAGTCAAATTGCCAATTTGACTCCCGACCACTAAAAGTTGGGAATCGACCTGAATCCGACGTCTGCAAGAGGAGTGCGACATGGCGTTGGAAAGCTCTCAAAGAGAGCTACAAGATGCTTTAGACCTCATCCCAATCGGAAGCATGAGCAAGAAATTATGGATGCCCAAAATATCGGGAGTGCAAATCGGGATAATTTCGAGACTCCTCCTTGGGAGTCCCGGGAAAAAGTGCCATTTGGAGTAGCCTTGGCGGAGAGCTGTAGAGAATACTATATGGGGGAAGGTGGTGGTTTCCCCCGAGTCCAGGCCATGGCGAGTGAAGTGAGTCCAAGTTGTTCGTGGCCTGTCCCAACACCAAGGGTGTTCCCGAATGTGAACTAACCCACTTGTGGTTGGTTTTGGATGCAGGATCGTGTAACAAGATAATTGTCCCTCTTCCTAGTCTAATCCCGGAACTTCTAGCACACCCCTCTCACCCCCTTTAGTGTTGGAAGTTGGGAGTGGCCCCCAAATTCAACTCCTTCCGCAATTCCTCATACTTGGACCCTCAAGTAGGTCTAACAAGGAACTTGGGAGTGCGTCAACTTGGGTCTTTTAGTTGTCAAAAACCATTTTCCTCTAAATTTGTGGAAAGTAGTTAGTTGAAAAGGTTTAGTACATTCATTCATGCCAAAAATGTATTTCCATCCAAAAAAATAAAATTCATGAATTATTGCCCAAATTAGTGGAGGAAAAACAAACCAATTATATGTTTACCATCTTTAGTAAAATGCAATTTTGCAACTACAAGCTTAGTTTTGTGGATCTTGAAAGGTGGACATGATATTTTGCGTTGGTGATTAATTTTTTAGGAGTTGATTGGAAGCCATAGCACATTACACTTGGCCTTTTTAAACAAAATACTACTAGACAAACCTTGGCCAAAACCTTGACATAGTTGTTGCATAGTTATGCATTGAGGAGAAAAATTATCACTTACATCAAGGATGAAGATGTAATTTGAACACTAGGATTGGAGCCTTGAAATCAATTATAAGTTGTGATATGTTAAGTTTTGGAAGAAAGTTTCAAGGCACTTGTTTTGGTCATGCATTTTCTAAAGCATGCCAATATGCAACAACAAATGAATTTTTTTGTAAAGACTTATGATATGTGTCGATCAAAACTATTTGAAAAGATTTACAAAATGCAAAAAAATAAAAAAAAGGGAGGCAAGAATGGGCGAAGGCATGTGTCAATTCAGGTCTTCCCCCAAGGAAATTGAATATTTCAATGAAGACAAGGTAATTTTTTTTCTAGAATTTTTTGTGTCAAATAAATTTTATTCAATTCCTATTGTGCATAATCTAACTTTTTTGTTGTTTTTGCAGATTTGCTAGCAAAGTTATCTTTTTCAAGGAAGCTTTGTAATTCAAAAAAACAATCATATTATGTTACAACATGAATTTTTTTGTGAGAATGAATGCAAGAATACCACCTCCTTTGACATGGTATTATTAAATTTTGTCATATCCATGAGTCTAAAATTCAAGGATGAAATTGATTCTGCAACCTTTGACAATTTAATGGAAGAAGATGGAAATGTTGTTTATGAGTTATCATGTTTGGCCTCCAACATAAAAAAAGAAGTTGTTGGGGTTTTGGATTATTTTCTTTCCTTCTTAAAAAAATCTGAAGAAAGAAAGTCCCATAATATGTTTTTTTAAATATTGGACCCTAGGTTTAAAACTCTTTGTCTTGTGTCTTCACTTATTGGTCATGAAAAAGGTAAGGCAATTGTTGAGAAATATTACAAAAAATCTTTGCTTCCTATGCTTCTTAAATGTCATTGTCATTTGCATCCTTTGGTTGAATTTGGAAGGGATGTTGTTGATCAAAGGGTTAAAAAGGATAACAATTTGACTTTTATTTAGATGGATGCTAATTTAGAAAAGTTTGAAGGAGCTTTTGAAAAGGATGAAGTTATGGACTTGTAAAATTTGAATTAATTAAAAAAAAACAAGGTTCCAACTATTTTCAGTATTTTTAAGTTAATTTTTTAAATTAATTAATATAATAAATAATAAAATTAAATTTTAGTTTATGAAAAATGTAATAACTGGGTTGTGAAAACCGAATTTCAAAAACCGAGTGTTATTGTATATGCAAGAACTGCCCTATTTGAGAACGGTGAAGTTGAAAAAATTAAAAAAATATTGATACCTTGATTGATTCTCACCAACCCAAAAAACATTAGAGAACTGATCAGGTTTTCACAACATGATGATGTAAGAACCATAACCGGCCGCTTCTCACAAAAAAGTGAGAACTGCCCAACACTGTTCCCCACCACTACAGCATTCTCTACCTTTGATTCAGACGTTTCACATCACGAGTGCAACCTGGCAGAATTACAAGGGCAAAAGTGAACCAGCGCCCACCAGTGCACCATGAAGGATGGATGGTAAGTGGTCAGGAAACAGTTTCCTGTTGGGTTCCAGTCACCTAGCCAACCATTGTGGTTACCTTAATTGCTTTTTCCTACCTACTATCAACGCAGTTGGTAGTAAAAACAGGCCTGACCAATGTCTAAACAATCTGCTTACCTACCCCCCACCAGTTTTCCTACCTATCTAGTATCTACTACCCACCCATATACATGACCTACTTCTTACAGAATGGGTTACCGAGGTGAAACCAGATATTAACTCAGTTGAGGTTCATCCACAACTGAGTCACGATGGCATCCAATGAATGGTTCTCTAGTGAGTACTGGTTCAGCCTTGCCAAGTGAAACCAGCAAATGACCACCTGTCCTACATAAGAAAAAACCTTTAAGACTTTTTTAGTAAGACACCAAAACTCATTATTTAGGCCCGCTTTACACTACGAGTCAGTCAGCCCCAGAAAACTTGGGGCCAACTTTGAGCATTTTTGGCTTGTTGTTTGGCCCCAAGTTACTAGTAAATGCTAGAACATTGACGTCAGGATGTTAATAAATGCTGGAACATTGGCCCCAGGGGTTGCAAATTGGCTTCCCAAATTCGATGGTATCCTTTTTTGAGCCTTGGGGCGATTAAAAGGAAATAGAGTTCAGCATTTATTAGTAACTTGGGGCAGATTGAAAAGATTTTTTCTATTTCAGCCTTGACTCCTAGTGTAGAGCCCTTGGGGCTGATTTCAAATTTTGGGCCAATAGGAATGCTTGATTTGAGTTGAACATTGGCCTTGACTCCTTGTATAAAGTGGGCCTTAGCACATAGTAGGCAGTGTTTCTTGTTGTGGTAAAATTAATTTTCGCAAGGTGGCAACAAAAAATAATTCCCTGTGACTTGTACCCAAACAAAAAACCTTTGTACGTCATATTTTAAGAAAAGACTGTCTGAATTTGCCATATTTAGACTATAGGTTTCAGTAAGTCGCCAAACTAAGGCAAGAATCCTAAAAAAAATTCAACACTCCTCTCTGACATGTAGCCATTTGGCTAAGTCTTGTTTTATATGATCCCTACACCACCTACCTCAGAAATTTGAAAAAAACCCCCTGATACTAGGGCCTTTGTTATAAGTGTCTCGGTCTGGCACACTGATGGGATTAGCAGTATTCTGCAAGTTATTGCTCGGCTGGATCCTTAAGAATAACCATATATATCCAGTCATTCTAGTTATATAAGAATTACTGATTGTATATCTATAATTTCATGCCAAGAGCACCGGTGTTGGACGATGCAGTTCAATAGAGGCGTATATTGGCACCGAATAAGGACGTCCCTTGCGGATTGAGCAGGAGTCCCTTGTAGAGTGGGCAGGCCTAGCTGGTACTGCACAGCGGGTGGTCTTAACATTAGAAGCCTGACTCTTTCAGGCACATATTCACCTCTCCTATCAATTAGATGAGATGCCTCTCAAGTTTTTGTTTTTGTCCCCCTGCAACGAGTCGCCCAACACTTTTTTCAAAATGAAACTATGGAGGCTCCCCAAAGCAGAAGTTTCTACTCTGAAGTATAGAGTTCCTTCCCTTTGGCCCACCTATGTAGGTGAAAGGAGGACAACATTTGCCAAAGCATATGGGATAAAAAAGTGAGGTGCTATGGGGAACATGTTGGGGAACACATTGGGAATTGGTGAACATATTGAGAACCAGGGATTTTTTTTAAAAAATCCTTCCCCTACCCACAACTGAAAAGGAAAAAAAAGCAAGGCACCTTGAGTGCATGCTTGGGTCTTCCCATTGGCTACATGAAATTTCTCTTTCCAAAAGAGTTTGTCACCATTTTTGGCCTGGGCTAATATGCCATGCGAAGAACACCCTACCTATTACCCTGCCTCAAATGAATAGCGGATACAACGCACCCCTAAAATTCAAACCTGACCCCGTTTTCGTCAAGTGGAATTCCATCAGTAAAAAAGGGTATATATAGTAGGCATTGGGTGACCGGCGTGTAAACTGGTGCCATAGTAAAACCCACAGTTGGGCGGTTCTTAGACGATGGACAGACACTCACCTCTTACAAACCAGGGTATATACTCACTTGTCCGATCTCAAAATTTTCAAAACAATCAAAGAACCAGCCAAAGAACTGCCGTTTCTTTTCCAGTTCTTTCACAAAACCTGTGAGTTCTTTGAGGTTTTTGAAATCACAGGAATCAACAGTTCTTTGATTTTGAATTTGTAGTGAATTTCTGAAGAACCGGAATTGGTGATTCTTTGATTCTGAAATATTTAAAGAACTAGAGCTGATGGTTCTTTGATTATGAAATATTTGAAGAACTGAAACCGGTGGTTCTTCAAAACTTCAAAGAACAGTCCAACACTGGTAGAAGCCCCAAAAGATTTTGAGAGTGGAAGTGTTATGAGTATTCCCTCGTAAGATTAATTCAGGGTCTCCAAGTTCAAATTCAACAAGAATCAAGTTAAATATAGCCACTGCATAAGCATAAATGGCGGGGGTCAATTTAGTACTATCAGACCTCGCTCAAGATGGTGAGGGTACCAGTGTAGGTGTCGGTTCACTCTGGCCACTATAGTAGGCGCACAGATCAATCATCAGACGGCCTTATAGGAAAGAAGGAGCTCTACTGACAAGATCGCCTTGGGGTTTGAACAAGACTTGATCCAAATCAGATGGTCAGATCTGTAGCTAGACCTAAATAAAAGGATTCAACACCGTGCCTGATCTATATCCAGCCACCAGCTTAATTTCAGGGCACAAATTTCAAAACATAATTTATGATGAACTAGATCAGGATTAGCGATAACTTATGGAGGATCCAGGCATAACATTGGGTTTTTAATTAAAACGAAATCAGCTGAGAGCTTGGGTTATATTATGCTTAAAATCTTTAAATGCACCCAACAATAAACTAAAGCGCAAAGAAACCAAGTATTTCTGTATTTGGCGAATTTTGGCAACCTCGCAAGAAAAAAGAATGAAAAGGAATGAAGGTGTGAAAGGTAGAAAGGGTTTTTTATTGAAAAAAATAGGCCCAAGTTGCCACATCATGAGGGAAAAACCAAAAAAAAAAGAGCTAAAGTCACCATATTAGAGAATACATTCTAACAAGTCACCAAATTACAAGGGGAACCCTTTGACCTCTACCCAAATTTGGCTAAGTCATCTTGTTCATGATCACCAACCCATCTTCTTCATAAATATGAAAAAAATTAGATTGTTGTCAATTGCAAGCCAGAGCACATCCAAAACTGTTTTTTAAAGTGTTGTGAAAACTTCAACTATCAATGGGTATGGGTAGTCACAAAACTTATACTAGTTTTATGTTGTAAGATTACCGTAGTACCTTTACCATTTCAGTAACAAATTGTCGAATATTTAATTAAACCTGAAATCTCAACTTTGTCACTTGATTTTTTAATTATGACATGTAATGGTTATATCAAATAATAAATAGTATCTTGCCAGCATTATGGAATCATCTACTATGTCTAAACTGGTAGAAATTTAAGACACCATCATGGGAGGTTTGCGGTTAAAAATTTGACAATTGAGCTTTTTTATTTTATTAAAATTTCGAAACAAAGAATAAATAGTTTTTCAAAATTTTGACAAAATAAAAAATAAATTAATTTATGCTGAAATGGTAAAGGTACTACAATATATGTGAATAAGTTATAACTAGTTTTCTAAAACTTCACTTTATATTGAAGTTTGGCCAAATGTCACTTCCTAATGTGTTGAAAATGAAAATGTCTCAAGCTTTTAAAGATCTTGAACATACATTAATTTGGACCACTAGGTCTAGATGGTTTGTTGAGTGATTTATAAGGTTGGACTTCATGAAATTCAAGTTGGACAATGTTATTTCACCTTCAACAATGCCAAAAATCATCATAATATGTAACTTCACAAGTTTCATAACTTGAATAATTGATGACTAATGTAGTACTTGAGTGGCTTCGTTAGCAATTTGAATGTGTGAAATTTTTGGCAAAGAGGGTTGAATTTTTTCTAAAAACTTCAACAAAGTTGAAAATAATTTACATTATGCCGAAGCCGCCTAAGTACTATGGTAATCAAGACTACAAATCATGTTCTTTATGATTAAGTTTTAGTCAAATAAGACACCAAGACAATATATTACAAAATCATCTAATATTGGTTGCTAATGTGGTGATGACATGGTTGTTTAATATGATTAAGTCTAGTATTAATTGATGTGTCTTGTTGTTTATGATGAACTAATTTGCATTATTCAATGACGTGGATTAACATGTGTCCTATTGTTTTTATTACAGTGTGAGGATTTCTAGATGACATGTGGACTAATAGGGGTCATGTTTTTTTATTAATGTGTTAATATAGATAGATGACATAAATTGACATGTGTCATTTTTTTTTACTACATATTAATTTGTGCTTGCTTATGTGGATGCCACATATTATGTTTGATATGCTAGGTACTTAGTTGTCTATTTTGACATGTTGCATGCATATGAGATTTTGAATTACCCATACATGGTTGGATAGATCTATTGTTTTAAATTAACATGTTAGGATTTGAACTATTGTGTTGTGTGTAGGTGTTGCATGATTAATATATACACAATCCACAACATTTACACAAACACATATGCATATCACACATAACCCTCAATGTTAAACCCTATCAAAATAATAATTGAAAGTGCATCCATAACATGCACAATGAAACACATACAATAGTGGCGTAATTTGAACAAATCTAAGTACTTTGGGGAATTTTTTTTGCAAACCAATATAAAATTCTCATTTAAAATGGAAGGTTTGCAAAGTTTTACAATGTGCATGTTAATGTTAAGTAAATATACCTAGCCCATATACAAGGTGGTTAGCTTCCAAGGCCAAAGGATGATGTATCCAATTCCATGCCCTACAATGATTAGTGCCAAATCATGTTCATAATTTGGAAATGGCAAGGAATATTTGGGTGTTAAGCATGAACTCATACAAACAAATAAATGATGATGTGCTACCCTACCCCACATTTGCCAAATTTGCCAAATGCACAAGCTTTTCTTCCAATGACATTCATGAAGATGACCTCTTCATTCAACTTGTATTGTAAAACAAATGTAAAATGAAGTTAGAACAATAGAAAATTCTAGTATTTAATAATGAATGTAAAGTAAACAAGTTTCAATGGATTTACTATAAACATAACTATTAACTTTTGCAAATTTAATGGCCTATGTTGGGTGCATTTTTTGAACTATTAAGGCAATTCCCTCCTTTGCAAATGTCATTAGAGATAACTAGTTGTAAGGTTGTGTGTACTCCAAACCAAAGGTCCTTTCCCCAAAATTGGAAGTTTTTTAACCTTCTTAACATTTCCAACAACCCTTGAGTTCTGCAAATGTACATATGATTAGTAAAATATTTTTAGCTTATGCCTACATTAATTACATATTAAAAAATAGTGAATTTAGAAACACAATTACATGGGGTTTAGGAGGTATGGCAATCACCAAGGTTAAAGGTGACCAAGCATAAACTTTATGGATTTTCAATGTGATTTCTCTTGTAATTCACTTTTGCCCATGATGGTGTAAACCAACATACCCTAAGGTGTTTAGAGCCTTAAAAAGTCCAATTAAATACAGCCATAATGATGCCAATAAATAATTGTTGTTGTCTACTTCATTGTCAAATGCATGTGGCAATATGTATGAAAATGACACATTTCCCACACACTTGTAAGAGCAATTGTTTATGAGCAAATATTATGTTGATACAATGGCCATGATAAATGGCTTATTTAATTAAAAAAACCCTAGCCATGTTTTTTAGCACTAATATCCATCTTGGGTTTAATAGATAGCAAATGCGAATCTTTTTGCATTTCTCACTCCCCCATACAAACACAATATTCACCTTTAACTTTTCCCTTATTATAAACTTAACAATGGGAATAATATTGAGTTTTGTTGTTGTATACCATATCTCAACATCAAACCTTGAACAACACAACTTTAAAAACTCATGGCAATTTGGTCACAATGTAACAAGTTTGTTCCCACACCTTACTAGAGGTACCAGTGGCTGCCATCATTCATCATTTTTCAAATACACAACAATACACATTAAGCCATTGACATTTAGGATTAGATGGTAATGTACCTTAACTATAAAAATGTTCTTCTTTGGAGGAAAAAACATTGGGATTCACCACTAAATATGAATTCACCTTTTCAGTGGCCATAATATTGTCCATTAGCCTTTCTACAACGTCTTAGGCATGCTTCATAATACTAATGACCACCTTCCCACTAACCCCAAGTTAAAGTGCCCATGTGTGTGATTGTGTGAACCTATCTAATGTTATCATTCGCAAATTATCATCTATAGAAGAGGTGGTAGGTTTTGCAATTAATACTACATTTTTCACCTTTTTGTTCATTGTTGGACGATCATATAGCACAAGATTAGTTGTTTGTATATTGGTTTCAAATGAAAGAGAATTTTGTGGTCCATCGTCTTCTAGAGATATTTGCATTTAACTAACTTCCTTGTTGGTCTTTTTATTGTTGAAGTATGGCCACGACCTTGAATTCCATTCATCCACATGTTCAACGCTAAAACTATCATTTAAAAATATTGCCTAATAGCTCTATTAATGTGATCCTTACAAATCTAATGTGACAATTGTATTGTCCAAAATCATACACATTCCCTAAGTTTATTTATTTATTTTTACCACTCCCATATTCCCTTCAACTTCCTTGGCAACATCAACTTGAGTTTTTCCCTTTGAATTGGGTGCATTGGTATCAACCATATTATTCCCTAATTTTTGCATGAAAGTTCACATTTTTTCCATCCTGGTGGAGATGGCCTTTTGGCCTTTCAGTAGTTCATCTTAGGTGGATGCCAACTCATCAATCCTTTTTTGCATTTCTTCATGGTTTCCCTCAATAAAATCTAATCAAATATCTAGTTCAAAATATAGCTACCCTTGGCCATAGCTATTTGACTTCATATTAGGAACCAAATCTTCTTGTAAGCCACCAATTTATGATTTAATCATAACATGAATGACCAACATGTTACCAATGCATTTATTTCAACAAGGTTTTTTGAAAAGATCTAACAACTAACTACATTATAACTTGAACAAATACGTCAACTATCTATGAATGTAACATGTTAGTTTATTACTAGTATTAAATTTAGGGTCTCCAACATAAGAACAAAACAAAACAAACATAACATTTGACCATGGATGTAATCTTGGTTCATGTTTTTTGGAGTTCAATATGATGTTAAGGTGATGTTAAAGTTCCCAACAAAAATCTAAACTAATTAGATAGTGATCTTTTAAAAATATTCAATCATCCTAAGTATTATAATTAAGGTTATTCAACTTTGCTTTAGAATCATAAGATGATGTTTGTAGAAGTTGGCCTAACCTCGTCATCTTTAACTCATCTTTTGCATTTAAAGTCTTTGTTCTTCTCGCATTCATGTTGGATTTCGGCCAATGTCAGAGGTCTTTTGAATTCTTCTTCCTTCACAAATAGATAAATAAATCCACAAGTTGTAAATAAAATGTTGTCATGAATAATGGAGACCCCTGTAAAATCATGTTTGATAAAAGATAGAAATGTATCAACATTTCTTCAACATTAATTTCATTTATTCATCCAATCCTATTGCTAATCTTTTGAAACCCTCGAATTTTGGTCAATTGTTGAGCATTTTCAATTGTCTATTTTTGGTGTAATACCTCTTTCAACTAGCTCCAACGTTCCTTTGCACAATTTTGAGGTCGATTTTTGCTTCTTTCAATCTTCTTCTTCAAAATAGAGTGTTTGGTTTTCAACACAATGGCAATTTAGTCTTTATATATTTGTAAGCAAAAGGGCAATTCGAGTATTCAAATTGCCACTATAATGCCTCCTTTGTGGCCTTCATTCATTATGATTGTTCATCATAATTTGTTTTGTAAAAAAATTGGAATCACACAAATAGCAAAAAGTGCATGGAATCCTTACCTTGTTTTTCAAAGTGCAACGCACCAATTGTCCAAAACAATAAGAGTTGTACATGATGAAAAGAAAGCGAGGAAAAAATATAAAATGTGAAGCCCCCTTATATAGGTAAAATCAGGGGTAGCCCAAAAATTATGGGCACCCAAAAAATTTAGCAATTGAAATAATTTGGTCGCCATTTGATAATGCCCTCATGCAAGAGCCACACATGGGCATTACATGGTGACATAATGTTTTTAATCGCCAATGGCTATTTGGATTGTTGATAATCAAAAAAAATTGTTCGCCAATTTAAAATTGAAGGCGATTGAAAAATATTGGTTGTTAACTAGTCAACTATATGGTTGACAAACAAAGGCAACCAAATTATTTGGTCGCCAAATGTTTGTTGGCAATTGAACTTATTTCGATCACCAATAAACATGAATGGTATGGTGGTGATCGAACGTATAGGTTGCCATTCGATGGCCCATGTGGTTGATTTTTACATGTAGTCAAATGGTGACCAAATTTTTTGAATGCCACGAAATTTGGGTTGTTAGCCATGGTTCAATGCCTAAATTGAGCCCTCAATGGCAATTGAAGGTGATTGAATTTGGCTTGGGCCCATTCTTGGGCCTTTAGGAATGTGTGGGTCCACTATAAGACCCACTTCTCTTTCATTTTGTGTAATTTTTTTTGTGACGCATGAGGATTTTGTTTGCTTCAAGCAATCAATTCCACACATTTGGAAGAAAGTGGGTATCCTTTTTGAGGGCTTTGAAGTTCATGACACCACTTGTGAAAACAATTGTGTGCCAGATTTTAAAGTTCAACCTTTTGGAGGACCCCAATATTGATTCCCTTAACATTTAAATCCTTAATTTACCTTTAATTTGATCAATATTGGTTGCCATCCAAAAACTTGGAAATCAGTTTTGGTCAAGAAGATGAATCATTTTCATTCACCATTCAGGTCCATGTAAATATTGTTTTTGGATGCCATTGAATGGTGGCAATCTTTTTAGTAGCTATCAAATATGGTAATGTTTTTTTATCATCGTCAAACTAATGTAGATCTATGACAATGTCAATGTGGCAACCCACCAAAGGTTTGCATGCCATGTCAAGTTTGAAAACTCTATGAAATTAGGATGAACTTTCATGGAATATGAAACAAAATGTTACACTATTTTACATGAATGAACTTATTTTCATTTTGAAATTTCATCCATGAAAGTTTTACCAATCATCAATGCAAAATGTGAGTGAAAATTCATACTTATTTAAACAATATATCATGGATTCAAATTATAAATGAGTTATATTTCATATATGATATTAAATTTTAAATGGTATCTCTTCAATGAAGTCTATTTCATCTTGAAACCTCTAGAAATTTCATTCATGAAAATCCATTCATCCATGATTTCATCCACAATATTTATGAACAAAAATTCATCCATCTATTTAGTGGAATATGATGAATTTTAATGGAAGAAAAAAAAGAATGAATTGCAGTTTGCCAATGACATTAGAAGATTTTTAAAAGATGATTTTGATTTTAAAATATATATATTTCAATTGTTTAAATCACTTTCCATACATAACACCAATATGTGTTTTAGTTCAGATTATATTTCATTAGATATTGAGTGAACTTGGACAAATTTATCATGGCAAAAGTCGCCAACCCCTTAGTGGCCAATCTTTTAATGAACAAGGACCAATTGTTATGGATAAGGGAATTCATTAATAGTTAATTGAGTTTATTAAATAGTTAACTCATTAATAATTAATCCAATTCATTAGGCCATGCTTCTATTTTCTAGTTAGGTAAGACATTTAGGGTAGGCCATGTGTTCCTTGCCCATGAACTTAAATTGCAAGTGTGAAGGTTTGAACCCCTCACATCCTTTCATTTCTATGCTTAAATACAAGTTTGTAACCATTAGACCACTATTTAAATGAATGAAATGATTTAATGCATATTATTATGCATATTTTTCTTAACCTATGTGTAAACTACCATAGGTTATGTTCTTAAGCTATTTTTAGGTTAATTTATCCTACTAGATAAACTATTTTAAAATTAATGTAAACTATTATGAAACTACCATAGGTTTAGGGCTTTTGGCTAATCCTAGGCTCATCTAGGTTATTTCACCCTATGTTATTTTTGGTTATTTTAAGATATAATATCCTATGTTATTTAAAATTATTTAACAATATTTCACCTTTGGTTCTTTTGAACTATTGTAACTTAAACTATTCTACGTTATTCAACTTTATGGTATTTAAAAATATTTGAAGTGATTTCACCCTAATTTATTCAAGGTTATTTTCAACTATTATTAGTTAATCCATTTAAAACTATTATTGGTTATTTCACCTTAGGCTATTTAAAAATATTTTACATTATGTTTTTCTTGTTTATTTTAGCTTATTTTAGCTTACATCATTATTGGTTATTTTAGTTTATTTTCAACTATTTTAGATTCTTTCACCCTATATTAATTTAGGTTATTCTACCTTATATTATTTTTGGTTTTTTAAGCTATTCAACTTTAGGCTATTTTTAGGTATTTTTGGCTATTAATATTTCACCTTAGGCCATCTTAAGCTATTTTTATTCCACCTTTGGCTATTTTAAGCTATCCCTATTAAGATATTTTAAGGTATTTTAAAGTGTTTCACATTAATTCGCCCTATGTTGTTTTTGACAATTCTAAGTTAATCCAAAATATCATAAAAATATTTTAACTTATTTAGGTTATGTAACATTAAGTTATAGGTTATAACTTTAAACTATTTTAGGATATAACTTAAAATAACCTAAGGTATAATCTAAGGTGAAATAACTAAAAATAACTTAAGATTAAATAGCCTAAAATAATTAAAAATAACTTATAATAAAATAACCAAAATAATTTAAGGTGAAATAACCTAAAATAATTCTAAAAACTTAAGGTGAAACAACTTAAAATAATCAATAATAGTTTTGGTTACAATAATTTAAAATAGAAGTTGAAATGACTTATAATATTTTAAAGTGTAATAATTTATAATGGGGTCCAAATTTTTTAAAATGTACCACTAAGGATAAAAATGATTTAGTTCTAAATGGAATTTTATTTAGTTCTATATTTTGATCCCATCAATATTAATGAATCAAAATGTGTAAAATCTTTTATAAGTATCATATTTTAGACCATTGCAATTCTAGATTCCATCAATCTCATCCATTTTGTGTTTTTACATGGTCAATTTCAAGTGCTTTTTCTTTTATAATAATCAATGTTAAGACCTTTTTCAATTTTGAGAACGAATGGTGCACATTTGATAAGGAAAAAGGACATTTGAATAAAAAACCAAGTTGTCATAGTTGTTTTGAACATGCAAGAAGACTTTTGAAACATTATCAATTTACATAAAGTTTTGAAAAATGGAATTTTATAAATATTGGAACTTAGAAAGGAAAGGAAAATGAAAATATAATTTATTATGTTCTTCTTGTGATTTTTCAAGATATAAAATTACAATTTAAGTAGTTGTGACATAGTTTTTGGGTCTTTTTAATGTGTGTACACCCAAAAATAATGTAGGGTATAATATCTTTAAATAACTTAAGGTAGAATATTAATTTAAAATAACCTAGGGTATTTAAAATAACAACATTACAAAAAACCTATATACTATAGTAAATTAATTCAATTACTAGTGAATTATGTCAATTAATATTGAAACATCATGATTACATAGTGACCCTATAGTGGCATAACTTCAGACAAGATGAAATGACTATGGTGAAGTGAACTTATTTCATTTTTAAAGCCCCATAATAATTTAAGTTAGTGAATTGAACCCCACGTTTATATTATGACATGCATTTAAAAACAACTTTACAATGTATTTTGAAAGGTTTCTTCTCGCATTTAATATAATTGATAAAAAAAAAGAATCAAACATTTTTGGGTTAGGTAACATGTGGAAAAAAATCCTATTATAGCTAATCCTATTTTCTTGGGTAGTGTTTTGGAATCCCAAAAGAAGTTTGCACATTAAAGTATACATTTTCAGGCATTGGAAAACTTGTAATATTTCAAAATTTGGGCAACTTGAAGCATATTTTGATATTCATATGATAAAGTGGCCTTTGCAACTGGGTGATGTGGATTTGACAACTTGACAAAACAAATTTAACAAATTGATGTTTATTAGTTGTGAAGTGGGCAAAGTCGCAAAATGGACTTGACAAATAGGTGAAATCAACTTAACAAATTAGTTGAACAAATGATATTCCATTATATATTGGTATTCCATCTTATAACTCCATAAAATGATCCAACTCCAAGCCATGATGTTTATGGAATTGTTAAACCTTATGCATTATGTTGGGTAGGCGCTAAGTAACCCGTTAGGGTGATCTTGGTGACGCATTGACCATAACATGGACAAATGTGAGACCATTTTGTGACATTAAGGTTTGGTGTCACAAATTCAAGAATTTCCCACACAAAGATTTTGATTGCCAATATGCATGTATGTTCATCATTGGAAGATAATGTCATATAATGTGCTCTAGGAAAATGATATAATCTAGCACTCTAGACCATAATGATAAAGGTCCCACAAAATCAAAATGTAATTTGCAAGATCCTTTGAACGTTTTGAAGGAATTTTCATTCATCACCAATCCTTTCTTCCTATTTCTTAAGAGGAAGTAGTTTCATTTCCCTTGTTGTCATTGCCCCAATAATTACTTTCTTTTGAACAACTCGTCAACAAACAAATCAAATGGCTTAAAGATTCCATATTAACATGTTAAAATGTTTGCATCAACACACCCTTTTTATCATTCTTTCTAATGGGATGTCTAACATCCATCAAACTTGCATTTCAAGCCCAAGCTCTAGTAATTTGTCCATTGTTTGGCCACCTTTATTTATGTTTGACCAATCTTAGTAACCTTTTCCATCACCTTATCAATCCAACTTGGATTGCCCCATCTTTCAATCATAATAGGCCTCCCTTTGTGCGTTTGCACTCATCCCATCAATCCTTTGGACATCCATTTGTTATGATGTTCACATGGTAATGAATGCATTGACACACATGATACCATCCATGACATCACTGCATTCATTGCAAAGGAAGTTGGTTTACATGTGGTTCATGATCAATTACACATTGTTCCTTCTTCCATGTTTCATACATCTAGATGCCATGTTCACATTGTCTCTCCAAGGATGGGGTTCGAACCCTTGTAGACATTGCTATTGTTGATTCCACATGTGCATATCTTTTGGCATGTGCATTTTCTACACATGGTTTTGTAGCATTAGAGGCAGCCAAAAAACAAAGATTGCCACTTGGGAGATAGTTTGCTTCCCTTAGCAATAAAAGTCTTTGACTATTTACATATGCAAGTTGATGATTTTTTACAACTTAGTGCCAATAAAATGTGGGGAATGGAAGGCCTTGAAGGTCCCTTGTTCTGGTCCTAATCACTTGCTTTTGACAAAGGGTTTCCATTGTGCTTCAAAAGATGTAAGCCTCCACAATCCTTAATCAAGTTGTAGTTATTGGATTGGTTACCTCTTGACTCCATCGCTTTTGGACCTTCTATTGATACTAATCACTTCAAACATTTTATTTGTGGTTGGTAGGTGAAGGATGTTCGTTATTTTCATTCTGGAACATGACAATTCACCATATTGCTAGACAGAGAACAGTGCCATTTTCCTTTAATCTTTCTTTCCCTCCTTTTGTCTCCCTTCCTTGTGTTTTCTCCCCCCCGCCCCCCCCCCCTTTTTTCACTTGGAATGAAGTCTTGCAGGTTCACATCAATTTGCAGGATCTTGTACTCTTAGTGGACGGCTGAATTTCAAACTTCCTGTGACTTTCTTCCTTCAGCTGGCAATGTATGTGAGTGAAACTTTCACTTTTGGTGACTTCCAAAACCAGAGGTAATCATGATGATGCTGTTACTCAATGCTTGAAATGGCGTAAAGAAAAGAAATAATAAAAATGCCTATAGTCCAAGTCTGTTGAACCTTTTTGTCTCTTTTGAACCACAGTATGCATACCGGGCTTTTAGGAAGGGTGGGAAAGGTCCTTCAGTTTCCCATATTTTTGATGACTCATCAATCACCCATCCTGTCAGACTGACAAAATCGAGACAAAATCACCAGTTGGCAATATGGTTCCATATTCAATTCAAACAGGTTTGACTAACCAATAGCCATTTGCAAGGTGGACATGACCCTTCAACCTCTTAGTTTTCCCTGTGCAAGGGAATGCCTTGGGTGAACCAGCACCTACAGGAGTACCCTGGTGAAAACTCCCAAGTCTTTCCTGTTGCCTATTCGTAATTATAGGTAACCATCCTTAGACTAAATCTAGGGTTTCTGAGTCGAATTTTAACATATCCCAGGGTTAAGTACAGCCTCCAAGACGCTCACTGAAGAAAGTGAAGGTACCAGTGTAGGTGCTGGTTCACCCTGGCAGGAGGGAAAGGACAAAGGGCCTTGGATCGATGTTTACCCAGTCAGCAGATGCTATAGTTCACCATGAAGCTGTTCCGTTTGGTTGCAACACATGTGTAAATAGACCTAAAATACTCACAACTGGCAGAGCCTGGTAAATCGTGGTCTTTTGCATCGTGTACCTCTTCCAACTTGCTACTTAGAGAAGAGAGGATCAAATTGCCTGAAACGATGCTGACTTGTGTAGGATTAGGCTCCATTATACACATAGCCTTTTAGTTAACAATGAGGCACATCCTACAAGGTGGAGAGCATGATATGACACCTAATTACTCTATGATAACTCTGGACAGCAAAACCCTAGAAGTCCTTCTGAGTGGCAGAAGTGCTAGTATGGTGTGAGAAAAGCACTTGTGAGTCAGGATCTGTGTTTGTGTGAGAACAAGGTGGGATCGCTGTGAAGGATCATGAGCAACAGAGCCTGCTTACTTTGACCATAGTGCAGTGCATCAGCATTAGTTTTAGAGCCACTTGGAAAACTGGCAAATGATTGAAGAGGGGTGTCTTACCAGTGACCTCTTTTCAATGGGATGCACTATTGATCCAACAAATATGCATAACTGTGACATCTGAGCGGGTGCTTTCCTTGAGTGTAGGAATCTATTGTGACCTTTTGCAGGAAAAAGTTATATTTTCATTAGCATTTGTGAACTAAGGCCAATGCATGCAGCATTGCAGTGTGTAGTATCTCAAGTAGATGGATGTGGTGAATGTTTTATAAGTCCACTGTGAAGCAGTGACTTGCCTGGACAAGCCAATCATCATGCCATATACATGGGCTGGATGTATTTCTTCAAAAAAGTTAATTCAATGCAGATTGACTTACATTGGGTGCACGCTGGTCAGAGATGTGATCTTTTTTCATTTGAAAAGACTCCAAGGAACTAACAGCCAAAAATATGAGGCCAGGTGCAATAATCCAATATCTGATGCCCACAATTACATAATCCCCACTTTATTCTGAGATTGTCCAAACAAACCCAGCCAAATTGCCTGGGACCCCTCCCCAAATTGGGAAGGCAATGCACACCACCCGGAACTATCAGCAGCGAAACGCTAAATACACCCCCCCCCCCTTCGAGCTCTGTCCGGCGCCCTTTCTGGGCCTGACAGTGCAGCCCGGTGGAGAACAGTGTGGTTGTGTTGCAGGGTTTGACTTTTTGACTGTGGGAGTTATTCTGTGGGAGTTCTTTGAATAGAAAACAAATAATAACCGTTCCTGGATCCATGCCAGTGGATAGTATCATCTTCTGTGCTCGGAAGGTATAGATATCCAGTCTTCTGGGCGACAAGCAGAACAAATAAATTCCAGCAGAACAACTGAAACATTTGGTATGTTCTTTTTTGTGAACAGAAGAACGTGTAGAACCGTGCTGCATGGTTCTATGCAAAAACCAAGCAGGGCCGAAAAACATGTGTAAGAAGACAAGAGAAACATGCGCCCCACAGATCTCATTGGGGTGGGGGGGGGGGGGTATTTAGCGTCTCGCCTATCAGGCACCTTTGTTTGTCCAAACTCACTTACCTACAAAGTAGATTGTCTGTAGCCCATTTAACACGGAACCTTCTGTTTCAGTCCACTGGGCGATGGCTACAAGCACAGCATTGCGGCAGGCACATTTCCAAACCTTTTTGCTTGAGTAGCGGGGTGTGGCAAACACTTGACACATCATTCATTTCCTTCCACAGGTCCCAAATTACGTTAGCTCCAGTCTGTCTTATGTTATGAACTCAGTCTTCTTGTCTTGTTCGTCGGCCAGAGTGAATTAACACCCACCAATGCACCAGTTGGCCGTTCTGTCCACTGGATGGGTTGCGTTTTTTCATTTGGCGCCGGATGGGGTTGATGACAGTCCATTTCTTTTTGCTGCTGACCATTGTACTTTTTTTTTTGGTTCCTGCTCGTTTTTCCCTGGACCTGACCTCACACATAGCTACCCTGTTCACTTTTCTACCCTGTTCACTTTTCGGCCAGAGTGAATTAGCACCCACCAATGCACCAGTTGGCCGTTCTGTCCACCGGATGGGTTGCGTTTTTTCATTTGGCGCCGGATGGGGCTCATCACAGTCGATTTCTTTTTGCTGCTGACCACTGTACTTTTGTTTTTTTTTTTTTGGGTTCCTGGCCGTTTTTCCTGGACCTGACCTCACACATACCTACCCTGCTCACTTTCCTACCGTCACAAGTATTGCACCAACCTACTGACACAGCTACCCTAATAACTAGTTATCCTACTGACCTAGCTACTGTACTAACCACCTACCCTACTAACTTAGCTACTGTATTAACCACCTACCCTACTAACCTAGCTACTCTATTAATTGCATACCCTACTAACTTAACCATTAGGTTTAGGGTTGAGACACAAATTAATTAATAAGTTTTTCATGAATGTATAGTAATTAATCTAAAGTAGGTTAAATTTGGGGGGAAAATTTTAGGGTTTACACATATGTGGATTAATACAATTGCATTTTATATCTTCTTCAAAAAGAGTGGAAAAATTAGGTTGGAAAGATCACACAGAGATAAAAGACATATATTTTCTTTTGGTTTTTACTAAAAATTATTTGATTATTTTTAAAGATTAATGTATTTTCTTTCAGTTAATAAATATTTATAGTTTAAAACCTTTGAATGTTGGTTTTTAAATTTTTTCCTATGTTCTTTCAAACTTTTTTATTTTGCATTATATGATTTGTATAGCTTGTATAATTTTTTAGGTTTAGGGCATATATCACTAAGACTTTTTTGTTCGGGTTTGGTAAAAGTAAGTACAAGTGCAAGTATTGAAATTATGCCCCAAAATTCCAGTTGGTAAAAGTAAGTACGGGTGTAGGTATTGCAACGAAACCCTAAAATTCTAATTGGTAAAGGTAAGTATAAGTTTAAGTATTTCAAGTTGAAATGAAAAAACAAACCTAAATGTAATACCCACGTTTCAGAAAAACCCATCTAAATGGTTTGGATACCTTTAAGTGAAGACCTAGCCCTAAACACAATATGCATATGCAAAGTCACTTTGAGATAACCCAACCCTAAATGCAATACCTGCACTTTGGGTCACTCCGAAAGGACGCATGTAAAGTTTAAACGTTTTTTATATGAAGATCTTACCCTAAATGCAATACTTGCATTTAGGGTCACTCCAAAAATACCCATGCGGGGTTTAGGGTTCTTTATATGAAGATCCCATCCTAAATGCAATACCTGCATTTGGAGTCATTCAAAATAGCTACCTTGCTCACTTTCCTACCCTCATAAGTATTGCACCAACCTTGGTACCTTATTTATTATCCCCTACTGACACAACTACCCTAGTAATTAATTATCCTACTGACCTAGCTATTGTACTAACCACCTACCTTACTAACCTAGCTACTCTATTAATTACATACCCTACTAACTTAACCATTAGGTTTAGGGTTGAGACACATAAATTAATTAATAAGTTTTTCACAAATGTATAGCAATTAATCTAAAGTAGGCTAAATTTGGGGGGGAAATTTTAGGGTTTACACATATGTGAAGTAATACAATTGCATTCTATATCTTCTTAAAAAAGGGTGGAAATAAGTTGGAGAGATCACACAAAGGTAAAAGACATATCTTCTCTTTTGGTTTTGTATGAAAATTATTTGATTATTTTTAAAAATTAACGTATTTTGCATTATATAGTTTGTATAGTTTGTATAGTTTTTTGGGTTTAGGACATATATCACTAAGACTTTTTTTTGTCAAGGTTTGTATAATTAGGGTTGTAATAAGGCTTATGGCAAAATATCATTTGGATTTTTAGGGTTATGCTTTATTGTTTAGTGTATAAGCTTTTGGTTCATATATTTCAGAACCTAAGGTTTATACTCTAAATTTTGCTCATTGTATTGGTTTTTGATCTTTTCACTTGTTTATATCTATACCATAATTTGAATTCCCTTTGTTTCCATATGTTCCATAGTTCTTAGAGTTTAATATTTTGTATGGAGGAAATCATACCCCAAATTCTTTGAACATCATGTATTGAACACACACATGACGACTAATATGGCACAAAGGTTATTATTGTTTCCAAGTAATAAGCACAAAAAGTGTGAAATGCAAAAACACAAGGATAATGATAATATTAGTGTTGGATGCAAGTATTGTAAGTAGGCCCCAAAATCCCAGTTGGTAAAAGTAAGTACAAGTGCAAGTATTGCAATCATGCCCCAAAATCCCAGTTGATAAAAGTAAGTACAAGTGTAGGTATTGCAATCATGCCCCAAAATTCCAGTTTGTACAGGTAAATACGGATGTAGGTATTGCAATGAAACCCCAACATTCCAGTTGGTAGAGGTAAGTATAAGTTCGGGTATTGCAAGTTTAAATGAAAAACAAGCTTAAATGCAATACCCACACGTTTAAAAAAAAAACCCATCTAAATGATTTGGATACCATTAAATGAAGACCTAGCCCTAAACATAATATGCAAACGCAAAGTCACTTTGAAAAAACCTTACCCTATCTGATGTAGTAACAATTTCCTAGGCACCTCCCGCATCTGATGTAGTAACAATTTCCTGGGCACCTCTCGCATCTGATGTAGTAACAATTTCCTGGGCACCTCTCGCATATGATATAGTATCAATTTCCTGGGCACCTCCCGCATCTGATGCAGCATCGCTTTTCTTTAGTCTCCTCCTACCCATTACAACCTCCAACCCTAAACCAGTAGTTATTACCAATTGTTAATTCTAATGAACTAAAGCACAAGCAACAACAAAGCAAAAAAAAAAAAAAAAATTGTAACTTTGAGCTTTAGAAAATTGCAGCTTTGAGCTCGGAGCTTTGAGTGTTGCAGCTTTGAGCTTTGAGGGTTTAGGGTTAGGAGCTTGGAGCTACGCTGCTCCGAGCTCCGAGCTCCACGAGCTTGGAGTTGCAGTTTCGATCTCCAAGCTCCACGAGCTTGGAGCTCCGAGCTTCGAGCTCCACGAGCTTGGAGCTCCGAGCTTGGAGCTCCATGAGCTTAGAGCTACAACGCAGCTCCGAGCTCCACAAGCTTGGAGCTCCAGGTCGGAGCTCCATGAGCTTGGAGCTCCAGCGCAGTTCTGAGCTCTAGCAGCTTTGAGCTTTAAGGGTTTAAGGTTTAGGAGCTTGGAGCTGCGCTGCTCCGAATTCCACGAGCTGGGAGCTGCAGCTCCGATCTCCAAGCTCCACGAGCTCGGAGTTGCAGCTCCGATCTCCAAGCTCCACGAGCTTGGAGCTCCACGAGCTCGAAGCTCCAGCACAACTCTGAGCTCCAGCAGCTTTGAGCTTTGAGGGTTTAGGGTTTAGGAGCTTGGAGCTGCGCTGCTCCGAGCTCCACGAGCTTGGAGCTCCAGTGCAACTCCGAGCTCCACGAGCTTGGAGCTGCAGCTCCGAGCTTCGAGCTCCATGATGCAAAATAAAAAAGAAGGGAAAAAAGCTTACCTTGAAGCTTTGGTGCTCCCACTTTAGCTCTGGTGCTCAGGCTCCAGCACTCCTGCTCTGGTTGTGGTGCTCCCGGTCCGGCTTCGGCGCTCCCGCTCTCGCTGTGGTGCTCGCGCGATGGTGCTCCTGCTCTCGCTGTGGTGCTCTGACGATGGCGATTGGAGGTAAGAGGGGGGAGTTAGGTAGGGGGGGGGGAGGTAGGAGGGGTTAGGTAGGTAGGAGGGGGGAAGTAGGAGGGGGTAGGTAGGTAGGATGGGGGAGGTAGGAGGGGGGAGGTAGGTAGGTAGTGGAGAAATGTTTTGGGGCAGAGTAGAGGCGGGAGAAAAAAATAATATTTGGGCAGTCCGGATGTGGTTTTGGTTCATCCCCAAAACGGGTTGAACGGGCTCATCCTCAACTGGTGCATTGGTGGGTGCTAATTCACTCCAGCCTTGTTCGTCATAATAACAACTGGTTTTGTTTGTTATCATCACTTTTGGGTCCATCATGTCCATCTAATCTATGTATTTTCCTCTAAAAAAATGGGGAAGGCTTGGTAGACATAATATCTTTATGTGCATTCTCTAGGCGGTCCGCAGGATAAAGGGTTCTTCAGCACAATCAAACACCATGTGTTTGACCATATGTGTTGGAGCAAGTTCACAAACTTGCATGTTGCATGGTGGCCCATATGAGACAACATTTACTAGTTAGAATTTTATCATGGATGGCTAACCATAGAAATTGAATTTTCTGTTGGCATTTGTACACGATGGAAACTTACACATCCTCTCAGAAAGTTGAAATTGCAAACCCTCCACTTCCTAAGCAAATTACAATCTTTTGTTTATGTATTGATTGGATTCCTTGTGTCTTATGTTCGTTGAATACACTACAACAGTTGCTGTAGTAGGGACTGTTGGCAATTAGGGCAGAGGCACACGCCTTGTTAGCAGACAATGTTGTCTGCTAATTTGGATGACCACCCAAATTTTCTTTGGGGAATATTGTGGGCTGGATCATCGTAAGCCTTGAATTGGGGGTGGGGAGGTGCAGAGTCATTAGTGGCTAGTGGTGAGGTGGTGAGAGGGCTGTGAATAATTTTCTCATAGTAACCAGGGTAATATTTCCTTGTTTCTGTTTTTCTTTGAGATAAACCAAAAAAAGTGTTGGGTGGGTACATTGATTTATATTATATTATAAAAATAACGAAAAAATCCAAAAAATCAATATTATTAGTCAAAATTGAGTAAAGGTATGTAGGAATAAACCAAATTCAACAAAATCCATCATATTCATATCCATAAGCATTGCAAAAAATATGCTATAGGACCATCTTGGCAAACACACTTTTTTTACCAGCCTAAAAAAAACAATTACCCTTCCCCAAGTACGGGTAAACCTCAAATATACACTAATCAAGTAGGATAAATACAAGGGTATTTCAAAAGGAAGCAATTTTTAGAAAAACAACTCGGTAGGCTATATATATACAGTAACATTTACAGACAGGTATATCAGGGTACAAGACTTTACTACCAGAACACTGCTGTAAACTCTAAGAGAATCTGGGCCTCTGTCAGGCTCTATTTTAAATAAATATTTTTCCACCAGCTACCCTGTAACTTAGCCAGAGTGAAAAAGAACCGAGCACTATGAGTTAAATTAAAACCCATGCGTCTGGAAAGTCCAAACGCCAAGAGATTTGCTTATGAGTCGCTGTCCCCATCCATCCATCGTCCGGCCGGTGCCCTCCCCCTACTGGAGCGGAAACGAAAAGATGAGGCGGGCTGAAGCGAGAACCGTGACCGCACTAAAACGGACAACGACAAATAATTCTATCTTTCAAGACAAATTTAGTGGACTTCTCGAACAGGAACTTAAAGAACGGGCCGTGGACTCTTTCAAACCCCTCGACTCCGTTTTCTGTGAGAGCCTCTGTACAATGGCGTTGCCCGGTCCTCTCTCTCTCTCTCTCTCTCTCTCTCTCTCTCATTATCCCTAGCAAGGTCTAGGGGTCTCGCTAGTTTCTTTTTCCCATGTAGCAAGCGGCAAGCATGATTTTTTTTCTACTAATCTCTTGAAGTACTCGCCTTCAATTCAGTCCGCCTTCATGTTATCATCTGTCTTCTTGTCAAAATATATTCCGCGGTCTGCAGAAATAATTAGCAGGAAACTTTGTTGTTGGTTTTTGTATAGTAGTGGTGGCGGGGTAGAAGTAGTAGTAGGAGGTAGTGGTGGTTCTTCAACGGAAATTACTTGTGGAGATCGTATGTTTTTTGTGAATTTGTATAGTCGATGCAGATCCTCCCGTTGCTAGGACTACTTTCTCGACAATATGAGGTCCTCCTCTGATGATCATGAATCTCTTTGTATCATGGAAGCGCTTAGCAGGTCACAAAACTCAGGTGCGTCGTCATAAGAACCTTATTAAGAACCTTCATTTGAGGGTTTGAAACCTATTGCATCATGTATTCTTCGTCATGTACGTGGGGTGCGGCTAGGAGCTTTTTCTTACTGATGAGATATTATTATGTGAGCAGCAGCTAGTGTGCAATCATGAGAAGCCCCCGTGTGTGCAGCTTCAGTTTAGTGTAAGACAAACATGTACATCCTTTCAATACTAGTCTCATGGGGCGGTGCTTAGCAGGTCACAAAACGCAGGTGCGTACTGGGAGTCCTCTTCAAAGGGTTTCAAACATCATGTTGTTCTTGGACGCCTTTTGATACTTCTCGATTACTGGTTATTCTAATAAGCTGTTTGTGTGAGCGTGTTCTGCAAGACTTGAAGAATCCATAATCAAGTCAGTTCATTGTAACATATGGCCTTTCAGTTTCACATGTGCCATATCATATATATGTAAGCTTGAACGAACATGCAATCATCTTGAGCTGTGTCGAAAAGCTTCTGAACAAGCAGCTGGTTGCTTTTGTGCGTCATGAACGCAGTTGACCATTGGCAGCTTCAAGCGCGCGCAATTCAAGCAGCAGACACGTCTCACGGAATCCGCGAGACACAGTCGCATAATCTCTTCGCGGTCGATCAGCTCTCAAGGCTAACTGTCAACAGAGGCGCAGTTGATCAACAGTTGCAAGGGGCAAGTCCGGGTGCGCAGTATGATCACATGCAAGGACCGTCGACCTCATCAGCCGAGACCAGAGATGGGCCCAAGCTAGAGGACTTTCTAGGCGGTAAGTCTCTTGGCGGTGACTACTCGGATAGCGACCACCACTCTCATCACCACCAGCAATTAGAGGGTCTATACTACAATGCAGCGCATGGAGCGGCGAGTTTCCAAGAGGGCCAGGCGAGAATCAACGTTAACCTTCCTTACACGCACTCAGGTACTGGAGGATCAGGAGCACTCCTCAGAGACATGGCGCTGAATTCTACGTTTCACCTCGCCTACGCGAGTGCAGTTTCACAACAAGATCAATCCAGTCTCACATTGAACCATCTTAATCATTGCTATGAAGCGAACGAACAGCAGCTTCAGGAGAGCAATTTACTTGCACAGAGTGGATCGCAGCTCCGTCATGTGGTGCAGAGGACTGCACTCGACCAGCAACAATCCGATTGCAGCTTGCAGATGCCAGAGGGCTCGTCGTTGGGGCTGAAGTCGTGGATCCGTCACCAAGCCGATGCAGGCTCCAAAGCGGGTGCAGCTCCTCTCGAACTACAAGCGAGACACGGTAGCAGCTTGAGCGCGGCTTTGGCGAGTTGGCAGCCGCTCTCCCTTTCTATGAGTGCTGCGTCGTCACATGTCACCGATCATGCAGTGGACCAGCAGCTGGTGCTCCCCGGCCAACTGCAGGTGACCGAGAGTTCACAGGCTGCCGTTCCAGAATCCCGCAAGCGAGGAGCTGGGCGGATGGGTGCCGGCAAAGACGGATTGCCTGCACGCAAGGCCACAGACACTTTCGGCCAACGAACGTCAGTGTACCGTGGCGTGACCAGGTATGTGTTGAACTGGTAGCTTAGTTAGCACGTGTCTCATCATCGTCCATTGTTCTCTATATACACGAGTTTCCTCGAGTGTATCCTTCTATAAATCCATTGATTTCAACCTTATTTTTCAAGCCGAAAAGTAGCAGAGAAAATCATCACAAGCTGCTGGTCGGCAGCGAAGCTTCCCATCTTTACTTCTGCGATCTTATTCATTGCTTTGATCAGCTTTTGTGAATTCAATGATCTTCAGTATGCACTCCCTTGGTTAGATTATGCTTCTATGATCTCCGTTTTCTTCTGTGCATTGGCATTCTTTTAGTCCAGTAGACAATGTGATATCTTCAAGATCATGAACCGAGCTGTAGTAAGCCAGGTGAACTGGTTTTATCTTCAATATCCTGTGCTTTGACAAATTGCAGCTGGCTACCTTCCACACTCATGTGACATCCAAGTAATTCATTTGTCAAGCCACTTTTGAGTGTTACCATACCTACTGGCAGGTGCTATGTTTTGTGAAACTGGGAATGGCAAATTGCAGACTTTAAAGATGATGTGCTCTCAAAATTTGTTTCAACACAAATGCCACATTCTGTTCTCTTGTCAGATTTAAGAGAATTATTATTCTAGAATGCACAGGCAAAGCACGAGGACCTAAATGTTCCCTTCCTGAAGTTATGCTCAAGTTACAAGCTAATGCAACCAGTTTAACACTGAATGAAACCACCAACTGGAACTTAGATAATGGTCTCCTCGTGTCGTCATTCATGCAGAAGGTCTTATGAAGCCCCTACCCCACCATGTGTTTGGATTAACTGGTCAAAGCTAAATCTGGGAAAGATTCGTTCTTTGAGGAATCATGAATTTGTCTGACATGATAGGCAAATGAGCCATGCATCACATGATGAAGTAGTATATCCCCCAGTCTTCTTTCAGGTAAGGCATGTTCATTAAAACTTCATGTTGTATGACTTGTTCTATGCTTTGAGGATATGGATGAATCAACTCAAAGCTGCACTTTTGCGAGCAATCTTGCTGGAAGAGACAGGAGACTCATCATGGTCTATGTGGTTGCTAGATGTTGAGGACTAAATCTAGTAGTTTGAATAAGCTAGTTTTGATTTTATGTTTCCTCATAAATTGAAAGAATACATCCATGTTCATGATTGATCTTGAATCTTAATCTAGTGGTTTGAGTGCCTAATTTTATTGTGCTGTTCAATTCTATCATGTTGAAGTAAGTAGGTGGACTCCTTTGGTTTGGTATGTCATGCTTCATATCCCTGCATTAGACATTTGGTCATTCAGGAGTTGCAATGGGGGTCCTGGGTGTGATTTAGGCACCGTTGGACAGGACGGTATGAAGCACACTTGTGGGACAACAGCTGTAGAAAAGAGGGACAGACAAGGAAAGGTCGTCAAGGTGTGTCTTTTAATTTCTGTGCTTTCTTACTCATTGCATTCACACCACTCTTTAGTCAGGAATATTGTTTTGCTGTTTGGTCCTTCTGATCTTCAATTTAAATCCACTGGAAGGCTTCAGTGGAATGCACAAGATGTTTCAACTTGGAGCAACTGCTGTACAGTTCTACATTTACTGTTGGGTCATGTTTCACATTGATCTAAGCTGCACTTTTACAGCACTGGCTGATGTGAACTTGTGGTTTGTGCATGGCACTGGGCAAATATATTGTTGGTGCATTACTTCTCACAGTTTACTTAGGTACATGGTTTTTTTCCCCACCTCATGTGAAGATTAATCTTCTTCACAAGAAAATGACAGTAACTTCATTTTGGGATGTATTTGAAGTTTTGTAAGACTCCCTTGCAACTATCCTGTGTGATGATATGGGTTCCAAGAATAGAGAAGCTGCATATGTGAGGAGCTAATTTGATCTATGTGACTGATGTAATTTTGTACCTGGTCTGCAGGGGGGTATGATAAGGAGGACAAGGCAGCTAGAGCTTATGACTTGGCAGCACTCAAGTATTGGGGATCCAGCACCACTATCAACTTTCCTGTACCTCCCCTCCCTCTCTGTCACACAGAAACCCACATTCTCCCTCTTTAGTACGAGTTAATGGGGTTATGGTTGTGTGTTTGAGGCAACATCATCATTAATCATTTTTCTGCTTTAAGTTGATTTTTTGACAGTTCACCTTATGCTGACAAGTTTGACACTTGTATGGGCAACAGTTAAGCACTTATGAGGCTGAACTGGAAGTGATGAAGAACATGACACGCCAAGAATATGTTGCCTCCTTGCGCAGGTAATGTGCGCTGTTAGAATGATCATTGATTTAACAAGAGGTAAGTAAAGAATCTCTTCAAAGTGATCTAAACTCAGGTTGTTAACTAAATGTTTGAGTTGATAGCAGCTTACAGAATTTGGCAATCTGTAGAACACCAGATGTATTAACATTCAAAACTCTGGTTGCTTTTCTTCTAGCAGTACATCAGAAAGAATTTCTGAGGCTTTGCACTACATGACTTGAACACGTTTGTGTGCAACAGGAAGAGCAGTGGATTCTCAAGGGGAGCATCAATGTACAGGGGTGTGACCAGACATCACCAACATGGCAGGTGGCAGGCTCGCATAGGCAGAGTTGCTGGCAACAAAGATCTGTACCTTGGCACTTACAGTGAGACTTCCTTCTGAACTCTTTGAAAGAATTTGAAATGCTATTTTTGATACCTCCAAACACAATACAAGGGTGGAGAAACCCTAGATTTGACTGGTTTAGCCTCCTCTCATCACACTCTTTTCATTTGAAGCCTGTAGCTTGATTTGTTCAGCCAAATTCTTGTATTTGATGTGTACTTGAGCAAGTATGCGATTTAGTAAAGCCATAGTAAACAATGATAGACCATGATTTTATGAATGGAAACCTGGCATGTGAAAGTTGTGGCTGAAAGTTGAAGAAAGTCTAGGATTCATCAAGCAAAGATAAACTTCCAGCCAGATTTCTCAAATGGAAAGTATGAATTCAACCTTCCAGTTGAAGTACTTTACGCTGTGCAGTTCTCAAAGACAATTGAGGTTGTATTTTGAGTGGGGGACCTGTAAGCATGTTAGGCCTCAAGTGAACTGTGGAATTATCTAGGTCAAATTTCTTTCATCATTTATCCTGAATTGTGCACATCCAAAGTTATTTGTAGTTCTGGGAAGTTGGAAGTGAAGATATGGTTTGACATGGACATATTTGCTATTATTGTGATCTAAAACATATGATCAGTACTAAGTCATCAACCTGTGACTGAACTCCAGGTACACAAGAAGAAGCAGCTGAGGCCTATGACATAGCTGCAATTAAGTTTCGTGGAGTTGATGCTGTAACAAACTTTGACATGTCAAGGTATGATCCACAGAAAATTTGTGCAGTGGCGATCAATGGGCAGCATGGCCAAGAGATAAGCTTCAAATGCAAGAGAGCTGACCAGAAAATGATCACAGACCTTGTTAGTACCCCCAGTTCAGATGCAGTCACTTGTGTTGGAGACAAGAATCACTGGCCTGTGACATCAAGCTTGGCTACAGGAACTGTACCTGACTCAAGAATAGAACTCATGAGATCTGATCAGGATCACCTTAGTGTAGCACCATGTGGCTTGTCCAAGAATTTGCTTGAATGGCAGATGCTATACCAACAACAAACTGCAGGCCAGCATGAACATGAAAGAACTAGCTGGGGACATGCAACAGGACAAGATACCTGTTCCAGTGCCAATGAGATTCAAGGTGCAGCCGGACAGGAGTCTACCTGTGCCCATCTGGGGTTTGGATCAGATACTCTGTGGGCACCTGCTAGTCATGCTTCGAGCAAGTATAATATGAGCACAGTGCCAAGTAATGGGACTCTGCCAAGGAACCTAATAGGTCTCGACATTCTGCCTCAAGACCACAGTGGTGGTGAGAGTCCTTGTTCAGCTGGTAGCTCAGGACTGATGAATCACCATCATGGATTACCAAGCTCAGCTGCTAGCTTGCTGAGCAGCTCTCCAGGGTATCAAGGAAGGCCTGATCAACAGACCATGCAGCCTGCAGGCTATGAGCATGTGGGTACAGCAACTACCGATCAGCAACTACAGACTAGTGACAATAGAGCAATTAGCAGTTCAGGCTTGGCATACAACCATGGAAGTCATGACAGATCAGGTTCTGCACCAATTCTCATCTCTCAACAGTCCTTCATGAATAATTAAGTCTAATGTTATTTAGCTTGAGTTGACAGACAGATCTGTTCTGCACCTGAAAATCTGATGTTTGGGCATGAAATCCAATTGATAGTGTTCACTCAGTTGCACCATTTAACATGACAATTCTTTTGAGCTGCTGGTTTCATCTCATGTGTCATAGTCTGACAGATCAAATTGGCCCTTGTCTTTAAGAAGAAAATGAGAGTAGTTTGCAGTAATATACAGGCTTAAAATCCGCCCATGTTTCTAGTGCTTTTGCTCTTTGATTCATTTGTGTTCATTGCAACAGCTATACTGGTTGATTGTGTGAGTGGTTCAGGTTATGTCCAATTGGTTTATCAAAGTTGTTTCCGTATCTGCCAGGAGCTGTGCTCGGAAGCTAATTCACTGTTGATGTAGAAATAATGTTTGAACAAGTCTACTGATATATGGGAACTCATGTGTCTCATGCCTTGGATTCACGAATTAGTGGTGAATCAGGAACTTCTCAAACCATCTGAGGTACGATGCAGTACTGTACTCACAAAGTTAAGCAATTTTGCAGATGTGCATATGGAGAGTCCCAAGAATTCAATTGGAGAAAGTGAGGAGGCTAGCTCCAAGAACTCAACTTTTGACAGGGTCCTGCCAGGTGACCTATCCCGAAACCTGTTGTTCTCCTCTGTGATAACAAGCCCAGTGAAAATGAATCCTAGTTACCTTGCTAACCCTTCATCAACATGGACTGGTATCAGTAACCCTTTAGCCATACCGATGTTATTGGCACAACCAGCAAACCTTAGCCATATGGGCTCTGGCCCAATTTTTGCCCACTCATGGACTGAATAGGCTGGGCCTTAAACAGAGGTTGAAATCAACCTTGCTTTTAGCCTTCATACTTTCTTTCCTTGGTCTGATTCATATATTGGACCAGTGGAATTGACTTTTGATCTCTACTGCACCAGAGATGTAGATATGACAAACCTGATTGGCTCTCAACTGAGGATGAGAAATATGACTGAAAAAACAAACTTGATGGCATTGTATTTATCTTGATTATGATTCATGGGTGGGGGGGATTTGTCCATACATAATGAAATTGTCTTTTGCAAGTATAATACCTGGAATGAGTATAATTCATTGTTTATGGATGGTAAATTAAATATAGAGGTCTTGCAGTTGATTTTAAGCCATATACATGTTCTGAACTTTATTATGTGTCATGTTTGTTAAGTTTGAGCAAAGCTCCATATCAACTGCAATTGTGACGACCATTATTTCAAATGCGAAGTTGTACCTTGTCTAGGGATGCCCTGTCCAGGGCAAATCCTTTTAGTGGACAGATCTATATAGAGTAATTGGATAACCCAGAAATGAAGAGGTACAGAACAGTAGGGTGCATGCTAATGACAGCATGCTGGCTCATAACAGTGCAGGGGTAGGCCAAACAGTGCTTAATATTGTTACATCAAGTGCTTCAAACCAAGACAGAATCTACTGGATGGAGCTGCTGTAGCTCACAAATAGGGTTCTGGGGTTTTGAAGTTTAACTAGCTCAACTGTCTTTGCATGTAAATGTTGGCATATGCTCCATGAACCCCAATGGATGGGCCTGGCATTAGTTAGTTAAATGTTTCAAACTTGCAGATCATTAGAGGGCACGTTGTGTGAAAACATTCACTAGAGCGTTTTTCCTTTCCACATGTGGTAGTAAAGATCTTCACTGAAACCACGCACACTTTTAAAGCTCAATGAATCCACTAGGTATCGAACCATTTTGAATTATTGTTCTTCCAATTCTCATAGAACTAAAAGTTTCATGTAGTTAGGTGGAATACCATAGGGCATGACAGGAGCATGACAACAACATAGGTGAAGGTCACAAGAACGACTACCACCTACAAATTACACACAAGCAATGGGGAATACCACAAAAGCAAGAAGAGCACGATGAAAATTATGCTGAAGGTTACAATAGCATCACATGTATGACCATGGATATGGAGAAGTCCATAGGAGTAACATGAGCATGAAAGGAGTGATGCAAAGATTGTTGGAAGTACTTTTAAGAGTTGGAAAGTTGTGATGTTATCAAAGTACCATGGTAACAACCAATGTTGGTAGGTTCCAAAGTTTGGAGAGTTTAAACCCTGGGACTTAGGTTCAGGTTCCTATAACCTAACCTGGACATGAACTGACATCCTTACGGTGGAACCAACAAAAGAACCAGACTGTGAAACTGGATTTTGGCCACAACAAAAACAAAACTAAAACCAGTGCTTTGAAAATAAATCTTGAACTCAGGTCATGTTCTTTAACTAACAAGCTGAACTTTTTTGAAAAGTTGGCAAGCAGGTTGAACTTGATTGGTAATTGGATTTTAGTTAGTTGGAGAACATTGTAGTCATATGCTCCCTAGTTTTAATTTATTCTAAAACTCCATACCTCTACAATATGCAATTCTAGGGAGAGTGTAACTAGTGTACAGGGAACCAAACTCAATTTTTGAACTAGGGACAAAGGTTGACTTTGAAAAAATGTGCTAAAACTTGAATCATAGTCTGGTTTTAAAATTTGGGGAATCAATCTCAAACCTGCATGGTCCATAGAACATAGCAAAACAAATTTAGTATCAAAAGAGAGAACTAGCCAACACTAGAAACAACCCAACCAAAGTCAAGACCATGGGAACAACATAAGCATGTTGATTGTGGAAACCGTTGCTGACCTCATATAAGTTCTAGGTCAAAATTAGTCCAATTTTTTGATTAGTTCTTGCCTGGAATCCCACCCAAGTCAATTTATTCAAAGAATTGGCGGTTGTAATGACTAGCCCCTTGCTTGATAACCACTCAATTCAATTCCAATTAGGTTAAACTTGCACCTAGACGGTTCCAATTATTAGGGTTAAGGTTTTACATGTTAGTTAGAGTAGGGCTAAGGTATTTATATTAGGGTTTAAGGTGGTTGACAATGGGTGGACTTGTTAAGGGTGGCTAGTTGCCTCAAAAGTTAACCCCTTGTCTTCTTTCATTTTTCTTCTTTAGTTTTGTTTGCTTTCATTTGTTGTTATTTGCACCATTGTTTGTTTCTTGTAGTTTGTTACATAATGCTAGTTTGCTATTTTTAATTTTTTTTTGCAAAGGTTTTGTTTTGTAAGTTGTTGGTTGTGCTTGTTGGAAGTCCTTATGTATTATCAAGCTTAGTCTTGTCTCTTCTCATTTACAATTTCATGGTGTTCACTCATCTTTCATCCTACTTATGTTTATAATTGTTCATTAACACACCCCTAGATTTATCAAGTGCTTTCAATGGCAATAAAACTCCTTGACATTTTTATAAAATTATTGGTCAACTAAATTTGCACAATTAAACATAAGGAGATGGTTTATATAATTTCAAGCCATTTTAACTCCATGGGTTGACATAGAGTCACAAGACCCACCATGACTTAGATCACTGCAAGGGACACTACTCCTTTTATAATATTCAAGTTGTAGTTCATCGTGGGACTAATGGTATTCTGATGGGTTATTCTCAAAATCCCACACATACATAATATCTTTCAAAATTATTGTGTGCTATTTATTTTTAATTGTGACAATTTATGTTTTAATCCAATGCAATGGGGACATTAGTTGTGAAGTAATGCATTTCAAGCAACCATATCAGCAGCCCTAAAGCTTAAAGATCTTCAAGTTAACAATCCATCTTTGATAGAGAAATTTAATGGAAAAAGTGATTTAGTAGTTAATGTTGAGGTGGGAATTCTCATTTTGAACTTAAGAAGGAGGTATGTTTATTTACTTATTGTTTCCTTGCATTTCAAAGGAAGTATGATGAGAGAAAATTAACTAAGGTAGCCTACATGACATTTAGGCTAAGCCCACATGGCATTTATTCATAAACCACATATGCCACATGACACTTACACTAAACCTTTGGTCAACTAAAACTTGTTTAAACCTTGGCTATATTAACCTTTGGATAACCATTGCAAAAATTTGGATAAAAGTTGAATCAACTTTTGGATAAACCTTGGATAAACTTTGGTGAAACAAAAATTTAGTTAAACCTTGGTTAAATTAAAACTTGCAAAGATTGTGGCTAAATTGAATCATGGCTAAATTAAACTTGCCCTATGAAAAGTCATATCCATGACAACTAAATGATCTTGCAACTAAAGTTCCAAAACAAATAATATACAACTACACTACAATTGTCCCATGAAAATATGGGAAATTAATAAATAAAAGGTCTCGTTAGAAAATCAAGGAGTTGTATTAAATTTGTAAGTTCATTGCAAGATGGAGATCTACATAGTAGAATGTACACACCATAGATACAATTGTAGTAAACCATGTTTGACTTTATTTGCAAATTGTATTTTAGCAACATGTGACAACTACATCACAATTAATGTAAATGTAACACCCAATCAATGACTATTTTGTAATTAATGTAGGGCCTTGATGCATATGATCATGCCATGTGTATGCATTTTCACCACTCATTAGATATGACACTTTCAACTTATTTATACCTAATTGTTAACTCATACTTCCATTGATACAATTAATTGTGCCATTAGGTTGCCACTATATACGTACCTTGTTTCTACTATTTTGTGATTTTTGCTCAATTATTTTGAAACTAGTTTTCCAATGCATAAAAACATCATGTCACCATACAAACTTGTTAGACCATAGAATTCATTGAAAGTGAAAGTCTATTCTTGAAGTGAAGTAAAAAATAGTGCATATATTGTATGACAAATTCAATTGGGGTGAACACGTGGATTTGCCTTTATATACTTTGATGCCTTATACCCTAAATGTTTAATATCTTCATTGACCAAGGTTAATTCCTTCAAGCCAATCATGTGCCTATGCATATTATAAAAAAATTCAAGATGAATTACAAAAGATTTTTTTCCCTAACAACTAACATTAATTAATAAACACGTAAACCAAAGTAACCACATTAGCCAAGCCAACATGTGGACATATTAGTCAAATCAACCAAGTCAACCATGTGGTAATTGTGAATAACTAATATGCAATTAGATTTCAAATTGGAATTTGAAATTTGGGCAAGAAACCCCTAAGCAAGTGACACATGATGGTAATAAATTAGCAAGTCTCCTCCTTTGCATCAATGACCTTCATGCACCTATGCCTATTGTTAAAAAACTCAAGTTGAGCTAGAAAGGAAGTCTTTTTCTCAAAACATTTTGTGCATTCCTTAGTTTTTTGGTGATATAATTATCATATCATGTGTTACATAACTAAAATTTCTTTTGTTTCTCCAATTTAAAAGTAGAGTTGAAAGGTTGTTATAAAAAAATTTAATATATAAAATTGGAGGATTTTGTTTGTTTTTGTTATTAGAGGTTGAAATTTTTTGTTTTTGTTTTTGGAAGGAGAAGGTTTTTGATTTGTTTGTGAGATGTTTATTTGCATATATTAAAGAAAAATGGTGTGAGAAAATCTTTCATTTTCTTTAAAAGTTGAGTTGTAAAATGTAACTTATATTGATAAAGAATTTGTGAGGGATGAATTTTTTTGGTTGAAAATCATGTGACTTTTATTTGCATGTTTGAGCATTTGGATTTTAGAGGTGGAAGGTGAATTGAAAAATTATTTTTTCAAATGAATTAACCTATTTAGTATGAACCACTAAACTCCAATTAGTTTTAAGATTAACGCACTTGTATTGTACCATTATTAAGGTTATTAACCAAACATAATATATCAACTTTCAAGATATTCACCATATATATAAAAATAGATCTCACTAACAAAAATATTTTAGAGTTTTGACTAATTGACAATAAATAGAAAATTTAAATGCACTAAGTTGGCAATTTATTGACAGTTTGTTAATGAATTAAAAAAGTAAAGTCAGTGATACTTTGGATCTCTGGAATGAGGGAATTCATTTCTAAATTGATTTGTTTAGATAGTCCAAAAATGAAACAACATACAATTTGCCGCATGACACAAATTAATTTGGTAATAGGGAAAAAATTGTGTCCAACTTGTGAATTTACTTCAAAAGAACATACAATGTACATATATAGGTTGACTATAACTTTCTCTTCTTACTACAATTAAATGTCATTACAATTTTTTTTGACATATTTATAATACCACATTTCAAGTTTGTTGCAATTACAGCAAACTATAGACAGAATTAAAGATTTTACAAGCAAGTTGCAACATGATGACAACTTCATTTTAGTTAATTTGTCTAAAATAGGTTCCTATTTCTAGTGGAAAAAAAGAAGAGATTGATCCTTTCATTAAATAGACATTACAATGATGGTAGCCTCTTCATGCCTCTAAAACAAACTTTTATTAATTGTGGGAAAGAAGAATTCCACAAAAAGGAAACTATTTAGGACATCGTACTAATCTCAAAAACTCCTCAAAGGTGCCTTTAAAAGAAACTAACTTGTAGGGGACCAAACATTTAGAAGATGTTGAAGTAAGTGGAGTTAACACAATTGAATAAATTTTTTAATTGATTGTCGTTTTTAATACATTAATTAGTTAGAATTTTGGTTTTAGACCATAATACTACACTACTTGATATCCTTTGTATTTATTTAAGGTTAAAGGAAAGAATGCCAATATGAATAGATCAATTCATATCAACATAAATAGTAACTTATTGAACATATAGTACAAGAGATGAGTTAGATAAGAAGTGACAAATTCATGATTTCAATCAATTACACCTTTTTAGGACTTATGTATTGACTTTGTTCAGGCACCTTTAATTAATCAAATTCATATAGATGGAGGCTTTTGATTTCAACACTATTGGTTATAAATTTTTATTTCTTGTTACAAAAAACTCAATATGTCCATTTATTTCAAAGCCAGGTTGCACTATTGTCAGTCTTAGTACTTTGGTTGTGCAAGTAGATGCAAAGTAGGGTTTTCTTGTTGACTAAGTCATCTTCAAGATCAAATCCTAAGAAATAAATTGTTTACCATCACTTTGAGTGCATTCAAATCTACATCTTTTTGCCATAGAAAAGACTTTGAAAAGATATCTAAAGAAATCTTAACCCTTGTACACTTGGAGCACATGCACGAAGGCTTAGATGTTTGCAAGCCACCAAATTTTCACTCTATTGGTTTGTATTCATCCTTGTTGGTTTTTGTCTTCATAGAAGGTTCATTGTCCATAGACCTTTTCAAATTGTAGTGCAACACATCAAAACTACCAGGTATCGAACAACTAGTTGTGAGCCTCTTGTTGTGTCTTGGTGGCAGGTGGGTTTAGAAAAGAACGAGTGTTCTTGTTGAACCCTCTTATTCATGCAAGCCAATTTCATGCTCAGTGCTATGCAATAAACCAAAATAATGAGGACTAACTCAAAAGGCAGAAGGCATGCAAACATCAAAGTTCCAAACATGGAGAATAAAATGGTTGATGAACAAAACTTTGCACAAAGATAGAAAGTCAAAAGGATGTAATGATTGAGAGGGGAGAAGGAAATTCAAAACCTTGTGCCAAAGTTTAAACATATAATTCATGTGTTGCATCATGTAGAGGCTTCAATAAATGCTCAAACCTTGCAACATGTGCATCTTTGTCTTTTTCATATTCATGTTTTTTGTATGTGTAAGCTAACATTGTGGTGTAAGTGGAATCATCCTTAGTTAAGTTTGTATTTTCTACCTCTTGCATCCTTGTAAGCAAACGCATGGTGTGCACCTTATTCCTTGCACTTAAATACCAAAAGAATCTTGAACCCCACAAATGCAAATTTTGTCACAATTGCAATAATAGATTTAATATCATTCATCCATATAAATGAACAAACCCTAAACCTTAAAAGTTTTTCTAGTTGCAATTATATAATTAACATTACATTTTTTTTTCAAGTTTTTTCCAGTGCATAACAAACCATGTACAATTGTTGTTGCAATGTAAATTTAATTCATGGTGAAAGCTAAAATGGTATTGTTCTTTTATAAATATCTTTTTATTGTTCTAATTCAACTATGAAAGTCATGAACATTTTGATAGCTTGGTGGACAATGTGGTGAATATCATGTTGGTAAGCTATCAAATTTCACATGTGTTAGGTAATATTCCATTATTAATTTTATTTTAGCTTGTAAACTTGTCCTCTTTGAATTGCAATTTATGCTTTGGTTGAAATGGTTGATAGTGATTGAAAGCCTATCAAAGTTTGACTGATCCACTTTGTTGCACATGACTCATCACTAAGTTTAAAACATAGTCCTCTAGGCCTTTGTTCTATTTTTCTTGTTTTCCAATTGTCTTAGTTTTGAAGAAATATAACATTTGTAATGTTGTTATGATATGGTTGATATTTGTGGTTGTCAACATGTTTTGATAGGTTGGGAGTGGGAAGCCACTAATTATGAAAAGGTAGCCAAATAAGGAGGTTAGTTATGACAGCCTTATATTGCCATATGATTTATTTAAGCATCGAAAGTTGGCATTCAAATATAATATGGGTTTTCCATATTTTTCTTGGCAAACACTTGGGGATACCTAAGGAATTATTAACTTGCCATTCCACATCACACTAGAAGAAAAATGTCAATATGTGACCAACACATTTACAACTACTTGTGATTATTTTATTTTTACAACTAATTTTTTGCCTTTTGTGACTAGTGTGACATCATGATAACATCAACCAAGTCACCTACAACTAGCTTGCGACTAATTTGCAAGTAAATTGGATTACATCTATATATGGGTTGGATTTATCATCCAAGAGTAACCATCTAAAATCCCATTAGTCACAAGTGAAATGGTGTTTAGTCACAATCAACATATGTTTATATACATCAATTATAATAATTATTTGATTTATGATTAAACTTAATATTCATAGTATGTTTATTGTAAATAAAGTCATTGATATGATTATTTTAATTATACTAATTTCATTACCTTTTTAAATTTTTAATACAAATAAATTAAATATATTCTAACATAGACCATTATTAAAATATATATACATATTTCAATAACAATAAAATTATTTTAATAAATATATAATTATTATAAAATCATATTAGTTACGTTAGTTATACATTAATTTTAATATAAACATAATTATATTTCAGCTTAATTATTCATAATTCTGATTTTTAATATTTTGAGAATTAAAATATTGCCACTATAATTGAATGAATTAATTTAATTCTTATAATTGTAAGAATTACATTCTAGTATACTAGAATATTTAATTATGTAATTACAATATATAATTTTTATTAGGTCATAAAATTTTAGAACAATTTTACTGCCAATTTACAATATTTGTAATAAACATTTTTACTTATTACTTATTACTGCTTATATAAATGAATAATAATATTACAACATAAATTTTCACATTAATTAAAATGATAGTTCCTAATCATAAAAAATAACTATTGTATTTACAAAACTTACATTTTAATAATAATAATAAAATTTTGTATCATAATTGAAAAGTTATGTCCTATAATTAAGATTTTTATTTCAAAATTTTATAATAATCTTAAAATAATGACCAAAGTTGTTGTAATTACTATATTTAAAAACAAATATGAACAAATGTAATTGTATGTATTATTCATTACTTATTCATTACATTATTTTTAAATATAAAAAAATAAAATTTAATAATAATAATAATAATAGTAATTCTATACTGACATAAAATAATTGTAATTATTTAATTTATTTGGAAGTTAGAATTACAATACTTGAATAATTAGTTTATAATTAAATTACTATTATAATTTATAGTTGTAATTTTTAATTTATAAATTTATTTCTTATTTAAGTTTCTAGAATAATCATAATTTAATTTAAATAATTAGTGCCATGACCATATACATGGATTTTAATATAATAAATTAAAATATTTATTTCTTATAATGACTTGTTCATAATATATCACTTTTATAAATGCTTCTTAAGAATCTTGATGTTCAAAAGATGCTTGTTTTTGAAAGTCTAATGTCTATTGTGGCATTGCAATTCTTGTGGTGCCTCTAGGATTAGAGTCTGTTTTTTAACCTAGATGGTAAAATGCACTACTATAAAATGTGGGTGTAGTTCACTACTCCCCATTCATTAAACCAGTGAATTCACTACTTTCCCACTAGCTCCCATTCATTACAACTAATGAATCATTCAAAATCCAATAAAATCACTTGGCGTATAAGGAGACCTTTTGTTGTAGTGATGGCATTTGAAGCCTATTATATGATGATTAGTTCAAATCATGGACCTCCCTTTATTTGTAGTGTTGAAGTCAATCCATGGTGTTGCTTTTGTGGCCTCAATACTTCTTTCACCTCTAACCTTTCTACCTTTTTCTTGAAAAAGGGAGTCAATTTTGTAGATAACTTTGGCCATTGAGTTTTTTCATTTGTTACAAGATAATCTACTTGCACAATTCTGTAAATCTTTCAACATGTGTATTTCCCACTCTAGATATAATTGATTTACATGTAAAAGGTCTGCCACCCTCTCCAATGTTTGTCAAGCTAAGTACTTCTCGAAGAATGGCATTGTTGGTCTAGACATTTAAATGTGGAGCCCTTTTTTCAACGTAACCAAGAAATTAAGCTTCTTTTTTTCTAGAGGTATTTTTTGAGGGTGTTGGGTCGTGAATTTTTGTTTGTCATTGGCTTCATCAATGTTCCCATAGTGGTATCCCTTATTTTGTTCTTTGAAAGCTTCCGATGTTTCATTGATGTTATTATTGCCTACAACATTTCCAATTATACATATCCCCATGAGCTTTGGAGCATTAGGTTTTAGGGTTGCATGCCTTTGGAGTCCTTATTTTTTGTTGTCTTTTGTGATGGTCAAACATGATGGTAGACAGTATGTGACTGAATGGGAGGAATTTTTGTAAAGTTTTGGGAATTGAATGAAATTGTGCTTTTTGTATTGCAAGATTTACTATCCCAAGATTCATTCAATATTTGATAGATGGTTTGCTCATTATAGGTGTGATAGTAAAATGGTTATACTTTGGAAGATTGCATATTAAACTAGTAAATTAATTAAACATAACATATTTTGTCAATGTTGAATAGATATAGCCCATGGTTTGGTGTGATTCATAAGCAAGGGATCACGTATCTCCTACTAACTTGTTCATACTGCCATAAGGGATCCATTTAGTTCATATTCAAGTCTTTGGTTGGGAAACAAATTGCAGGTCTAGTAAGAATAAAATATTTGTTTAAACTAGTAAGCTTCAAACTTGATTATGTTTGTTGTAGGAATGATCAAATACATTATGCTCTTTTCTAACCAGATAGTGATAATCATAGGTGACATATTGAGTTAGAAGGTGGAAGGAGTTGTTATTGCACCAAAGAAAAAATCTAATGCAAAATAGGAAGTAAAGAATAATATTTTGTTTAACAAAAAAAAGGAAACCTTTAAAAATTTGTTACCACACCATGTGGTTTTCTTCAAAGTGAACACAATTGCTCTTGTTGATGTAGATGTCAAATGCAATGTAACACCTAGATAATTCAAGTTCCATGAGGTATGGACCAAACAAGATATTTTGAGTTCAATGAATTAATTAGGGTAGTAGTGCTTCTAGGTTGGTAGTGGAGAAGCACATGGGGTTTACATGATTTTGGTTGGAAATTGTGTTGAACTTTTTTTCACTTTAGTTTAGAAAGAATACATAGTTTAACATTGAAGCATCTCAAGGACTTTTCCATAGGCACACTTCGTTAGCTAATATAGATTTAAACTACCTACAAATTTGCAACAACTTAATGATCTTGCGTCAATGGAGGATCTACGCTGGTGGATGTTGTGGAGGATGTTTTTAGGGTAGTTAATGGACTAAAAGAACAATCGAATGAAGGTGAAAGCAATGGTGTTGAACAAGTTTTTAAACATTAAATGCCAACAATCATTGGAAAATGTTTTTTTGAGGATGTCCATCATGAGCACAATTTTGATTTAATGGTTTTGGAAGATGTAATGAAGGATTTTTTTGTAGGATTTAAGTGTATAAAATTGGCAGCAACAATATTTTTTATGAACTTATGCATGGTACATGGAATGAACAATAAATTTGTAGATGAACTCTTTACACTCTTATGACATCATCTACTTTTTTGAACCTAATTGTTTGGCCACCAACTATTATGCTACAAGGGCTTTAACACAAAAGCTTAGGCTAAATAATGAAAATATTCATGCATGCCCTAAAGATGTGTCTTGTTTCAAAGGGAGCATAGACACAATGTCACTTGTCCCAAATGTGGGTGTGCAACAAGGATGTGGTAAACTAGGTGTTGCTTGTGAAAGTCCTCTAATCTTTAGGCTTCAAAGGTTGTTTAGGACACCTATAGTGTCTAAGTTAATGTTGTGTCACTCACAAAATACTAGTCTAGATGGCTTGTGTTCATACATCCGTGTGACTCAAAGGCTTTGGAAACACATTCAACAAAAGTGTCCTAATTTTGTGGTAGATTTTCAAAATGTGCACCTGGCTCTTGTTCTATATGGTGTCAACCCATTCAAATTGACTCATTCATCATGGTCAACATGGCATGTCATGTTATTGAATTACAATTTACCTCCTTGATTGACAACCGAATTTTTTTTCATCATGTTGGCATTATTGATTTTGGGTCCAAGGAATTTGTCACATCCTCCAACTTTGATGTTTATTTACAACCATTAGTTTAAGAGCTTCAAAAATTATGGATTGGAATTCCAACATATGATGTGTGGAAACCCTTGGGCTACATGTCATTTACATTGAAAGGGATGTTGATTTGGATCTCCCATGATTTCCCAAGGTACATGGGGCAATTGTAGGAGTTGCACATCAAGGTTTTGTTACATTTTTAATCTATGGGCCATAATTTAAGGGTGAGCACTTTGTGCAGCTAGGGAAACAAACATACATTGGAACATGCAAATGGCTACTAGAGGGACACCCATATATATTAGCAAGAATGGCCAATCATTTCAATGGGTAATTAGACACTCGCAATATACCTAAATTTGTCACAACAAAGGAATGGTTGACATGAGCTATATATTACAAGTATTGGTTAAAATCGGGCAATGGAGATGGTGCAATTGATTCCCCTCCAAAGAACATGATGTGAAATGTCATAATGTGTTATATGATTTGCCATATTGGTAGGTATTTGGAACTTTTTTCATATGTGTTTAGTGGTTGGACATTATGATGTCATGTTGGCTAGTCTTTGAAATCCAAAATAATCCTCCTTGTAAATGTCAATGTCAATTGTATATTTTAATTTTTATGTGCATTGCATTTAGTCTACTATTAATGAACTTGTAACATGCAATAAAAGGTTTGAAATGATGTTGTAGATCATTTTTTAACACATGTGGTTCCTATTGCAAAATTGATTTTTGGGTGGATATTCAATCTACCCTTGTTATTGGGACAAGAGATCATGTCAATGTGTGTCAAATCTCAATCATATATAAGTCAATTATTAGTTATTAATAGGGCTAATGTGAAAAAATTTAGTCATATGGCAGTCAATTTGTAGTTGCATGTGAATGTACGTGTGTTAATTATTAGTCATAGAAAAGTCAAATATGTAGTAATTTATACACATTTTTTAGATCAAAGGTTGCATTACATTGTTTTTCAAGTTTATGTTAGGATAATAGGAGTATGGTTTTTTCTGGGTTGGCACGTGAGAATAAACATGGGTTTTGACAACTTGAAGGTTGACCATGTGTGGAATGTGGGTGGTGTGATTGATATAGGAAGTTTTAATTTGGTTCACCATGAATGCAATTGTGAACAAAATTTTGATAAAAATATGTTGAAAATAGTGACAAGTGCAAAGGATAGTGTGAAAATGAGGTGGGATTTACAATGGAGGGCTATTATACAACATTTGTGGTTGACCAACAACTTTTGAAGAGGTGGGAAGATGTTGAAACTAGTAGCCCCATACGTTTTGACAACAACCACATTTGATTCTTTTGTAATTACCATAAAAAATGTGAAAACACCATGAGGACATGTTTTAGCAATTAAGAAACACATTAGGAACAAAATTTTGGCATTCTAAAGTCACATGATTACCAGATTTTGATGAAACAAATTTTGTTACTCACAACATTACAAGGATTTCTTGTTCTTGAACCTTGAAAAAAAGTGATGAGGATTTCCAAAGTGCTTAGGAAAGTATGTAATAATGTGTGGAATCCCTTTGAAATTGATTCACTCCAACGTAGGTAGGTAATTATTACACCTTACTAAGTAGGTAGGTTTACCTAAATATGTGAGTACATTGGAAGGTAGTTATGCTTAGGCTATATGGGTAGGTTTAGAATAATCCAATTTATTTTTAGGTTTAACCATTTAATTAAATCATTTTTATTTTTGTTCATCCCCAATGGCACTTGGTATTTGGGTAGTACAAGGCTATTGCACCTAGTTATATACTATCCAATATTGGATTGGAAGCCAAAAGATATGGGATAAAAAATTTCATTGCAAACCTCATGAACCAACTTAATTGCACATTAGATGCAACTATTGTATTAGGGTAGATTGGCCCCATGAAGGTTTCGTTACTTTTGGTGTTTAAACAAAGTTGAAGTCCTCCTTGTAGCACACCTTACACACTAATAATCATAAAATTATGCCCCCCCAAAATAAAAAGGGTCAAGATTCAAAAAAACAAACCATTGAACATTACAAAGGGCGGTTTTTAAACACCCAAAAATTTCCTTGTATGTGTTGTTCTATTGCTATTACAATTCCAAGATGATTTATAGTACTTTAGGTGGAGCTCCTATAGCACTTTAAGTCGTTTAAAATGAATAAGAAATAAGAAAGTTATGAGGTTTCAAAGTAGGAGGGGTCTAAAGAGTAGAAAAAAGAAAAAGAAAACGTTTTGTAACTTGGAGAGCTTATTTTTATTCTTTTTCCTCTTCTTAATTTTTTATTATTCCTTTTCCTTTGCACTTCAAAGATGACTATAAAATATTTTTAATAATTATGATAACTTATAATGAGAATGTTAATTTAATATCATTACCTAGCTTAAACTAATAATTAGCGTAGGATGTTTGGGTACATATAAGTTAATTAGTGTAGCCTATTTACCATAAATATTTAAAAGTAAATACTAAAATTTAAACATAATATACTATATATATAATCATTATAATTATAATAAACTTTTAATTAATAATTATGATTCCTTATAGTATTTTTTTAATATTATCATATTAATTAATTCTGAATATGTTTTTTTAATCAAATTTACATTTAAAAAAATACAAATAAAATAAAATCAAAAAGTTCTACTTGCCAAATATATATATATATATTTGACAAATAAAATTTGAAAACTTGTAGTATGTACTTAAACCATGGTTAAATTAACCTAATTTAATTTATCACAATTTAGTTTAGCCTAACATAATTTAACCATGGTTAATTTTAACCTAATTTAATTTAAGTTTAATTTAATTTAGCCTAACTTAATTTAGCCAGGGTTAATTTTAGCTTAATTTAATTTAGCCATATTTAGTTTACCCATAATTAGTTTAACTTTATTTAATTTAGATATGGTTAGTTTAAGCTAGCCTTACTTGTCATGGGTTTAACCTTAGTACTGGAGGTACATAATACTATTAACATAACTTATGTAAATATATTAAGTATATTAATTTTTGTATGTATTAGTTTAGGCCATTATTTTTATGACATGTGTCCATGTTGTACACATTTAGTTACACGTTAATTGCACACACAATCGTATGGCCCAAAAATAATAAAATACCAAATTTGATTGCAAAATGATTAAGAAAGTTGTAAACAACAATCAGTTACATGTTAGTTGCATATGGACTAGTTGCAAATGACATGATTTCTACTAATGAAACTTTAAAATAACCTTAAATAACAAATATGCAAGTAAATGTCAAACTTTTGCAAAAGTGGTTATAGCTTACTAGACATAATTAGCCATCGATGTTTGATTACAAATAAGTCCTTTGTGATAATTCCCAAGCTATTTGAGTTACCATCCACTTCATGATGCAATAGTTGTTATGTAGTAATTCCCAAGCCTTTAATGGAGTTATTATCCACATTATCATTTGTGAAATAATTAAGTAGCAATTTAAATAACTCCATGGAATCCCATGCCACATTATCTTACGTAAGTCATTAAGTAGTTATACAAAGTGTTAGGTTGTCCTTTTAGAAGTAATGACTTAGTCATAGATAAATGACATTAAAATTCCAAATGCTACATCATAGGTGGGACCCATTTTTTAATGACATAGGAAAATAAATAAATATTAAAAAAATGCCACAACATCATTACAATGTTTTCCACCTCATTTCAATTAGTCAAAACTTAGTCATAAATAAAATGCATATTCCATACAATTTGAAAATGTCACATGGATGGTCCATGTCAATTTCTTGTTCTCTAACATCCACCCAAAATCATAATGGATGAAATATGGACCATGGAACAAGATGAAGTATGTATGTTTTTTACAATTTTTATCCAGTTGTGATCATAATCAAATGAGCCAAAAAACTTGTTAGGCAACCAAAATGTTTTTTGCAATTTTGTTACAAATATTTATGTGGTGCCATTTTAATGTCATGTTAATCATGTGAAGTTGTGCTAAATGAGTAATATGAATGTTTAGGAATTCAAATGGAAAATTCATATAATTTATTTTTGGGTTTCAATTTAACAAAAGACTTTTGAACTTGAAAAATAGTTACATAAAAACAATAAATTTTACAAAGGACCATGGCAAAGAACTTTCTTAATATAGAACTTTGATGATAAATTTTTTTACCACACTCAAAAAGCACTCATAATTTTAAATTTATGAAATTTGAATTTTTCTAAAATTCAATGTAAATTTTTATAATCTCAAAAGTTCAAGAGTCCTTTACAACATGCAAATGGTGTGTAATACACGTCATACAAAATAAAACTATAGCTTATGATACAATAAAACAAAACACAAAAACTTTAACATATATTGGAAGGAATTGAAATTATGATAATTTTTCAAGACGAAATGCATAATCTAACAAGTTTTAAATTAAAAAAAAAATCATAGTAATTTGAAAAAGATTATCATAAAAAATGCAATGTATTTTAAAAACTATATTTTTAATAACAAGTTATAAAAGATTTCATTTAAAATTTCCTTTATATGCAAAAGTTATGAAGGCTAAAAAAAGGGTCACAGTCCTTTTGCCAAGTAATCATGTTGGCTCATTTGATTGTGATCACATCCATCCATCAGTCATATGAATAACTTCTACTTCTCACATGTAGATATGGAAGTTGTATTATACGACTATGGTCATTGATAGAGTCATTGAGGAAAACTAGTCATTTTTGTTGCATAGGACATAATTTCTACTAGTGTTAAATTAAACACTTATATTTGTGCCAAAGTTGTTAGAATTAGCATATTCAAAATCAATTGAATTTTCTTTGAAGACGGAAGTTTTCCTTCTTTAGAAATAATAAATTTGAAGAATTGTCTTGAAAACACAGTAAAAGCACATTCTTTGGATTAAGGTTAATCCCATATTCCTGAAATTTCAAAAAACAAAGTCATAGTTTGTTGAAATGCATATTTATAGTACTAAATACAATAAAATCATCAAGAAATAACTTCATAAACAAATCAATATATTCATGAAATGCCTTGCTGATAGCACATTGATGAGTTGGTGGATCATTCTTCACACCAAAAGATGATGATAATTTTATGCCCATCAAATGTTTATTGATGAAATTATAATGTTGATGCACATAAAAATGCAAACGGTCCAGTCACTTTTGAAATGCATTAAAAAGGGTTTACAGATGCCATTAGTGATATCCAAATAATTTTCATCCATTCCTCATGGAACTCAAATTGCTAAAAGGGAAAGTAATGTCATGAGTGATATCCATTAATTTCATCATAGTTAATTTTTAAAACCTGAAAAGGCTTAGGAACAGTAAAGGATATGAGATAGTTCATATGTGATAGTTCATGTACCTTAATTCATTGTTCACACATGACGTCCATCCATTCATGTCTCATCGTGCTTGATGGATATTTAGGAAATGTCTTAGAAAGTTTGTATGTGGATATCAAGTTGCTAAAATCATTTCCTCTGTATGTGCGCTCTAGTGTAGTAGTGGATTTGCTCTTCTTTATTTTGATTGTGTAGAAGATGTATTTTCCATAGCTCTTCATGACTTTTGTTGCTGGAGCATTGCTTCTATTTCAATCTCTGAGTGATCTGCTGTGTTTTTGTACATGTTTGGGTGAGAGCTTGAATGTGTGGGCATACCTTTCTTGATAAGTCTTGTTCTGATCAGGTGAGGTTGGGATTGTGAATTTTTGAATGACATTGATTTTTCCAGGATGTATAAGCAGAGATGCCTGAGTTGCACGCATGAGTACTAAGGGGTTTGCTAATGCATTGTTTGAATGAAGCTGTTGCTTTGAGAATGGGGTCAATCTAGTAGACAACATTGTCCATAGGACTGGAATAATCCATGGGATCATAGTCTTGGAATTAGTCTATGGATAGTTTATATGCAGAAATGAGAAGCACCCATTGTTGTGGAACCTGTTGGAAGAAAATCTCATTCTGCAGTCACAGGAAAAGGTTTTAAAAGTCTGGAGTAAGTATTGAGATAGGGTTGAAATTGTCAGCCGAGATGGCTGGAGTGGTATATGGATCTGAGGCATTAACAGTGCCTTTTGTATGGACTCCGCTAGGGAGTTATGGAATTGATTGATATTGCATATAAGAGAAAGTGTGGGCTTGAACTGTGGGCTAGAATTCAGGTCTTATGAAAGGGTGCATGTTTGTTGGCTCTGCCCATAGGGTAGTGATTGTGCCATTGCTGCCACATTTGGGCACAAAATTTTGGCTGGAACTTGACTGAATGTGGCCGAATGTGTGAGTGACATGTGTATTACTATGTGCATGCATATGATGGATGAGCATGTTCCTTACAACAAGTTCATGAATTAGACAAGAAGTTCTAGATCAAGTAAGGAAAATTTTGGGTTTGAAGTTTGAGCGTGCAGTGAAGGGCAGAGGCATTGAGTCACTAGGCAATGGGCTGCTTGTTTGAGTAAACCCTTTATTTCTAATTACAAAACACCCTAGCATCAACCAGCACCTACACTGGTACCATGGACGTAGAAACCCCACTGTTATTTGGATTGCTGATAAACATTATAGATATCCCAACCCTAGATAAATCAGGGTCTCTGAGGCCAAAATTAACATGCCTTCCTTTAATTATTAGCTTTTAAGGGGCATTATTCAAGAAGGTGAAGGCGCTGGTTTACCCTGGCCAGCTGTCTACTTACTCCTTTTCAAGATGTGGCAACAGTAGACTTGTCTGCAGGATTCTAGATGAAACATATACTCTTAGCGTGATACCTTGGAGGTACCTTAGTGTGATTAATAAAATCTATAAGGTCATTCCACTGGTTATTTGCAAAAGTCAATCAAAGAACATACAAACCTAGAGGCTGTTAATAAGCACATGAATAATGGCAGCATTTTTTTTCTGCCGAATTTTAAAATAGAAAATGCAAAATAATAGTGAATTTTGAGGGTTCATGTCACAGAAATTTGCAAAATAACGAAAACACATAGCCAGATTTCTGTAGTTGGTTGTTGAAGGTAGCCAGACATATAGAATTTCATATCTCACCTATAGCCAAGTTTGACAATAGATCTTCTTATGGATGATCTGCTACAACATAAAATGGGGAAAAAAAAAACAGTAACAACATGGAGTCACAGTCCAGCTTTTAGATCATGGAGAAAGCAAGCATTTGTAAACTAATATTGTGATAACAATATCATCAGTTCCGTTTCCACCATGTGGACTATGCATAAATAGCCTGAGACATACCCTCAGTGCACCTCCAGGAATGTGTTCTATTGTGAAATATACCCGCAATATATGACAATATGGATGCCTCACAAAGTACACAAATACAAGATCTTGACTTATATATATAGGCTCAAAATTCTAAACTGGCTATACCACTGACAGCAGTAAATAAGTGCAACCTGACACAAGATTTGTTTTTGATAAAGCTGATTCCTAAAATCCCACAGCAGACTCCTTTAACATTCTTATTTTTGTCATTTCCTTTGGCACGAACGAGCTATTTGCAAAAGCATAACCCAACCGCTTGGAGGCTCATGGTTGGCAAATTCTGGAGAGATTAAAGCAAAGCTAATAGCCTATTAACCACCTACCGCTGAACAAACTTTCACAATTGGTGTAGTACTACAAGAACAAAGCTTTGTCTATATTCACCAACTGTCCTTTTGGACTCCTGCTAATTGCACACATAAAATTATAAAAACAAGTTGAGTGTGTCTGACGGCTTTGACTGATGTCCAGTTAAATATCGTATCTTAGTGGAGTCGATCAGACAGAGAACTAAACACCTTCCCACCATGTGCCTTTTTTTATAACCTGTTTCAGGAAAAGAGCATCCAGTGGGATTATGGGACCCACCACCAGTGGCCCATCCATTGGAAACCTGTTATCACCCAGCTGTCCAAGAACCACAATTGAGTTATCAAGGTTACCTTCCACACCTTGGTAGCCTACTTTGTAAACCCTTCTGGTTCCCGGTCCCTCCTTAGGTAGCTACCTGTGTTGGCCAGTTCTTGACTTTTATGAAAACCTCTGGTTCTGGTTTTGAAAAATGATTTGGAATTGTCTGAGTCTTAGTTAACACAAATAGAACTGCAAATCTGGTTTTGGATTCAAAAGAATAAATTTTGAATCCAATTTTGAGAATTAATCTCAGTTTGAATCCAATTCTTAGAAACTAGGACCAGAACCAGGACTGGAACCAGGATACTTTGTCTTATAAAGGGGATGTGACTGTTGATTACCTGATTAACCGCCACGTAATCTACTGTCGCATCCCTTTATAAAACAAAGTATCCTTCCAGTCCTGGTTCTAGATACAAATGAAACTGAAAATCTGATTCTTGGAAAATATAAAGTCCAGTTTTGGCTCTGAAAATCAATCCTGGTTTGGATCTGGTTCTTTTGAACTGAAATCAAAACCAATGATTTGGCAGGTATCTGCCCAACACTGATAACTGCCTATATAAATGGGTAATTATCATAGGTAAGTAGGTAGGGAATGTAAGTGGTTACTATCTACAAGTAGTGAACTAAGTAAGGCACTTAATGGCTACTAGGTAGTTAGAATTCATGTGCATGGTTTGTAGGCAGGTAACCACCATGCATGGTTAGTTTATTGGACAGGAATATAACAAATAAGTGCTTCCTGTCCACACACCATCCATCCTGCATGGTGCTAGTTGGTGCTGGTTGACGCTGGCTGCAGTTCACCTTCTAGGTGAACACGGGCGTATTTGCCTCATGCATTAATGGTATGTAGGCAACTAAGGTGTTCTATTAAAATTACTAGAAGCTAAAAGTAGTCTGAATTTCCATGTTAAGGCTATTAGAAGGCCACAACTCTGGTTGGTGTGCATGGTCCCGCCACACCATGTTTTTAGGTGCGGATCTTTAATGTTCAGTAGACTTGTACGGGATGAATGTGTATTCGGTACTGTGTGTCTGCAAATTGACCTGCATCTCCAGATTTTGTGAAAGTAGGGAAAAATATTTCTATTTGTCACATCAGCGTTTATTACTACTTTTATTAAAATTGCCTGCAAATCCTTGGAATTCCCATCCTAAATGGATAGCCAGTTCGGAATTTAAAACCATAAAAGTGCCTAACAATTATGTGGTTCCTAACTGGAAGCTTATCGAACTATTGAAATATAATTCAGCAAATGTGCCCAATTTTGAAAACATAAGTGTGAATCAAGAATAGCTGCATACATTGAAGGAAATTTTACTGAAAATTTATGCGTTACTTTAACGAGACAAATTGTGCACACAAGAAATTGTACGATATATCATGGACTCCATATAACTTACATTTATGCATGGTTGCAAGCTATCCCAAGAAGTCCACATATGACTTCTAGAAGACCTTTACAAAGACTAAATAACATCCTCCCAGTGATCATTAATGTTGGGTGGTTATTAGAAATAAGGACATATTGCTGATATTTCTATATATATTGAGGTATATACTCACAGAACAATCAATGGCCAAAAAGTTTTAAAAACATGGTTGTAATGAACATTTAAAAGTCAAGGTTTGAGTCTTCAAAAGACCTTGTTGATGAAAGAACCTAGGACCCTGATTTTTCGTGTTTTTGCATGAACTTGACTTAGGTTGCTTTCAAATGATGACATTGTAATGAAAAAACGAGGGGTCACACACTTCCCTCTTGGTCAATTCAACATTGATGAAACAAAATTATACACATTTAATAACAATGAGTTGCTACAATTAATATGGATATCATGGGTTGTATGTCTAAGAACTTATTGTTAGAACAATGCATCCAATTTTATGAATCTCTAGAAATCAAATTGCTCTGATCTTTTTCCCATGAGTTCAATAGGTCATTTGTAGCTTTCTCATTTGTCATAGACCCTCAGATTCCCACACTAAACAATCTTGTTCCTAGAAAAACACAGAAGGGCTGACCCCATACACAACAATTCCATTGATCATAAATTTTGGTGAGTTTATTAACCTCATAAATGACACAATACTTGGTTTTATCCACACAAATGATAATCCCAACATGGAAGATTTCTATTGCCTACTCTCCACATAATCTAACTCAGGGAGTTTGACAAAAAGAAAATTATGCTCCTCAACTAACTTCCCCAAATCACCCGAAACTATGCAAGAACAAAATATCTTTTCGAAGTTCCAAGTAGCACAAGTACCATCTCCCTAGCCATAAAACTATTAAACACAATCTAATTACATAAACACCCATAAACAACACAATGAAATGCCTTGTAACCACTCCTAAAATCGTTTAAACTCACCATCATGTTCTTCATCATCAACCCCTACTTCTACTACTAAATTTGCATTCTTCCTAAAGAAGCTCATGGTGCAATGGAATTTTTTTAACCTCCACGAAAATACAACCTTCCACACAAGGCATTCCTTTCCAACTAGTAGACATAAGATGTTATAAATAAAAGAAAAACATGCACAACACAACCTATTTGCCAATTTCACAACATAAACTTTCAAGGTATTTTTGGCTCCATTAGTAAAATGTTCCACCTTTTATCTTTAGCTTGAATTCCTTTTCTTTGATTGAGGTCCATCATAACATCAATGTGAAAACAACCACACCACCAAAACTGCATCCAAAGAAGGAATCATGACACATCAAGTGCCATCGAGAAATAAAACCCATGATGTTCATAACTTACGAGCAAACAAATAAAGAAAAAATAGCCATAGAAACCCATATTTTCCTTTCCCATCATGATGAATTGTTGAAAGTTATGTTGTGTCCTCCTTTTGGTGCTTGATACTATTGTTCTATCAACTTAAGGTTGCATCCCTTAACTTTTCATCACAACATGCCTTAAGCAAAAATGTACTTGAATGGCATGATTATACTAGACGCATTGAACTTTTTAAAATGATAAGAAATAGTTAAATGAAACTTTTTTATTATGTTTTTAGGCTAATAAATTTATCAACTTTTGTAGACTTTGAAATTTTAATAATATAAAATATATTTTGTATTTTGATATTCCTAATCATTACATTTAGAAAAGTTTCAAAAATGTAACATAATGTTTTGTTTTCCAACATGATACGGACTTTGGAAAAAAACCATTGTTTTAGTTGACAAAACAATTCATAAAGAATCACATACAATTTTAATATGATATGAAATCCTTGAAAAGTTTTTTTTAAATATCTTATCTAACTAAATTAGAATCCTTAACAATTATAATATCCATGATTAGAACATTTTGAAACCTATTTATTAAAAAAAAAAAGTTGCAACATCCTTAATGTTCATTTTAAACATCTATAACTTTTTAAAAAAATGTGTTATAGATTTCAAATATTGACATCACATAGATTTTCAAGTTAATAACTTCAAACTATGTTTTTAAATTGATCATTCTTTTAAAACAAATACATTTTTTCTATTTGAATTACATTCGTGTTGTGCAAAATGTCATTGCAAGCATGGCATCCATATTAATTTGATATAATTTGTGGTGGCCTTGCTAGACCAATAGTTTAAAAAGCGTCTCTAATTTGGATAAGGTTCGATCCTTCAAACCTTCTTCCAAAGTTGCAAACACCTTAAGATTCCAAACTTTCTAAAGTGGGATTGCAATTGAGAGTTTTGGGAGTGCTTCCTTTTGACCTTCACACTTTTAGTTCATGTGGGGTTGTGCTTTCACTATCTTGTAATCACATTTTTGTTGTTTGCTTAGCTGGATTTCAATTAGAAGCATCTAGCTTCCTTCATCCAAGGAAAGACCTCTTGGGAGTTTTTCACACACACACATGTTAAGGTCACAACCAAAAAAAAGTTCTTTTGTGCTTTGTGTTTTATGGAAACAATGACATTTAACATTTAAATGCATGTATTTAAAAACTAGTTAGTAGTAATTTTATGTTGTGTTTTTGTGTGTCCCTTCCTTACAAAACATATCAAATGTGTGAATTTTTTTAACAAAGGTTAAATGTTAAAGACAAGGAAGGTTGGCACAAAACACACAAATATTATCAAGTAAACATTTGAAACATTGGGCAATTAATTTTCAATTGTTGTGGTTGTTGCATAAGGGGGAATTGATTTTCAAAATCATCATTAGAAATAAACTTAGAATATACTTTTTTTTTTGTTAAACTCCTTTTTATTACAATAAACATGTTGTGGTATGTGGGTGCTAGGGTTGTCAAAACCAACATGACATGCCCATTTTGTGTTGGGTGTCACATTAACATCCATCCCAATGCATTTGTTGCATCCATCAAAACGGACACAAGAAAATCTTGGGTGATACTCGAGTTGCCCTCATTACAAATGGTGATTGAAAACAAATTTTAGTTACCAATATTACAATGACTGAAAATTTTCAATTGCCAACCTTGTGGCAATCAAAAACATTCTGTCACCCATCTTTTCAATGTGTCAATGTGGCCTTGCAAATTACATGAAAGAATATCTTAAGGCAAAAGAAAAATTATGGAAATCCCAATATTTCACCATGCAAAAATATAATCTTTAGAAAAAAAAAATCCTTTAAAAGAAACCAAACTCCTTCAAACTATCACAACTCTATCATTAATCCCATGTTTCAACACAAGCCAAAATATCATCTTTCAAAAATCCTCGCATAAAAATAAACCTATTACATAAACCTATTATACTCTATAATGATTCTAAACACAATATCCTCACCTTGGTAAGCAATGCCAACAAAAAATGAAAACCAAAACAAAAGTATACAAAATGAATGCCTTGTAACGTTTGCATTAATAAATGTTACTTTAAATGAAAATTTATTGATTATTTTCATTATTAATGTTTATCAATTATCAAAGCAATTATTGGAGCAAATTATCAATGATAAATCCAATCATCCATAATTCAAAAATTCAAGAAATAGATGGGCAGCAATTATGTAAAATTATATATGATCATTGTATATTATGTTTACAAAAAACCCATCATTATTATAGAAAATAGATCTGGATACAAATTTCAAATGTGTAAAGAGGATGGATTCACAAATCTCAAATTTAATTACACATGACAACATGATTGGTTTACAAAATTGGGTTTTATAAAATTTGCAAGTCCAAACATGTTATTTTTGAAAGATTATGCAAATTACACCATATTCAATATCTAGCAACTATAAATTGTTTATGGCTGCCTTTGATAACACTCTTTAGGTGAAGTTCAATTATATGGAGGTCTCATCAATGTGCGCACAATGTGTTGAACAATTTTTTGTGATTCTAAATTTGGGTCATACATGTCATGGATTAGTTTCCCAAATGACATTTTGGTTGAATTATACACAAAATATTCAACATCCCAATCATCACCCCATATGATATTTTCCAGTCTACCCATCAAATATGCTTCAAACCTCAAAGTTATGGCATATTGCTTAACCATTCATCGAAGGGAATGTGAAGTTCTTGATTCGTTGCAAATAAAAAACAATTATAGGGTGACCCACCAACGGATTTTTTTGGCATTAGTTGTTATGGACCGGCTACAAACAAGTGGAGAATTACAAGACAAGACAAGTTTATTGATCCATCAACTGGTGTTGGTCTGCTGAAGAGTTGTTCCCTAGACTATCTCCTTTTATAACCCTAAACCATATTAGTCCCAAAATATCCTAGGCCATGACATTGCCAAAAGTATCCCAAAATATCCTAGGCCATGACATTATCCCCTTCTCAAGCGACATCTTCCAGATGGAGCCGGTTTGTTAGGATACCGTTGGTGAAATCGATTAACTAAGTCTTGGGCATGAACTAGGTTTCTAGCAGGCTCCCAAGTAACTTCAGAAGGAGGATAACCTCGCCAAAAGACAAGGTACAAGAGCTTTCCATGAATCTTCTTGGAGTCCAAGACCTCCTGAACTTCAAACTCTTCTTGGCCTTCAATTTTGACTGGAGCTAGGGGTTCTCGATGACGTTATGGGATCGGGTTTTCATGATAAGGCTCAAGCAAGGAGACATGGAAAACATTGTGGATTTTGAACTAGGGTGGAAGCTCCAACTGGCAAGCCACTAGACCAACCAATTTGGCAATTTTGAAAGGTCCGAGGCGCTTGTAATCCAACTTGGCACATGGGTGAGTGGTAGCGATGTTTTTTTTGAGAAGCTAGACCTTATCTCCAACCTTGAAGTTTGGATGGTCCTTGCGTTGGCGGTCTGCTTGCTTTTTTTGCCACTCTTGTGTTAGCTTGAGTTCTGGCATAAGGTTCTGTTGAACCTGTCCAAGCCTCGTGGCCCTTTCTTCAGCCACGGGTTTACGGAGTCCCCAGGAATTTCAAGGCTGAACCTGGGATGAAAACCGTAATTGGCAAAGAATGAATTGATCCCAGTTGATGCATGCATTGTGTTGTTATAAACAAACTCTGCTTGAGATAGTAGGTCCAGCCAGTCGTCCTGTTGGTAGTTCACAATGCAGCGAAGGTATTGCTCGAGTGTCTGGTTTGTCCGTTCGGTTTGTCCATCTGTCTCGGGGTGGAAAGCTGAAGATAGCCGAATGTCAACTCCAAGAAGCTCGAATAGGCGACGCCTGAACTTGCATGCAAACTGAGGACCTTTGTCGGACACAATTTCCTCGGGGAGTCCATGTAGTCAAACGATCCCGTCTAGAATTAACTGAGTTGTCTCTTCTACCGTGATTAACTTGGAACAAGGGGTGAAATGGGCCATTTTGGTGAGTCGATCGACCACAACCAGTATTGAATTCTTGGTTCTGACAATAGGGAGATCCGTGATGAAGTCCATTGCAATAGATCCCCAAGGTCGGCTAGGAATCGGCAGGGGTTGTAGGAGTCAAAACGGGCGATGCCTGGGAGCCTTGGATCGAGCACATGTATCACAAGACTTGACATACTCCCTTAGCAGCTTATTCATTTTGGGCCACCAATAATTCCTTGACACTAGTTCGTGAGTCCGTGTCATTCCAAAGTGATCGGCGAGGGTGTTGTCGTGGCATTCTCTTAGGATTTTTAGGCGTATAGGTCCTTCAGGTACATAAATCAAGTTATTTCAAAGGAGAAGTCCGTCTTGTTGCTCAAACTGATCCAGATTATCACGATTTGGGTTCCTTGGTCGTTCCTGGAGTTCATTCTTGATGTTGGTAACCCAGGTGTCTTCCTCAGTTGCCATCTTGATGTCCCTGACAAGGTATGAGTCTGGGAGGGTGCTGATTGTTGCTACAATTCGAAATTGCTTGGGGTTGAGTAAAATCTGGTTCTGCTGGTTATAGGCCTCATCCCCCGCTCGAAGTTCATATTTTAAACAATGAGATAGCGCGTCAGCTTTCCCTTGCTGGGTGTTGGGTTGATATTGAATCTCAAAATCGAAATCAGTTAGGAAGATAGACCACCGTGCTTGGTGACGATTCAAGGTCTGAGTAGTTGTGAAATAAAGGAGATTCTTGTGATCTGTCAAAACTTGGACTCGATGTTGAGCTTCGACAAGATACGGTCTCCACTACTCGAATGCCGTGATGATTGCTAGGAGTTCCTTATCGTAGACCTGGTAGTTGATTTCGGCACTGGTTAGCTTCCGTGAATAAAAAACAATTGGATGCAACAACCCATCTATTCCAAATTGAGATAAAATAACTCCCAAGGCAAAATTTGAAGCGTCCATTTCCACAATGAATGGCTTGGTAGGGTCGGGATGTATAAGGATGGGTGCAGAGGTGAATGCCATCTTGAAAGTATCAAAAGCAGCTTGGGCCGTTGGATTCCACGAGAAGGGCTTGTCTTTGCAAGTCAGGGTTGTTAACGGTGTTGTGATCTTGGAGTAGCCTTTGATAAATCGACGATAGAAGTTGGCAAACCCTAGGAAGCGTTGAACATCCTTGACCGAGGATGGAGTAGCCCAACACTGGATGGTCTCGACCTTTGACTTGTCCATGAAAATACCATCTGGAGAGATCACATAGCCAAGGAACGCCACTAAAGATTTGTCGAATTCACATTTTTCTAGCTTGGCGTATAAGCCATGTTCTCGGAGCGTCATAAACACTAATCATACATGTTTGTCATGGGTTTCCTGGTCCTTGGAAAAGATTAAAATGTCATCCAAATAGACCACAACAAATTCATCCATGTACTCCCGGAAGATATCATTCATCAGATGCTGAAAGACTTCGGGTGCATTGGTGAGGCCGAAAGGCATGACCGTGTATTTGAAGTGGCCATAGCGTGTGCGAAAAGTTGTCTTCCATTCATCACCGGGGCGAATCCTGAGTAAGTTATAAGCTCCACGAAGGTCAAGCTTGGTGAAAATCTTCCCGGTACGTAGTCGATCCAAGAGGCCTGAAATCAAGGGCAAGGGATATCGATTCTTTTTGGTTATCTTATTGAGTCCACGATAATCCACACAGAGTCAAAGGGAGCCATCCTTCTTCTTGACAAATAGAATTGGGGCGCCGACTGGAGACTTGGAATGTTGAACGAACCCCTTGGCAAGGTTTTCAGTAAGGTAATCACGCAGGGCTTGGAGTTCTGGTTCCGATAGGCCATAGATAGGACCAAAGGGTGGTGAGTGTCCTTCTTCTAGATCAATCGGGCAGTCATATGGACGATGGGCGGGGAGCTGATCAGCATTAATCTTTTCAAAAACATCAACAAAGTCCTTATACTTCTCAGGAAGTTTGACAGGTGTTGGTTCTGATTGGGGGTTTTTTGTTGTTAGTTGGGTTAACATGGATGGCGAAGACTTGAAGATTCTTAGCATCCCAATAGAAAGGGACAACTCCATCAACGAAGATCTAGACATGGTTAGTTTTTTGGGCAGGATTTTTGACAAGATTTTTGACAAGACAAGGTTTAGTTCTAACCACCGGGGGGTTCTTAACTGTAGGACTTGACATAACAGACTTGAGAAAACTGGAATTCGTTCCGACCCTCTTTGGGTTCTTGACCACAGGGTTCTTGGCAGGACTGGACAAAGTGTTTTTCTGAGCGTGAGGTTCTTGAGAGGTGCATCGTTGTGCGCTGAAGGTGAGGGTTCTAGATTGTCAATCAATGATAGGGTTGTGCGCTTCTAGCCAAGGTAGACCAAGGATGATGGGATGGTGAGGGGTGGAGATGATGTTGAGAACAATCTTCTCCGTGTGCTTGCCAATACAAAGTTCTAGAGGGGTTGTCTCGTGTGTGATTGCACCAGAAGCAATGGTTCTCCCATCAATAACCTCTACCGGAACAGGGGTTGACTTCTTGACCACAAGGATGTTGTGTTGGGCGACAAATGTTTGGTCGATGAAAGAAGAGGTGGCGCCGGAGTCCACCAATGCTAACACTTGTGGTATGTCTTCTGGAATACGAATGATGTCCACATACTGAGTGAAGTTGGGACTGGGACCAACAGTGGAACATGAGCCTTTGCAAAGGTGGTGTTGGGTGAAATCCAATCGCACGGCTCCTACTGTGACTAGATGTTCTTGTTTTCCAATTCTTGGGGAGTTTCCACAGCTTGTACTTAATGTTTGACAAGCTTTTGAGGGCACTAGCAAGCTATGTGCCCTGGGTTGCCACAATAAAAACACAGGTTGTTTGTCCTTCGGCGAAGTTTCTCAGCTTCTGTCAAAGGTTTAAACTTGGCTGCGTTGATCTACATCGGGGCAGGTCCAAAAAAGGCAGGTCAGGCAACTGGTGTTGTTTAGGGAACTAAGGGAAGCGTAGTAGGCCGATTGTTCCAAAGCTGGGCGTTGGAGGTGACTTTCTTTTCTTGGCGACGTTCGAACAGACGATTATCGCATCGAATTGCCTGGGTGATGGCTTCACTGAAGGAAGAAGGGTCTGTGAGTGTCAACAAAAGATCTTGAACATCTCATGAAGCCCACAACGAAACTGATCAATCAAGGTAGCTTCTCCCCAATTGACGTTGCAAGCAAGCTGCTTGAATTCTGAGGCGTAGACGATGGCCGAACGTGTCCCTTGCTGGAGGTGACATAGCTTGTTGGTTGAAGTTCTGGCCTTGTCACTGTCCCCAAACACTGTTTCAAATTCTGCCATAAAGGCGTTGAAATCTTATAGGAGAGGGGATGATGTTTCCAAGATGGGAGCAAACCATGCTACAACTGTCCCAGTGAGTAGGGTTCCAACAAATCCTACACGAGTGGTGTCATCAAAATAATGACGGGGGTGTAGTTGCATGATCAAGCGTACCTGGCTGACAAAGCCTCGAAATTTGGGGCGCGTTCCATCAAATTTTTCTGGCAGACTGATCTGGGGCTTTGGGGTGACCATTGCAAGGGCAGGAGGTACTGGGGCAGGGGGTGGTGGCTGATTCTGCAGGCAGGTCACTGAGTCTCTAAGCATGACATTTTCTTATTGAAGGTGTTGAAGGGCGGCGAGGATTTGAGTGAGATCGATGTTTGATTTTGAGTTGTCAATGGTGGTAGTTCTCGCACTTTTGTACGAAGGTCTTGATAATGTATTTGCGCTTCCCAATATTCAAACTCCTTCCTTCAAGATCTCCCAAGTTGTATTTGCTCCACTTCAAAACTTTTGCTTTGATGTCTTCTTAAAACAAACTTCTGTCATAGCAACTTTGCAAAACTACACTGCTCACATATGACCTTGGATCGCTCTAAAATTTTTGTGAAACATGAGCAACTATGTCTACTACCTTCTTTCAAAATTTCAACTCATTTAACTTCATAAAGTGAGAGATCTTGCTACTTCCTTGAAGTCACCTCAAACTGGGACCTGAACACAAAATGATTTACAACTCGCTCTCAGAAACTCCAAAATCCTTGAGATTTTGGGAAACACATAAAATATGTCTTCTATATCTGCTCAAAATTTCAGCCCTATTGATGATGACCACAAAGAGATATCACTTTCAAGAGAAACTGACTTCAAAACTGAGACTAAAACTTCAGATGCTTGGATCTCTCTCAATACAAATCCAAATGACATGAAATTTTTCTCACACATATATTCCTATATGATCTATAAGATTGCAAAGCTGAAGACCCAAAAAAGTTTAAACAAAGGAGATATGACCAAAAAACCAGATCTGGCACAAAGTTTTCAAAAGCTCATAACTCTCACAAAACATATCCTTTTTTTTTGAAACTTTGAGAATAGAAATGTCTTATAGTCTTCTATAACCTCTCCAAGTTTCACTCCAAAATACCTCTAGCTACGTACTGAAACAACCAAACAAATTGGAGCAGACCAAATTATTATGGACCGGCTACAAACAAGTGAAGAATTACAAGACAAGACAAGTTTATTGATCCATCAACTGGTGTTGGTCTGCTGAAGAGTTGTTCCCTAGACTATCTCCTTTTATAACCCTGAACCATATTAGTCCCAAAATATCCTAGGCCATGACATTGCCAAAAGTATCCCAAAATATCCTAGGCCATGACATTGCCAAAAGTATCCCAAAATATGCTAGGCCATGACATTGCCAAAAGTATCCCAAAATATGCTAGGCCATGACATTGCCAAAAGTATCCCAAAATATGCTAGGCCATGACATTGCCAAAAGTATCCCAAAATATCCTAGGCCATGACATTAGTAGCATCTTGCTCCTTTGCAAAGCCATACAATGATGACATCATTTCTTGCAAGCACTCGACTCCACCCCAATCACACATGCCTATGTACATAACATCTGGTTTGTTTGTCAAAAAATGCAACATAATGTTGTCCTTAGACAAATTGTTATGCAAAATTCCACAATGATATACTACATTCATAATGTTTATGAATGCCCACGCCAATTTCACACGATTTCACTTAAAGGTAACAAGTCGTGTTCCCCCTTCCATATCCAGCCTACTTTGTCATAATAAGGTGCAAATATTAATAATGGGGGAGTATTTCATGTTTTGATCCAACATTTTTCGAAAAGTTCCCGCATTCCACCACAATTTGTATACCTCCATGGTTTCTGTGTGGATTGCAAGGAGTTTGATGACACTTGGATGTTCGCATGGGCATGCCAACACTTCCATTGATTATGGTTTACGTGTTTCTTACTTGTCATTTGTCTTTAGTGTCTTCCCTACCAACTCAATCATGCCTAGGATGTGATTTAGTCTTTCGATTTGCACCTTGCGCACCACACCATAACCACCATGATTGTTTCCACTTAACAATGGGAACACATTTATTGTGCATAGAATCCATAACACACCACAATTTCCAATTTGGGCTAGAGGTTTCGAGCACCTTCTTCCATCCATGGTGTAAGCCTTGTCTTTTTCTTTGACTAGTTTTTTGAAAATTTGCCCCACCATGAAATTTTCTCCCACAAGTTTGCCACCTTTGTGGTTCAATGTACCTTGTCCTTTTGTGGATAAAAGATATCAAACCACTGCAACAAGTTTGTGGCTAAATCCAAAATTTTGCATTAAAATCATTCTAGAAACCCCTTGGAAATCTAAAGCTTGATGTATTGCGAAGATCCATCTAGTTCTGCCAAAAATTTATGCTTCGTGACCTGCTCATACTTCTTCAGGTCAATTCCTTGCTTGCTCACAAAAGCACCATCAAGATACGCCATTATGTGCTCCATAAAAAATGTCATGACAATGTCCTAAAATCATTATGTGGTGATTTCCTTAGCATCATTATCTTTAAGCTTTTGATGCTTTTGGGTTTGTGTCAATGAATTGCTCTCTCTAATGAACATTTTTGTAGCCCCTCATTTGTGCATGGTTGAGGGTGGGTCGCTTAAATGTCTAGTGGGGTAAGTCTTAGATGATGTGTGGGATAATTTGTTTGGAGGTTTTTGGTCAAATTGACTGCCTAATGGTTGTCCACTAAATGGTGGTCTGTTCGATAGTTGTTTGTTTGATTGTCCACTCGATGACATTTTTTATGACAAAAAACCAAAAGTCTCTCTAAACATTAATTGTTAAAATAATTAGAGTGTCGAAAAGTCAAGGTTCAATGTTGTTCAAAATATTTGCAAAATGTGAAAAAGATGGGCATTCACTAAGGACGATTGCTTCAACTCACCTAAGGTTCCACGCAATGGTTGTAATTGGGCAACCAAAGACACAAAACCCAAATGAAAACAAGGTGCTAAGAAATGAATCATGGAATGCATTTAAAAACTCATATAACTTGAAATTTTTTGTTAAGGCCACCTGGTAAATAACTAGGTTTGTAAGTGTAACATAAATTTAATAAATTCCTTTCCAAGGGGGGTGATATTTAGAACCACCAAAATTCAACTATCGGTAAATCAAATAGGTTTTCAGAATATTGTAATTTTTAGTAGGGGAATCACATTACTGAATTTGAAATGGGGGCATACACTTGCAACCACCTTAGATATCAAAACACAAACCTAAAACTCATGTGACAACAAAAAGATAACCGTGGAAAAACATTGTGAACCATACCAACACAGCCATGCGCAATAGTTTCAATTTTTAAGAATTAAATCAGGGATATTGTAGTGTGGTAAGGTTATTAGGCGTTTCTAACAACTTCATATTAAAATAAGGAATGGTGACTACGCATGGTTACATGGGGGGCTATTTTTTTCAAAATTCAATATTAGATAAACGAGGTGTAAGGTTAATTATTTTCTTCAACAAAAGCTAACAATCATAGTTTTAAAACCTAAATTACATGATTAGAGGTGAGAAATCTCTAGGGGGTTGGGGTTAGAAGCAGACACCAAAACTTGTAATGTTCGACAAAACATTGGTCTTATTTAGGTATTTAGTTAGTAGTTGTGTAAGCGAGGATGATTGAAATTCATGAAGCAGTTAAAGGGGTGTCAATGAAGGGTCTAATGGAGATAGGATAATCTTTAAACATTGTAAGCTTAAGATTAATTCAAAATAACATAACAATTTAAATAAATGGTGTGATAAGGTGGCAATGGCAACATGGATTTCATGATAAATGAAGTTTTTATTCATGTTATGGACGAGTTCAACAGGGAGTTGCAATTGCAAATTGAGTCTTAGGTTATGCCATAGTGATAGTTCATAACTGTAGGAAATCTATGATGTGTTGAATGGTGCGAATTAAGTAATCCACCTTGTTATTAGGAGGCAATCAACAAATCGAACTACACAACCAACGATAGTGTTTAACGTTGGGAATTGAAGACCATGTAAAGATGGAGGTGTTTTCAATTTCATAAAAACCTTTATAGATAGTTTCAAGTTCATCACCAAAAATGAAGTTGATCTTGAACAAAATCACCAAGGTACGAGAGTTTAGAGAAATGCGATAATACCAAGTTTGAGGGGATTCAACTTCAAAACGTAGGCGCTCCTCTTGCGGTTTGAGATTTTCATAACAAAGATGTTAGGTCAATGTCAAATCTACGGATGAATCCTAGTGTGGTTTTTCATTCACTTATGCGGCTTGGGGCTTGTAAAACATGATCATGCGCGATCTCATGAATTCAAAGAAAAAAAAAATCTTCAATCTTTAATCAACTTGGCGATGAATGTGTGGAAGACCTGGTACATCGAAATGCGTGGTTACAATTTATAGGTCAAAGAAAATAAGGAAAGATGCAAAGTAGCGATCTAGAACAATGGTAAAGTAAAACCTAAAAATCAATGAAAAAAATGTTTAAAAAAACTTTGTTGGGGGGAAAGTGAAAAGAGGTGAAAATGATGTTTCTCCTTTTCCTTCAAAAGGTCACCAAGCTTGGAACCTTCCAAGGGCCACCAAACTTGGAACCTTTCAAGGGCCACCAAACATTAGAACATTCCAAGGGCTACCAAGTATTAGAACCTTCCAAGGGCCACCAAGTTGAGGTCTTCCCTCACCTCCTTCTCTTTATTTTTAAAGGTGCAAATTTGGATCATTTGGTGTTTTTTTTTAGACATAACTTTCTATTAGAATCTTTGAAAACTTTCATTGGGAGCAAAAGAATGATTAGTTTTAGTAAATGGTGGAAAGAGGGAGAATAGATTCGATGATAGCAGTACCTTTGAAAGAATGGAAGTGAGTAGGCGTAGTTTGGGAGCTTGAAATCTTAGAGAAATTTCACAAAACCTCTCGGGTTTTGTAACATAATTTTTTTTTGATTTAGTTGTAAATCTTGAGATTTGGTAAGCAAATGCACCCTATAGGTAGTTTTCCAATGAACTAATGCAAGCTAGATTTGAATAGAGTACGTGATGGCAACAATGTTTTAAGTGACTAAAGGTTTGTTCTCAAGTTGAGCTTTTTATTTTCGTGAAACCCTTTCAGGTTCTATGAAACTTTTCACTAATTTAGGTGCAGAGTTTGAGATTTGGTAGGCAAATGCGTGTTATAGTTAACTTTCCAATGAACTAACGCAAGCTAGATTTGGATGACATATGTGATGGGAACAATGTTTTGAGTAACTTGAAGTTTGCTATCAAGTTGAACATATTGTCAAATCCTTAGAAGTTGGTTTAGGTGCATGACAATTTAACATAAAATTCTAGGATTTGGAAAATTTGAACTTATAAAATATATCTATCAATTCCAAATTATAAATGATGCATAGGAGGCAAATTATTATTTTTCAATTACAAACATAATTTAATATTTAGCGATACACTTTGCAATTTTCGTTCACCAATAACATATGTAACTTTGAGTATAATCACCTTACAGAACCATGAATATAGGGATAGAAAATTGCTTCACAAACACACACATTTGAATGAACATACTTGAAAACATAAAACCTTGTGGAGAAATACCATTTTTGTAAAAGACATCGATTATTTCAAAATGAAGGCAAAAAGTTCAAAAGCTTTGAACTTTCTCCACAATTAGGCTTGAAATTTTTTTGTATAGTCTTCTTCATAAGAAAGAAAAAAAATAAAATATTCACCTAAATATATACCTTCCAAACCTTACCAAACAAAAATCCTAACTAATAATCCAACTGATCATTTCTAGATTTTTCAGTTCTAAAAATAAACATCTTTAAATTTGGTTTTGGTTAAGACAAATTTGATTTCAATTCCATAAATCTACTTCGATTACACTAATCTAGTTTGGTTACCTAAATCAGGATTTGGTTCCATAAATTCGATTTCCGTTACTTGATCCAATTAAGCATTTACTGGATTCGGTTATAAAAATCAATTTTGGTACACAATTTTTTTCACTTCAACATTATCCTACCTTCTAAGCAGGATTACGTCCTCGAAATACAAAACAAAGTAACAAACTTTCCTAATTGCCTAACATTATTATTTAGAACTATTCCAATCCTACTGAAACTAATTTTGAATTCAATTATCTATTCTATTGGGTCATAGGGAGGTTCAATTGTTCTATTAGGCGCGCCTTTCAATTACAACCTTGGAGGTAAGTCCTTGACCTCTTCCACTGAAACCTCTTAGACTTTTGCAAACTTTTCTTCGACACTAGAATTAGGTTAAACTTATGGTTAAGGTTAGCTACCTGATTCTTCCTAAATTCTTGTCCCAACTTTAGTTGTAGCTTCGCGAAAGTCAATTTCCATTTCTTTGCCTACCTTTCGGGCTTCGCTAGCTTGGCAGAGGTGGATTTCGTTAGAAATACCATGGTTGTTAGTTCAAAATCTTGCATTACTAACAAGGTTAGCCTTTCAATGCGGCTAGTTGGCCCTTGGTGGACATTAAGCTTTTTTTTGCCTTGTCCAACTCCTACTCCAACTTCTTTTGGTCTTCGGACTCCTTCTGGTACTAGACCTCTAGTTGGTTTCGGTCCTTCTATAATCATTGAAGGCAACACCCATTGCTTGTAGACATTCCTCCAACCTTGGAATTGCCTTCTAGTAGTCATTGTTCTAGGCGTTTAATGAGTTTAATTGCACATGCATTGTGTCAAGCTCATGGAGCTATTGTTCTAACTCTTGGATGGTTCTACAATCCTTTTCATTTGCTGCCCTAAGCCGGTTGATTGAGACTTTCGAATCTTGCTTCTCACTAGAAATGTTCTAGTTGCTTTCCAAAAGGGCATCACGTTCTATTGCCAACTACCTAAACACCATGTCGATGTTCATGATTGACATGATGTACAAATTGGACATCAAGAAATAGGATTTTGAATTACTTAAAAAAACATGGACTATAGGGCTTACCAAACTCCATGGTCCGATTGCCTGTGGTGTTTCAAAAAACACTGATCAAAATTGGAAAACATTTGCTTTTGGTCGATGTGATGGACTTCTGGTTTCCATACCGACACCAAAATTAAACTCTTAAGGAGTTTGAATGTTTGATATCATATTCATTGGAATAGTTTCAAAAGATAACCATTTTTGCAGATGCTATGATAGCAATGCTCTTGTTTCTTACTACATCGAAGGGGTTTCTTTTGTTGATAAGATATATGATGAAGGTTTTGAATTTTTGTCCTTAAAAGGGCTTCCAATTCGTGTTTTTTTCCAGGGACTTGGTGTCATTTCCAGTGTTCGCTTCGCCAATGTGCATTTCCCCGATGCAAAAGATTGAGGGTGCAACCACAATTGGCCAAGGGTCTAGTTCTTTAACATCGAAAGGGTAGCTTTTAGTTTTGGTTCCAATTCACCTACTTTTGGGTGGCTTATTTCACTTACTAGATGCACCAAATTTGGACTTTTGTCCATATCTACAGGTGCACCTTGATTGTGTGCCTATGCCTAGCAACAAATTCCTCCTCCTTACCTCGGTGGTTTATTTTTTGTTCCATTCATCATCTTCCTTTGAATTCGGTACTTGAAAACTTGGGTCCATTGGAAACCATTTTCGGAGCATTATATCCAAGATTTGTGTTCCTCTGAACTCCCCATCTTTGGTGATGCCGGATTTGTGGGGACCACCCAAGTTTTTTGACCTACTATGAAGGTTGTTGAACACAACGCCAACCTAGTTGATTTGCATCCTAGTTTTGGCAAACAATACTAGGATCATGAGCTTTTTTGCCATGTAAATGAAGTAATTCCCCTTTAACTAGATGCCTTAGATCAAAGCGGGCATTCTAGCAATGTACATGCCTTTGAACATCAACATTTTCCATCCTTCCTTGTCTACTAGAACTTCCAATGGAACAATTTAAAAAAAGTTCGGCTCCTTTTGGTTTACTGATAATTTCAAATGCTCGGCCTATGGTAGCTATAACATTTTTGCCATTATGTCTTCAATGAGTAGTACCAGAACCTTTTGTACTACCAAATCTATCACATATGTATTAAATCGGATGATACCTTGAATGAATTTTTCCACTAGAAGGTGGATGGGTGTGAGCTCTAGCAAAGTTGTAGCCATCACCAAGAGCTTTCCAATGATATGCAACATGCCCCATGCACACATGTAATTCAGGGCAAGTCCTAACTTTTAGTGGTTAGGAATCAAATTGACACTTTGTTTCTTGGCCCTTCTTTCAACCATAACTTGTGTTGTAAATATTCAAATGGATAATGTGACATCTCAAAAACTTTTCAATGGTATAAGAAACTTTTCAATTCAACGAGTTTTAACCCTTTGAATCATTTTTTAAAGATTTGAGAGTCCACCGAGACTTTTAACTTTTAAAGTGAGAGCCCACTTGGGAATGTGTGGGTTCATTCCTTCACATTCTCTCACAATCCTGAAAGTGTGAATGTGACTCTTGGGTTGCATTCTCAACTCACACCTTCCATGCCCTTTGCCTTGGTTGTGAGCCCAAGGTTAGGGTCGTGATAATATTTTTTTCATTGATTCCCCTTATTTAAAGTTACATCTTGTTCGGAATTTGGTTTTGCCTCTTTCAAATATTGACCTCTCAACATCTTATCTACCTTTTTTTTTGTTCATGCTTCCTCTCATGATGATTGAAAATGACACAAATAGCGAACCGGATACAAAAGGCAACGAAGGAGATAGTGGGTAACATAGAGGAGGAAATGAATGCCTAACAATATTGATAACATAACGAGGCAAAAACCTAGTAAACGGTATAGGAACAATGGCATTACTTAAATAAAAAAATGACTGAGAGTAGATGACTTTTAGTAAATGTCAAAACAGTTTGTCATACATGATCATTGGAAACAATTATGATTGTCTTCTAATAAGAATTCGAAACGATTGTAATCATTTTGCTGGTTTCGGTTGTAATGGCTTTTTGGTATGATTGTTTCATAATCTTTGTTGGTAATCGCCCCTTTGTAGCTACTTCTTTATTGCAACCTTAGCCTCGGGCTCGTGAAGAAAGTAAGGGATCGCAAAGGTGCAGGCTAAGAGTGAAGCTCGGGAATCACATTTCATGTTTGCAGAAGTGTAGGAGAGTGTGAGGGAATGAACCCCCCATACTCCCAATTGAGCTCCCACTTTGGGAGTTAGAGTCATGATGGACTTTTGAATTTTAAAGCATGATTTTAGGGGTCAAAACTCATTAGATTAAAAAAGTTCCTTATACTATCGAAAACTTTTAAAACATAGATGTTTGAAATGAGCTTGCATGACCCATTTAGGTACTTAAAACACAAATTATGGCCAAAAAAAACGTTGGGTGTCAAAAATTGCCAATTTGACTTTCGACCATTCCAAATCAGGAATTACCTTGATTTACTTGTGTGTAGGTGGCGTGCCACATATTTTTGAAAAACTCTCAACAAGGGCTACAACATTGTTATAGACCTCACTTTAATCTGAGGTCTACACAAATAGTTATGGGCCTTTAAAGTTACGGGAGTCCCAATTTCGGGAATTTTGAAATTTCCAACTTGGGAGTCTTGGGACAAAATGACATTTGGGTGCAAGCCCATGGCCAGGCATAGAGAATACAAGCTCCAAGCCGTGGTGAATCCATGTTTGCCCATGGCGAGTCTATGCACCAAATCAGTGTTCCAATTATGCACTAACTAACTTATTGTTTGGTTTGTGCAGGTCCATGTGAATAATTAACCCACTTAACATTCATCCTAGTCCCTATTCTAGAGCTCAAGCACACCCTTCTACCCCCAAAATGTTGTGAGCTAAGGAGTGTACCCCAACTCATCCTTCCATTGTTTTCACATTTGGACTTATAATTTAGTTTGCAACTAAATTGGTTTACATTTATATATGGGTTTGATTTATCATTCAAGAATAACCATCTAAAGTTCCATTAATCACAAGTGAAATGGTGCTTAGTCACGATCAAAATATGTGTATATACATCAATTATAATAATAATTTGATTTATGATTAAACTTAATATTCATAACATTTTTCTTATAATTACAGTCATTGATATGATTATTGTAATTATATTATTTCATTACATTAAATTATTTATAATTTCAAATAATTAAATATATTCCAAGATAGACTATTATAGTAAATATTTTAATATTTTTAATAAAAATAAAAATACTATTATAATTATAAAATAATAATAATTACTTTAAATACATGAATTATAATAGAAACATAATTGTAAGAATTACATTCCAATATACTAGAATGTTTAATTATGTAGTTAAAATATATAATTGTTATTATGTCATAAAATTTTAGAATAATTTTATTACGAATTAAATAATTATGATAAATTATTTTAATTATCATTTATTACTACTTATGTAAAATGAATAAATAATATTACAATATAGATTTTCACATTAATTAAAATGATACTTCCCAATCATAAAAAATAATTATTGTACTTACAACACTTATGTTTTAATAATATTATTATTATTATTTTCTTAATTGTAAAGTTATGTCCTATCATTAAGATTTTTATTTCAGAATTTTATAATAATCTTAAAATAATAAACAAAGTTGTTGTACTTATTATATTCAAAAACAAAGATACACTAAAATAATTGTATGTATGACTAATTATTTATTTATTTACAGTAATTTTTAAATATCAAAACATAAAATTTTATATTAATTTTAATAATTCTACAATCAAATATAATCATTATATTATTTAATTTATTTGTAAGTTAGAATTATAATACTTGAATAATAAATTTATTATTAAATTTTATAATTTATAAATTTAGTTCTTATTTAAGTTTTTTAAATAACCATAATTTAATTAAAATAATTAATTTTATCACCATAACTACATGCATTTTAGTACAATAAACTAAAATATTTATTTCTTGTAACTACTTGTTCATAATATATCAGTTTTATAAATAATTGTAAATGATTGTATTTATTAATTATAAGTTACACTAAATAGTTATTGTTACAACATAAGTTTTTATATTATATAATTTATGTTCTTATAGTAAAATTAATCAATTATTGTAATTAATGTTACATTACATCATAATTCTTTTGACTAAGAATTAATTATAGTAATTTCATAATTATTTTCTATTTGAACATAATTATTCATAATCTTTAGTTTATAACTTTAAATTTGAAGTTTTTTGGAAATTTTATAATATAATTGAAAGAGTTATTATAATTATTACAATAACAGGAATTATTATAAAATAAATTTTAAAATTTTAAAATGTAATTTCTTATCTATGATAAATTTTTTTTACAATAATAAATGTAATTGTATAGTAATTATAGTAATTAGTTCATTATTTTTAATTTGAAAATAAATATTTATAATATTATTTTTGAGTGTAATAATTAAGTTATTTTTACATCAATTATATTATCTATAATTCAACCAAGAATTTAAAAGTAAGGGAAATATTTTTAAATATTTTATTTTATTTATTTATCTATGAATTATGTATTGACAAGTTGTGAATAATTAAATATCTAGTTAGTTAAATATTAAAAAGTTATTAGTTATTTAAATAATTGATTATGAGTACTTAATATTTGTAGTGTATAGTTTATATTTTAAATATATGTTACATTTAATCATTATTAATTAAATGATTAAATGATTATCTAATTATCTACTAAACCATGTACTTGAATTGTTTAGAAATCTAAAAACCAAAAAGAAAAAGGCATAAGGAAAGGTTTGAAGTTGCAATTTAGTTTGTGAAGAAATTGCAACTTTAAAATTTGTTTGTTCTCCATTCTTAGTTTGAACACTATACAAACAAGGGGTGTGGTCATCCAATTTCACATTAAAAAATGAGTGCACATTGGATGAGCCATTCGAATGGCTTAATCCAAAAAATAAAATAAAAATTGTGCACAATTTTAAAATACCTACTTCCCCAATCTATTTATTTATCTAGTTGAGTAGGTGTTTTGTTTGACCTACCCACCTAGATTAACATATGTACCTACCTACCTAAGTACCTACCTATATGAGTAGGTATTTACCCTAAATTTGTAGGCACTTACTTATGTACCTACTTAAATACCTATTAACCTAATATTAATATTTTGTATTAAATTCATTTTAAAATGCCACGTGGCATATTTTACATTGGGCCATGTGTCATAATATAAATAATCTAAGCATGTGAATTGAACGTCCCAAATTATTTCAATAATAATAATAATAATAATAATAATAAAATATTGGGACACGTGGTAGCACATCATTTGCCCTCAATAATGACCAAAATAATCGCATCTTAGCCGCATGTGATAATACATATACAATGAAGTCAAAGGATGAACTTGCATTTATTGACTTTTTCGTTCATCCAATATCCCTTGTTTGCGACTAATATCACATGCGACTTGTCCAAAACAATTAAGGGGATTTTAGTCACAAATGTCATTTGCAACTAAAATTTAGTTGTAGAGGGTAGTCAAAATATATGTTTTTCTTCTAGTGTAACATATTGCATGCAGAATATTGAAATTGTTGGTGCAATTGCCTTTAAAGGCTAAAGGTTCAATTCTTCTTTTGGTATATTCTCAAAAAAACACATAAATTATAGTTAATCATTATATTGTACAACAAATGTGCATGGTTTGTGTTTCAAGTCAACAAATGACCTTGTAAACTACTATATTACCACTAAATTAACTTTACATATAGTAACTTGGAATTTGCACATATTAATTCAATGCAAGAAAATTTCAAGGAGCTTACATCAACTTCACATTGCAAAATTCATGACCTTAATACATCATTGGAAGGAATTGTAAAAATAGAGTAGTTCAAAATTGGTCACAAAACCTTAACCCACTATCCATATGTGTAGTTCTCTCTTCTTGGCCTTTCTTAATTTCTTGGGTTTTAGAGGTCCAATTACTAGTTCACCTCTTTTAAATTTTCTAAGGGAAATATTAACAGTTACTTGACAAACATTCCTTTTACCCTTCTTCTTCCCTTCATCCATACCACCTTGAATTTGACTGAGGGAAGAGTAGTTCAGGATGTCAAGATCTTTGAAACCACCTCTAGTAGACAGTACTACCTTTAAGAAAGAATTCAACTTCTAAGTATGAGCATCCAACTCATCAACGGTATCTTTTCCAATCATCTTTTTGTTTACAAAAAAGGGTCATTAGTCTCCTTTTCATCATCATAACTATGAGTTGAATCACTCCCATCTGTATACTCTACATTCTTTGCTTCCCTTTGTAACACCACTTGAGGAAAGTGAACCAATGCAAGTTTAGTGCCTTCACTTTTAGATGAAGATGATTCAATCCTGAAATCAAAATCAACCTCTTTTTTCCCACTTATTTTTATGCATGTATTTGAAGACTTTTCAATTTTTATAGCTACCAACTACTTTTTGTGGTTAGGTTCAAGCTTTGGCATGATTTTGTTATCAAAAGCAACAACTAAGTTCAAGCCCTTGAATGCTAACCTTTTTTTTTGTAGGATCACCATGGTGTTTGGAGTGTTTGAAGGGGCTTGTAATTTCACCTTTTGAATCGTAATGCATACGAAACCAACCTTGGACATCCATTTCACATACTAAACACCTCTTACATGGCTTGGATAACCTGCAATCATAATAAAAGGTGGAATGTTGGCAATTCTGACACATATAAGTTCAAAAACACATTTAAGGTTTCTGTATGTAGTTTTGGAAGGAGATGATTTCATTTGTAAACTCAAAATATAGTTGTAAATTGAGTAAAGATTATGTTACATAGTTGTAACATAATCTTAAATTTATTGATGTTGCACATCATGCAAACAATTTCAAAACCATTGTCTCCATATTGCAAGTGTACATAGGAGTTTGTGATTGAAGAAATCCTTTTTTTTTTTGTAGCTTAATACATTGTATTGTAGAAGCACCCATGGGTAAATGATTGGGAAGAGCTCCAGATGTTGAACCTACACCCACCCCATCTCCTGCTTCATAACCTCCTGCACACAAACCATGACAAAAAATGAAAACATCATAAACTAAATATAACTTAGAGAATGTTGTCCAAGTATATGTTATATTGAAAAAGATCATTTATCTCTTGCTTCATAACCTCGTGCATACAAATAATATTTGAAAAGAAAAAAAACCTAGGCAAATGGAAAGTTCAATCAATTCAGGACTTTATGGAACCACAAAGAATGCTCAAGACTTGTATATGCATGACTGTTCTTTAATAAGGAAACTAAGGAACAAATGGACATGAATTGTGATTTAGGACCTAAGGAGTTGGATAAGTCCAAATGGGACATGAAAGAAGAATCATAACTTAAATATGGACTCAATGGACTTGTAAAACATTATGCCATTTGTAGATTAGACTTTTAATGGATTTGTTATGGACTTACTAGACACCATCCTTGTAACCCATAATCAAACTGGACTTGCAAGACAACCAACAAAAACCTTAGGATTAACAATGGATTTACAATGGATATATAGTAATCCATTCCTACAGCCCATAATCAAAAGGATTTCCATGGGACTTCCAAGGAAACCAACATAAATTTAAGGACTGACATTGCACTTCCTATGGGTGTACAATACTCCATTCTTGCAACCCATAATCAAAAGGATTTCCATTGGACTTCCAAGGAAACCAATAGAAATCCAAGGGCTAATTAACATTGGACTTACTATGGATTTAATTTACAATATTCGACATGCCTATAGCCTAGAATCAAAAATGTTTCCATTGGACTTTCAAGGAAACCAACAACAATTTAAGGATTCACATTGAACTTGCCATGGCCTTATACAACATTATTTTTACATATTGGACTTCTAATGGACTCGCAAGTTAGGTTTACAAACATCACATCAAAATCTATTTTTTCAATCCAAACATCATTTATAAAATTATAAGGTTGGACCTAAGAGGCATTACACTAACAATTCAAGGTTTAGGGTTCCAATATTTGGATGAATTTGCCAACTCTTGGTCAAATTTCTGACTGTACAACCTTACACAATAAAGTTGACCAAGGTTGTGTAAGGTTGTATAGTCATAAATATATTTGTACAACCAAATTAGTACATAAATATGCATGTACAACCCATGGGACAATTCTTTCACTGAAGCATGAAATAATCAACATAAAATTAACAAGAAAAGTCAATTTAAGGTTTTTAATCTCGAGCTTCAAGCAAAATCTCACCTACAACATACACCTCTTCCTTCAATCTTTAAAGCCATGATAAGCACATTGGTGATTCAACTTTTAAGGAAGTCAATGCTTCTTCATTTAAAGGCCAAACATCAATAAATTGTAACCAACAAGGTGAAATGCTTCCTTGCAATCAATAATCTTGAAACATTAGTGGGAACCCACATAGTATGTAATACAAAACACATGATATGTATGGCCACAACTAGCAACAATAATATCATTCTTAGGAAACCACTATGCACAAATGAGGCAATCATTAATAACAATGATAGATTTACCTAGGCATTGTACAACACTAGGATCAAGTCTAAAATCAAAATCATGAAACATGGTCTATAGGTAAAGCATAAACCCCCCACCTTCTTGCATCTTCTTCAACATTTCTTGAAGCATTGTCACTTGTAACTCAAGTTCACCTATCCTAAACTTCTTCTTTTCAAACATAACATTTTAAAGTCTGTTACCTTACCGTTTAGATTTGCCCATAACACCTTTTGCTCTTTCAATTTTGACAATTGAAACCTTTGGGTATTGAGATATCACTTTGTTTATTTCAAGTGCTCTCAATTTGCTTTGAGAAGCACCTAAAGGAACCATGTTCGATCCATGGCTTATTGCATTAGGTTAAAGTTATTCACCTAAAATATTATCAAATTTTTAGCAGAACAAACCTTTCAATTCCTTAAGGTTTTGTTGCACATAAGAACTAACTATAGATTTCTGAACAACCTTTAGAGCTTCTTCAACAACAAAAATTTGTTCAGTAGCCACTACATGCACATTTCAAAAATCCTCAAGGGTAATATTACACCTCCTTTCAATAACAATCACTTCTTTGTTGTGTGTAGCAACAATGTTATTCATAATTTTCATACCTTCCAATAGGATGAAAACATGGAAAAAGGAACCAAGCAGTGTGTGCACAGTCCTTAAAAAATATTTTTTGAAAATTTGAAAAATCACCATGGAACACTATATATCAAAAAAAATGTTTTATTTCTTAAATAAGCTTATACTTTAAAAATTGCAACTACATAATTTTCATGAAAATTCACCATGTTTCAAGAATCCTCTTATATGTTTAAAACACTCAAGAAAAACATGTGGACAAGTGGTTTTTTTTTGTATCAAAAGTCTTTTTCCTTTATCAAATGTTCACCAAATTATTTCAATTTCTTTGTGAACTTTAATATATTCCACAAGAATATGTGTTCAAAACATTCAAAAAATAAAAATACATATATACCTTTTTAGATTTTAATACTCAAATGTCCTTATACATTATTATAGTTTTGAATTTGTAATCATGGTTCAAAGTAAAGTTATAGATTTGATTATAATGTAAGGCTTGATGCAAGAAAATCAAGTTTTTATCATGTTATATGTCAGATTTGGCCTCAAATTTGATATTTAGTTTTAAAAACTATGTGAAAATGTAGTATAAACCAATAGAAAATTGTCGCATGGAAAATGCAATCCTTTAAAAGGACTTTAACCTTGGCTTGACTAACTCCTTTTTTCATGCTTTCACCAACATTAACCTTTTAACCTGCAACAAATCCTCACAACCCCAAACCGCTTCCACACGCTAGTGAAGGCCAATTTCCAACCTTGATAACTTACTACATGTTTCAAATTCACCCAAAAACTTGAGCACCTTTGTTCTTCTATGTCTATGCATCAAAAACTTCAGATTCTTTTTTCAAACACTTGGCGTTTGGCAATCGTGGAGCTCATTTCATTTCATGAACATCATTAATTTGTACTTGTCTAACCACATTGGTTGTTTTCATCTCCTTCAACTCTGAAACATATTTCCCACAATAAATTGCATATTTTGCTTAATCAAGGCAATCCCCATGAAGCCAATGAATTACACTTCGTGTAAAACTTTTGTTGATTTGCCCATTAATCACCTTGCGCTTCCTTGTGACCCTTGTGTACAACTCAAGAATGGCATTCACTACATACCTATACCCATTTTTTGAAACTTTAAGCCCAAATACTTATTTGATTTGAGAAGATGGCACGTCTTTTTCTATCAAACTTAGTACATCAACCCCTCTTGTTGTTAAACCTCTATTATCAACATACTAGGCTATGTCAAAAGCCATGCCCTTTAACCTCCAACAAGCTTGTTATTGAGTATTCTTGCAAATTTGCAAAACAAATGTAGTAAGAGAAACACAAATGTAAAAATAACCTTCCCTTCAATAAGCTTTATGTTGAAGGTCTACACAATACAATTACAAAAAAAGCCAAAACAAAAATATCTTATAAAGCAAATAAAGCTTGTTTGCACTTTGAGATAGAGCTTGATCTAAATCACTCGAATTTTAGAGCATAGAAGGAGGTAAGTGAAGATAGGTGTTGACTAGCTTGATTGTGTATGAGAGGCAAAAGAATATTTGTGAGCATGAAGCTCAAACAAGATTCATAAGAGAACAGGGAAGAAAGGCACTTCCTATGATTAAGCCTTGTAACACAATGTCAAAATTTTGAAAATCCCTCCAAAAATAAAAGACTTGTAGGACATAAGTTTGATTTTGACTAGGTCCAAAACGTGCTCAAGACTATAATTCATAAGTCTTGACAGTTAGCATGTACACCCAATCTTGAATATGGCCCTAAGTGTTGGGTCTATTATAAGAAGCACAATTAATACTAGGAAAAGGAGTGACAATTATTAATGGGATGACATTGGGTGGTGAAAAAGAACCCACAATGCTAAGAAAAGGACCTAGGTGCTAGGTTTATTTTATGAAGCACAATCAATAATGGAAAAAGGAGTGAATACTATTAATGGAATGACATTGGGTGGTCCAAAAAAAGCCACTATGTTGATAAAAGGACTTGGGTGCTTGGTCTATTCTAAGAAGCTTCTAAGAAAATGACATTGGGTGTTAAGTAAACTTCTAAGAAGCAAAATGACTTCTAACTAAGTAATAGAAGGTGATAATGGAGTGACATTAGTTCTTTTGATAAGAAGCTAAGGTGTTGCTAGTTCAAGATTATGTGTACTGCCAAGGGAATTATGTATGTGCTAGGCCAAACCAAGTTGGTGAATTCTAATAGAAGAATGACTACAAGTCAAGGACTTTAATAGAAAGTGGAATATAATGTGCGTTAAATGGGTGAAAGTAGGAAAAAAAAGCTAAGTAGTGTGTGGACAATCCTTAAAAACTGTTTTTGTGAAACTTTGAAAACTGGCCATGGAAATACCACAAATCCAAGAAATGCAAATGTTTTTTAAAAATTCAAAATTTGAAAAGATTCTTACAATGGTTTAAAAAAAAATCATGATGTTCTAAGACTCCTTTTTAATATTTAAGCACTCCAAATAAGCATGTGGACATGTCCTTTTTTTAAAAAATGTCCTTTTGCTTTATCAAACATGAACCATTTATGCCCAAACTTTTTGAAAGAATTCATGTTCATTATTAAAATAGTAATAGGAATTGAAATTAGTGTTCACAATGGTTTATGGTTCATTTGTGTGCATTTGGTTACAATGTGTTTACGGTAATCAAAAAATGTGGAACTTAAAATTGTCAATTTAACAAAGGTTATTTATTCTTATGTTCTAAGAAAGATGGGTGCATGTTGCATGAAATATCATAAGGAATGTAGTCATTTGTGTTGATATCTAACAAAGTATTTTAATTAGCTTGTGGGTTCAATTTTTTTAAGTAGTACAAATTAGGATGAAGTAGAGGCAGTCTTCAATTTTGCCTTATATTTTTATTCCTATACACATTATTGAATTATTATTTTCATTTTTTGAAGTATGGGGTGCAATCATACTAACATGTACCAAAAGCAAATGTAACCATTGTTTAATAGTTTGAATTGTAAGAAAAAATAAAAATAAACATAAAAATAAAAATATTTTTTTATAAAATGTTATTGTGAATACATTATGTACATATCATAAAAATTTGGAATCAATCTAATGAGTGAAAAATATGTATAAGGACTTTTAGCCTTTTGTAACCATTGTTTAAAAGTTGCATAACAACAATTCAAAGTAGTTTTGACACTAAAAACACAATTTGAGAATTTTTTTAGTGACATATTTTTGGATTTTTTAATATACACCATAACATAATAATATTAAGAGAAATATAAATATCTTAAATATTTTTTGAAATATGTATTAAAAAAATTTCAAAAAAATTCAAAGAATAAAGCAATGGTCTAAGGGGGCACATGTGGCTCCTAATAGTGGTTGGACCCTAGGATATGTTAGATCATCATATGTATTTTAAAATTAATATCACACATTTTTTGTCCATGTACAACATGAAAAAGGACTAGCAAAAAATATGGAAAAGGAGTTAAATGGGTGACGTTGTGAGTTTTTTGGTACACCTTAAAGAATTTGGACCCTTGTGACTTTAATTAGAATGATGATGGATGAATATAGACAACCCTAGATGGATGATTTGTTACAAGTTGGACAACAAAACTTTCTAGATGACCACAATTATTGAATTCTGACTTGTTTTGATCTTAACTTGATTCACATTTTTTGCCTCGCTAGGTTTTAGGATTTTTTTGTTCTCGCCCAACATCTTGTTTTGCACCACAACAAAATGGTGTGCATGTTCAAACTAATTTTACACAAAAGCGACAACTTGCCATTTTGCTCCAATTCCCACTTCACTCAACTCTAAATGAAATGTTGTGCGCATGGAATGTTTTTGGCATATGATCATTTCTACAACATTGTAGCATTTTCATTGCCTTTTGGCAACCTTTTTCTAGCCATGGACATGTTGTTTGTGTTGTTTGTAATGAAAAAGGTTGCCAAACAACAAAGATGATGTTGTATTACCTAGAAACATCAAGCACATTTGAAGGGACTTGTAAGTTAGTGTAGTATTCTTTTTTACCTCATTAGGTCTGCTTCATGTTCCAGCAAGTTGATGAATAGAGACACAACAACTTCCGTGCACAAGTGTGTAAGTCCACTTTTGGCTACAAGCACAAGCACAAGAAGATGTTCTTTCTACCCAAGAAGAAGCTTGTTCTTTTACACAAATTGAAACTACAAGTTCATAACTTGTAATTGTTGAGAGTCATTGATAGCAAAGCACAACTTTGTCAATTTCTTTATCAATAAATGTTCATTCGTGATTTTTTGAAAAACTATACTTGTTCTTTTCAGAATGTAGTGATTGAAAAGCTTTTGGGGAATTATTTGTTGAGAAATGTTGTCCTAGAATATTTGCAGGATATGAGTAGACTTAAACAAAACCAAGTTGTTATAGACAATCTCAAGTTTAACTTGTCAAACCACTTGAATGGCCAAAAGACTAAGCCTATTGTCATGGCCAAGGATAAACCCTCTTGCATCTTCTAAAACTTGCAATAGTAAATAGGTTGCACGGGTTCTAGGTGTGGATAGTAGGAACATCAAAAAAGAAATGGAAAGGCAATGTGTTCTAAATACCAACAGAGATGCATTCTAGGTGAACAAGAGGAATGTAAAACATGGGAATGGTTTGAACGAAGCTAATGTTCAATAGATCATGAATTTTTGAATTTCAGGAACAACAATCTTGCCCAATGCCAAAGATGTCACCCGTAAGAGAATTGGAGTAAAACAATACAAAGAACATGTTACGCATTATCTTCAAATTTCCCAAGTAAAGTTCTATGTCCCATTTTGGAACTAGTTGTTGGTTATTGGAAATGAATAAAGTAGGACTTGAACAATTTTGTCTTCATTAAGTTTAAGGTTTATGTGTTGCTTAATGTCAAGCAAAATCATAATGTACTTGGAAATATATTTTGGTTAAAGTATTAAGAGCTTATGTGGAAAAGCTTTTGGGTCAATTGACCAAGTGGTGTAGTTTCAATCTTGAAATATCTTGCATCCACTATGTTTAAGGTATATGTGATTTCTCAAAGCAGTCAAAAATATACTTGGAAGTCCATATTACTAAAAGTAATGAGAGCCTACTTGAAATGCTTATGGGTCCTAGTATGGGTCCTTGAAATAATCTCCATCCACTTAACTTAAGGTGTTGTGTTTACTTGGAAATATATGTTACTGAAAGTAATGAAATCTTGCTTGAAAACTTTTCGGTCCTTTAAAGAAGTGGTATAAGTATAGTACATGAGTCCTTGAGATATTCTCCATCCAATTAACTAAAGGTGTATGTGCTTTGTCAAGCAATTCAAAATGTAGTTGGAAATACATATTGCTAAAATAAATGAATATTTGCTTGGAAAAGCATGTGGGTGCAAACAAGTACTAGTATAGTTGGTAGAATATGAGTCCTTGAGATGTTTTATAGATCCATTGAAATTAAGGTGTATGTCCTTTGTCAAATAGGTGAAAATTTACTAATTACACTACTAGAAAACTTGTGGATAGATCAATGTGTAAACCATTCATTTTGCAGTGGTACCACTATGGTGGGTTTTTGGTAGGGTTAGTGGTTTAAGTTAGTGGTTAGTCCTTGATGGGATAAGAAAACCACCAATTATGTGTTTGGGTGCTTTGGACCAATTTCGTTTTTTTTTTTTTTTGGGTGGGGGTGCTCGAGTATGGGCATATTTATTGGTGGTTTTATCGGTGGTTCCATGTGGTGGTTTTCAAGTATTTTGTTAGTGGTTTTGTGGGTTGTTACTTAGTGGGTTCAAGAGTTATGAACAAGTGATTTTGGGGTGGTTTTTTATGGTGGTTTTTTAGTTGCGTGTTAGTGGTTACCTCCAATGGTTCAAATAATGGTTTGTCAATGATTTAATTGAGTGGTCCATTTTAGTGGACTTTCAATTCTTATGTAGTGGGTCTGTCGTGGGTTGTCACTATGGTTTATTATGTGGTTTGTTTTGGTGGTGTTGTAATTTTATTGTAGTGGTTTCTAGGTGGTTTTCTTAGTGGATTTGGAGTGGTATTTTTGTTCTATTGTACTGACTTTTCTTAATGGATTTGACATGGTATTGTAGATATATTTCATTGGCTTTATGGTGGTTTTCTGAATGGATTTGGAGTGGTATTATAGTTCTATTATGGTGGATTTATGGTGGTACATTTAATTATTTTCTATTAGCTTACAAATGTGGTTAGAGTTAATGGCCTTAGGGTTGGTTTTAGGTGGTTTACGTTGGGTTGTATGTACAAATTATATGAACTAGGTTCATTGAGAGGAACATGGAGAGAGCTTGAAGAAGATAAATGTTTTAGTAAGGAGATGTATTGTATTTCATTGACCAATGGACATTCAAATAATCAAAATGGAAAAACACAAATTTAGAGATCAAAGGAAAGTGCATTGGCCAAATAGACCTAATCAAGTGATGACCTAGGATGTTATAATCAAGCATTGCAATCAACGAACACCTAAACACTTACACAACAGTTGTTGAACCCAAGATGTATGAAGTAATCCAAAAATGACAAAAATTGGATTGATCCATAGCATAACATGTCCAAAATGCAAAAAAAATGCCTTGCCTAACGTACCTATACCTAATCATCCCTAATATCCACCTAACCTTTCTTTTGGCCATAATTTACTTTTTAAATACCCAAAAGGGTCATGCAAGCCCATTTTAGACATCCATGTTCTAAGAACTTTCCAATGATATAAGGAACTTCTCAATTTAATGGGCATAAAAATTCTCATCTTAAATTTCATTGGAAGGCAAGTCATTCTCAATCTTCATTGGTTCATGAAGGATGAAGAGAACATTGATTGGAGGGAGGGATTTTCACAACTTCCATTGGATAAGGAGAAAAAGCTTGGGTGAAAAGAGTTTTTTGTATTTTGTGTTTTTTTTGGGAAGAAGAGGAGAATGAGTGTGTGAATGGAGAACTAGTTGTTATGTGTGAATAAGTGTTGTTCATGGAAGAAAACGTCTGCAAATAAAAAAACATGGAAGGAAGTTGTGTGTAGTAAGTAGTTATAATGGAGTTCATGAAATGATTTCCATGAATAACCCTTTGGATTTTTTACTAAAATAATTTAAGAGGTGTAAAATGTTCTTTCAAAATTTTCAGTATCATTAAGGTTGTTGCAAGGGAGCTACACTTGCTGAAAATAAAGGGGGTTGAAGTTGTCTTTTTTTTTCAAATCTGGTCAAAATAACTTTTAGTTTTGAAGCATAACTTTTGATTTCAGTAAAAAAAATTTATAAGATTTTGTAGCATTGTTTCTTGAAATATTAGCTTTTCAACAACCTATGATGTTAAATTAAGAGATTGTATGAAGATATTATGAATAATGGAATAAAGGGGGGTCAATTATCAAGTGTGAACATTGATTAAACGTCAACACAATGCTCTTTCACATTTCATCATGGTGAATTTTGATTCTTCCAAAATGTTTTGGTATCCTCCAAGTGAACACAATGCTTGATTCTTAATGAATTTTATTACATTCTATTGAATACCGTTAACTTGTTAAAATACAACTACATGATAGTTCCACCCCCAAATGAATTTTGTGAGCGCATATTTTCATGTGGAAAAGTGTGCAAGAATTTTTCACACATGCTTTCATGCTAAATTGGAAGTTTTTACAAGACATGAGTTGTTTTTTAAACTACCATGTGGTGTGGAGCGATGGCTATAACGGTCAATTCAAAAGTGTTAGGTCTTGGTATTTAAGTAAATTATGACTTAGTAAATAACTTAGATGGGAAATATTACAACTACAAAAGTCTATAATGTGATGAATGGTGTGAATTAAGTACTTGGCTTGATGTTCCATGGAAAGAAAGTTGATTGGGTTTCATAGCCAACAATAATGGCCATCAACAAAAATCCAAGTTTGACAGTGAAGACGAACATTGTCATCTACAAATTAACATTTTTCAAACCTCTTTGGCGTAGTTCCATGTATAAGAACAAATTTTAAATAAATTACTAAGGCATGTGGTTAGGAGACAATCAACGATCCCATGTTCAATAGTCGACTCGAGTGCGCACCACTATTTTAGATGGTTTTTTTTCGTGTGGTTGTTGGAGACATTCACGTCAAGTGGTGTTTTTTCAAGTTATTTCCCTTTTATTGGTGCAATGGGAGGATTCGAAGGTGTAGTAACATCATCCTCCATGATTGAATTTTCACTTGCATCAACAATAACCAAAAAGGCAATCAAAGTGATTCGGTATTTACATTCAAAAAATGTTGATGCATTTATTTAATAAATTAAGGTAGGCATAACGTGCGGCTGTGACAGTGAAACTACATGAAAACCTTAACATCCTAGTTCTAATGGATTCATGAAACCTTAATTTCAATAATGGATCTAAAAAATATTTGGGAATTTTTGTAATGAAAGTTTAATTCTAATTTATTATTTATTACACAATTAATTAATACATGGTAAAGATTAACAAGGGGGCATTAAATAAGCAAATGGTACACGAAAATGTTATTAATGTTATTGAATTGATTTAGTCAAATGGGAATTCAAGGATGTTTATTTATTATTACTAGTAAAATATCTTCGAAGTTAATTACTTGAAAGAATTAGGATGAAGAAATAAGAGGTTGAAATCAAACAGATGGAATTGGTAATGATCGAATTCAAGGACCCCATCAAGATATCCAAGATAAAGAAAGGATGATTCCTCTAGTTCCATTCGTCATGAAATTATCATTCTATTTTGATTGAAGGATGGAAACCTCTTAATGTTTCATTGGGCACATTAGTAGAAAACCCCCTGTTTTGCAACTATGTTTTCAACTACTATTCAGCTATAAACAAAGTAAAAAATTACACATATATTTGTAATTTATTTTTTGTAACTACTAACCAGTAATGTTGAAAAATACAAATCAAGAATGAAAATATAGTCAAAAGTGTATGCCATGTGTCAACATCACAACAATAGCCACCACATGCCATTACTTGCCAATTTAGTTGAAAATTGCTCTACCAATATAGTCAAAGGATGTTTTTTTTATTTTTCATTTTAAACAAGTTTTATAGATTTTGAGATAATGCATTTGTAGCCCTTGAAATCGTTCAAAATGAATGAAAAATGAGCAAGATATAGTTGTTGGAAGTAAAGGGGGTCTAGAGACAAAATTTGAGACAAAATATCATTCTTTCTCTTCTTGCATTCTTTGTTTTGTTTCTTTGCTTTTGAAGTTCAAATAACATTTGTAATTCTCTGTTTTGTGCTTCCAATGACATAAAAGATGTTCAATTTGGTGTTCAAATAAAGGAAAACTTGAAAATGTTCGATGATAGAGTACCATTTGCTATCTACTTTAGTTGTAATCCAATTGCAACCTAATTGCAATTCAAATAGTTATAATCTAGTTGCATAAGTTAGTCTAAGCTTAGTTAAGCCTAGACCTAAACTAATAATCTACCTAGCCTAGGTTTAGCTATTTATTTTAATTACTTATAATAATTATTCATCAACTATTTAAAACTATATAGTTGTATAATTAAACAATTAAACATATTATCATCATTTATTAAATAATATGGTGATTAGTTTTTTTTAAAATCAGAAATTAAATGTATTTACCTATTAAATAATTAAATATCATTGAATATTTTCTTAAATTAGAAATTCATTAGAAATTCTTATTAACATTTCATAAAACAAAAAATTAACTCAAATATAGATATTCAATAATAAATTTTAGATGATATTTTAATTATAATAATAATTACAATGTTGTGATAATTAATAATTTATTACAATTACAACAACATTCATAATAATATTGTAGCTAGTAGTTAGGTTATGCTAGTTATTTAACTATTTTCAATCATATTTTTATCTAACTTGTTGGAACTATTAATTGACCTAGAAATTCTAGAAACTATTAATTGTGCATCATTACATGATATGTTGTAAACTAAAATGGAATTTACATGGAAATAATAAATTACACATGTATTGAACATATTCCAAAAAATATTACTTAAATATCCTTGTTTGATATGTTGTAAACTAAAATTGATCCTACATGGAAATAATAAATTACACATCCATTGAACATATTCCAAAAAAATATTATTTAAATATCCTCACTTGATATGCTGTAAAGTAAAATTGAATTTAAACAAAAATTATAAATTATGCATGTATTGCACATATGCATTTATTAAGTTGACTTATATTTCAGAATTTCCTTAAATTTTATTTTCAAATTAAAGTGAAATGTTTATATGCACAAAAAAAATCATCATACATGTTATCATTCAAGTATACAAAAAAAATTTACATGTACCTTAATAATTAATGAATATTTATTGTAAGTTTTGAAAGTATATTAAGACATCATATGTATAAAAATGAATAAATATTAAACTTCCAAAAAATTATGAAGTATGTATCATTACTTGATTTTTTGTAAATTAACATTCTATTTACAAAGAAATAATAAATTACATATATTGAACTTACATTATTACAAATTCATATTTCAAAATTTCCTCAAATTTTATTTTGAAATTAAAATTTAATATTTAGATGCATAAAAAATATTTGCATCATACATAAGCATTCATTTGCACAAATAGAATTTACATGTAGTTTAATGTTTAATGAATTTTTATTGCAATTTAAAGCAAATATTGAGATATCATGTCTATAAAGATTAATAAACATTAGATTTCCACAAATTTTTTAAATTATGTATCATTATTTGATATGTTGCAAACTAAAATCCAATTTACATATAAATAATAATTAGGTGTATTGAACATGCACATTATTACGAATATATTTCAGAATTTCCTTAAATTTCTTTCAATCAAATTTCATTATTTGTGTGCACAAAAAGTATTGGCATCATACATAACCATTCATTTTATACAAAAATAATTTACATATAATTTAATATGTTAATAAAGGTAGATAATTTGTTTTGTTTTATTCTATTGTGTTGAAATTTCCCAAACCAAATTACTTCATATAATGTTATTGATATCTTTGAAAACCTAACAATGACTAGGGGTGCATTGACTTGGGTTGAAAGGTTTTGGACCTATAATGCAAAGGTTATTGATTATTGAACCATTTAAAAAATAAACATTAATAAAATCATAAATAAAAATTATACTCGAATCCAAAGGTGTACTTGGTGTTGTTCAAAAGTAATTGCTAAGTTGGATTCAATGAAATTTATTTCATAATTTTCACATTGAAGTTGTGGAAGATATTGAATTTTGAATGAATTTTGTTGTTGAAAATTCAAACAATTTACAACAAATTAGGTTTTGAAGAGAAAATGAGTTGAGTGTGTTCGCACTTGGGGCCAACAACTCATGTTACCTTATTTGTCGCAACCCCACTTTGGCCAAGTGTGGGGGTGAAGCCCAACACTTCCAAAGTTGGGGATTTGGAGTCCTTCCGGGACTCCCAGATGTTCAGAGCTCGACAGCAAAACCCAAAACACCTCGCATTGGGGTGTTCTTGCTGTCATTGGAAAGATCTTGAAGCGTAGAAAATGGCCTCACATTGGTCATTTGGACATCTGTAGCCCAAGTTATGGGCAAAAGAAGGGCCGGGAGTCAAACTGCCAGTTTGACTCCTGACCATTAAAAGTCAGGAATCGACCTCTTCCCGACATCCGAATTGAGAGTGCAACATGGCATTGGAAAGATCTCGATGAGGAATACAACTTTGGTTTAGACCTCGTCGCGATCGGACTCTGCAGTCGGGAGTTATGAGCTCCCAAAGTCTAGGGACTCAACTGGGACAGTTTCGGGACAGTTTCGGGACAATTTCGGGACTCCAACTTGGGAGTCCCAGGAAAAAGAGCCATTTGGATGTAGCCTCAGTGGAGAGCTGCAGAGAATACTATATGGGGGAAGGTGGTGGCTTCCCTCGAGTCCGGGCAGTGGTGAGTCTTGTGTGTCAAAGTGCCTGTGGCTTGTCCCAACACCCAAGGGTGTCCCGAATGCTAAACTAACCTCTTGTGGTTGGTTTTTGGATGCAGATTCACACAACATAAGCTAGTCCCTCTTCCTAGTCTAATCCCAGGGCTCCCAACACAACCCTTTACCCCTTTTCTAGTGTTGGAAGCCGGGAGCGTGCCCCAAGTCCCCAACTTTCCATAACTTGACAAAGTGAAACCCTCAAGTGGGTTTCACCTCAGGACTTAAGAGCACGTCATTATTTATCCATGAAGGAAGATATTTTGTTTTGTTTTGTCATAATGATATCTCCCAAACCATGGTGCCTTAGGTTATGTCATGGAACTTATCGTCAAAAACTTCTCAATGAATAGGGGTGCAATGATTTAGTTTATAATGTTTTAGTGCTACACTATGGAATCTATTGATTATTGAACCATTTTTTCATTGAATTTTTTGAAAACCAAGATTGAAAACTATATTGGAATTTGGGGGCGTTTTTGGTATTGTTGGAAAGCCCTCACCAAATTTGATTTAAGAAAGTTGATTTCGTAATTTTGAGACTTAAAATGTGAACAATATTATTGAATTTTTGGTGAGTACATATTATTGTTAGAAATTCAAACAAATTGCTAAAAAAGGTTTGCAAGGAAAATTCAATTAAATGCATTCAAACTTGGGCCAATGACATAAGGTGCATTAGTGTTTAATGAGTTTTTATCATAATTTTAAACAAATATTAAGATATCATTTGTATAAAAATGAATAAACATTATAGTTGCACAATACTATTAATTATGTATCATTGTTTAATATCTTGTAATGATCTACATAAAAATAATAAATTACATGTGTATTGAACATAAACATTGATATTAACATATTAAAAAATAATTCTTAAACTTAATTTTGAAATTAAAATTTAATATTTATATGCAAAAAAAAACCATTCATTTACAAATTAAATTAACATGTAATTTAATGTTATCATAATTATAAATAAATATTACAATATTATATGTATAAAATTATAGTTACATATTAGTTGTTTAACTTGGTTGAAAAAGATAATGATAAACAAGATTGTATTTCATCCATCCTCTAGTACATTTTATCATCCAAAATAGTTGAACAGTAGTCAATGTCTTGACTATGTGCCAACTAAAGAACTTTAGATGCCAAGAATATTTCAAAAATGACCACTTGATTGAAACATGTTTCACATTGTTTACCAACATAGTTGGAAGGTCAATTTGGAAACATTGTCAATGTTAAGAATGTTGGCAAATGATCATGTAGTTGAAAAATGCTTTCAACGATATACCAATATAATAAATGAATCAACTTAATTGGTAATTGCCATAATTTTATTTAATAATAATAAAAAAACCAGTTGAAACATAGTTGCAAATGTCATGTACTTGAAAATTTTTGCTTAAAAAAGGGGGGTTTTCTATTAGTGGCATAAGAATTTTCATCCTAAATTCCATTAGAGAGTCAAATCATTTTAAACTCCCATTGGTTCATGAAGGATGAAGAGGCCATTGATTAGAGGGAAGGATTTCCACAACTTCCACTAGACAAGGAGAACAAACTTAAGGAAGGTCATGGGAAGCTTTGGAATATGTAATTTTTTTGGGGAAGAGGATGAGAATGAGTGTGTGAAAGGAGAACTAATTTTTTATGTGTGAAGAAATGTTGTTCATGGAAAAAAATGGTGTGCAAATAGAATAACATGGGAGGAGGTTATGTGTAGCAAGTAGTTGAAGTTGGAGTTGATAGAATAATTTCCATGAACAAGCCTTTGGAGTTTTTACTAAAATAATTTTTCCTCTCATATCCACTGTTGGATTTGTCTCAAATTTCAAGTAGTTTTAATTTAGGAGGTGTAGAATGTTCTTTCAAAATTTTATTGTCATCAGGGTTGCTACAAGGGAGTTACACTTGTTGGAAGTAGAGGAGGTTTGAAGTTGTTTTTTTGTAAAATCTACTTAAAATAACTTTCGGTTTTGAAACATAACTTTTGATTTCAAAAATAAAAACTTATAATATTTTGCATCATTGTTGTATTTGAAATTAACTCTCTAACAACCTTATGCATGTTAGATTTGAAGATAATATGAAAATATTATGAAAAGTGGAACAAAAAAAGATCAACTACCAAGCATGAACATTGATTAAACATCAACACAATGCTTCTTCACATTTCATCATGGTAAGTCTTAATTCTTCCAAAATGTCTAAATATCCTTTAAGTGGACATAATGCATTAAATTCTTTAATGAATTTCATTACATTCTATTAAACCACCTTAATTTATTAGAATACAACTATATAATAGTTCCACCCCTAAATGAGTTTTGTGAGTTGCATATTTTCATGTGGAAGTGTGTGCAAGAATTCCTCATAATGCATAGCAATGTTTGTCTACTTTTGCAACATCCACATTTAATCCATTAATTACATTGAACCCTTCTGCACCCATAACACCCATTATTTAAATGAGACATGATACATGCATAAGACATATAATCATCTATAGAGTAAGTCAACGAACCTTTACATGCTGTGATTACTTATAACATCCAAGTAGTTAATAACATTGAGCACAAAAAAAAGAATTATGATAGATCTTATTGTATGAAATTGAATATTACTTATTTGATTGTTCAAAATCTATGGAAAGATTTTGTAGAAAAGGTTTTTTGGGCCACATGACCTTTGTTCAAACCCCCTTGAATTCAACTTCCTTTTTAGTGTGCCCTCAAAACAAGTTTATAATATCAAAGAGATAGAGTTCATAATGGACATTTCCATGATCAACATATTATTTGCTATGTAGTTTATAAAAGATCATTCATTATTACCTCAAGCTCATTTTCACAAATTTTTAGCCTTGCATACTTTGTGTGGATAGCCAAGTCCATATCTTCCATAATGGTTTAGTCATTCCATCCTCCAGTTTTGAATTCATTGTTCAACTCCACCACACTTTAGTGCAATCCCTACATAAGAATAACAACAACAATTTGAGATCAAGTCAAGCATTTAGAGAGATTCCCTAGTGTATTTGGGGAGCACTACATGGCATAAAACATCTATCCTAAAAAGACAAAATGAATGTTTAGACCTATGAAACAAAAAATGCATAAACATTGCCACAAATTATGAATTGAGGCATAAACGATGTAAAAAGAACAACACAATGTTCTCCATTGTAACTTAGCTTTTAGGTCAACTTCATACAGTTTGCTTTCATCTTTGACATAGATTCCAGAACTTGAACTATAACAATTTTAATTTCCTCATGTGACCTAACTCTAGAAATGTAAGAAAGTCGGAAACCTAGTTGCAAATCAAAAGTTATAGCCCAATTGTTTGCCTAAATTATAATAGTCATAGTACTTGGGCAAAAGGAAGTCTAGCAATGCATGAGTGAGTGAGAAAAGAAGTTTGAAGACCAAAGTTAATGTTAGAGTATAGCAATTGCAAATTCCACCTATTGTAGTCAACGCAAGGTTTTTAGGGTTTCTGGTGGCTCAAGTTCAATTATGTTCCAAACACATAGATTAACAACACAATTAGCTTTGGACAAAGCTTAACATAGACATCCAACCCCAATATTTTTTTTGTCTGACAATCAATCCTTTTGAAATTTAACAAGCACAATATTAAAACATTGGGATCAATTGGAAATGAAGAAAACACTTGTGGGGTCATGTGTAAAATGGTGAAGGGTCCTCCTAATGTTAAATTACATATCCTTATAACTTCAATTTACATACAACTAGGACAACTGAGAGTATTATTTTCTTACCAAAACATATAATCAAACACATTATCATTTTAATGCTTTTGCAATGGTTTGATTTGACTTTTGGTCTTAAATTGCCTTTGAATAATCATTTGGTGCACTTAGTGAAGGTGGGAGTGTTTGATAGCTTGCCCATTTGCCATAACCTCTAATTCTCCAAGCATCATGAACATCAAATAAGAAAGAACATTTCACAACAACCCATCGCCATAACCTCTAACTTCTCTGAACATTGTAATAGGAAACAAAAACATGGAACCCTATTCTGCCAAAACCAATGACCATGATTGGTTAAAATATTATTCAATGGTCAAGATGCAAATCAACATTCAAATTGTGGGAAATCAATTTTTAAGAAATCAGTTTCCTAGACTACATTTTTTCCAAGAATGCCATAATTTTCTGATGTAGATTTGACTATTAAGGGTTTTTTTGATGAATACTTGGTGTAAATAAATGGCCTTTCACATCCCCTCCAAAACCATTCAAAATTTAACTTAAAAGCCCAAAAAAATTGTTTTTTTCATGTGGCCATTAAATGGGTACTTTTCATTGTGCTAAAAAAATAGTAAATAATCTGTTACATATTTCAACCAATTTTGTTGGTCACCAACCCCTAGGCAAACATCATAGGCATCTTCTAGAACAAGGAACTAAAAAAACTAAAATCATTTAGGGTTCTTGAAAGGTTCCTAAGTTCAAGACTTTTTTGCATTATTTTCTTGAAATTTTTTATTAAAGAAATGTTTAGGAACATCAAAAGATGTTCAAATCTTGATCAACATGAACCATTAAAATATTTTGAATGTATTTAATTTGGTGATGTAAACCAATGTACAAAATAATTTACTACATTTAGGAAAATCATTCCTAAATCTAACCTTTTCTAAGAAATTAAACATGTGATGTTCTTTGTGGGTCCACCTAATCATACTTGCCCTTGAAAGGTATTAAATTTTAACAATATTGGAAAACAAATAATTGGAAGCATTGGTAAGGGTTATATAATTTCAACAACAATGGGCACCACAAACTTGTAAGCATTGAAGCAGTTAAAGGAACTACATAATATTTGGAAATAGTATTTGGCTTCAACCTTAAACCCATAAATAACTTATAAGCATTCACAAAGAAGTGAGGAGTTGCAACTAAAGTTGGTCTGAAGAATAATCAATTTCAACAACCTTAAACACAAGCTCTTATGGATATTGGTAAACATTCATGTTTTGAGTTCAATTTTGTCAGATAATTAATTAAAAGAAGTTTATACTACTTTCATTCAAGTTGCAACAAATTTGGTACGCTAAAAAATGGAAGACAAATACCTACTATTTGCCATAGAAGGGATGTAGAAATAGGTTTCAACTTGTCACTATTGAAAGATTTTTCATTATAACCATTAGCACAAAAGTAGGAAAGGAGAGCACAATGCATGGAATTGACAAGGGAAGATGAAGTGACCTTTTATCTAATGTAGAGGAATTAGTCAACATAGTAACACAATTGAAGCACCTTGCAAGTTTTAGGCACATTGCAAATGAACTAATATGCATAACAATGTGATTGAAGCACCCATGCAATTTTTTTCCAATATTTAGAAATGAACTTGTCCAATTTTCCTTCAATCCTAACAAATGAATTTGTGTAAGTTTGTTAGTAATTATGTCACAACCTTAGCCTTGGGCTTGCGACCAAGGCAAGGGGTTGCAAGGTTGCTAGCCAAAAGGGAGGCCCGGGAGCCCCATCAAATGTTACTCCCAAGTGAACTCCCATTGTGAGAGTTAGAGTTTCAAATGGACTCCCGAATCTTTAGAACGTGATTGTAGGGGGCAAAACCCATTGGCTTGAAATGTTCTTTATATCATTGGAAAGCTATTGAAACTTAGATGTCTAAAATGGGTTCGCATTGCTCATTTGGACATTTGAAACATAAGTTATGGTCACTAAAAGTTAGGAATCGACCCGATTTACTTACATGCAGGCGACGTGTGACATACCGTTGGAAAGCTCTCAACGAGGGCTACAACTTTACTTCAGATTGCATCACAATTGGAGTCTTGCATGCAAAGCTCTAGGTTCCCAAAATCGCGGGAGTCCCAATGGTGGGAATTTCAGCCTAGGACAAAAAGCCATTTGGATGTCGCCTTCGTGAAGAAGTGCAGAGTATAATATAAGGGGGAAGGTGGAAGGCACCTTCCCCCAAGTCCGAGTTGTGGTGAGTCTTGTGAGTTCAAGTTGCCCATGGCTCGTCCTAACACCAAAAGTGTTCCAACTATGCACTAACCACTTTGTGTTGGTTTTGTGCAGGTCCGTGTTTGTGATTCAAGCTTGTCAACTTTTCTTAATCCCATCCCGGAGCTCCAACATGCCCTTTTACCCCTCCAAAATGTTGCAAGCCAAGGAGCGTGTCGCAACCCTAGCCTTGGGCTCGCGACCAAGACAAGGGGTTGCAAGGTTGTGGGCCAAGTGGGAGACCTGGGAGTCACATCACATGCTCCCGGGAGTGCAAAGAGTGTGAGGGAGTCAACCCTCACACTCCCAAGTGAACTCCCATGGTGGGAATTGGAGTTCCAAATGGACTTCCGAAATTTCAGAGAGCGATTTTAAGGGTCAAAATTTAATGGCTTGTGGCGTTCTTTATATCATTGGAAAGCTCTTGGAACGTAGATGCCTAAAATGGGCTTGCATTGCTCATTTGGATATCTAAAACATAAGTTATGACCAAAAGAAGGGTTGAGAGTTAAACTGCGACCACAAAAAGTCAGGAATCGACCTGATTTATTTATCTACAGAAGGCGTACGACATATCGTTGGAAAGCTCTCAATGAGAGCTACAACTTTACTTCAGACCACATCTTCATCAGAGGTCTGCTTGCAAAGTTATGGGGTTCCAAAGTTGTGGGAGTCCCAACTTGGGCGATTTCGGGACTCCCACTTGGGAGTCTCGGGACAAAAATCCATTTGGATGTGGGCTTTGTGGCCAGCCACAAAGTATACTTTAAGGGGAAAATGGGTGGCTTCCCCCAAGTTCGGGCCGTGATGAGTCTTATGTGTCTGTGTTGCCCATGGCTCGTCCTAGCACCAAAAGTGCTCCAACTACACATTAACCACCTTGTGTGGGTTTTGTGCAAGCTTGTGTGAGTGAGTGAAGCTTGTTAACTCTTCCTAGTCCCATCTCGGAGTTCCAACACGCCCCTTTACCCTTCAAAGTGCTGTGAGCCAGGGAGCGTGCCCTGACTCCTCCCTCTTCTGCTATTTTCTACTTGGACTCCCATTTGAGTCCCTCAAGGGGTTGGGAGTGCATCAAAACGTGCCCCGACTCTTTATTCTTCCGTTGTTTTTAGTTTGGATTCACATTTGAATCCCTCAGGGAGTTGGGAGCATGTCAAATTAGGTTCATTTCAACAAGGGGGAGTGAGACCTTGACAACTATATTCCTTGTAGGGCTTGTTGGGGCATCACTAATCAATGATGTCGTGAAGCTTTGAATGTGGTTTGAAAGTACCTTTTAGTGCCTTTTAGAGTTTGGACCCCATCCATAATCTCTTGTGTTTCATATCACACTCCTTCATTTCATGACCTTTATCATAAACACAAAATTAAATAGATGGCTAAATATATGGGTTCAAAATTAAATAGATGGCTAGATATATACTTGATACTTTACTTCTAGTACCTTTTAGCCTAAGCCTTAGAGAATCCAAAGGTGATGAATTGGAAAATGAAAAGTCATGAGGCTTGCAAGCCCTCATTGGGCATTTCTTGCAACTTCAATCATTAAATTTTAAGAATGAAAACCCTTCCAAAAGTATGTTTTCATTTTTCTATGTCATTAGGTATTCGAAAGATACTTTTTTATGCACATAAATTATAATTAAATTTTGTAACTTGGTAATGGATGCCCCAAACTATTTCCTAATGCATACCTAGCTTGGAATTATTGAATTTCAATTCTTAAATGTAAAAAACCAATTTTTTTTAACAAATGTGACAAGGACACAATTTTTGCAAAATATCATGAAAGTAAATTAAAAAGAAACATTATACATAATTTTAAAATTTAAAAAACATGCCCATGTCATATTTCATACATCCACATAATTTTAAAATTCAATATCCAAAGATTCGATGTACTTTCAAGCATGCCTTTCATGAATGTCTAGTTTATGCATGCTTAGGAGTACTTTTTGGCATACTTTACCATGTTTAGACCCCCAAATCCAAGGTACAAAAGTAAAACCCAAAGTGGGTCACTAGGGGGTTAAGGAATAAATCGTGTTCTAGAGCACCTAGTAATCACAAGAAGCACATTAGAAAGAAAAAGGGATAAAAGCCTAAAAATGAAATAAACCAATAAGAACCTTCATTTATAATGACGATGCATCTCAAAATAGAAGCAATCCGAGTTTTTTTGTCAAGCTACCAACACCTTCTAGCTATAGAAATACACAATATAGTTAGAAGATGGTCACTAGTGCCCTTTGCTAACCATGCCATGTTAGCACATTGATGAAAAAAATCGTTCACTTATTGGTGTAAGCAATTAGAAACCTTCATGGCAAGGAGAAGAAACACATATGCTAGGTATCAATTGTGGTATAGTTTTCCTTTTGCTTGAGTTGTCATAGTTGTGGCGTGATATGAATCAACATGTGAAACCAAATTTGCTTAAATGAGATCAATAATGACAACATTGGCCAAAGTGCGAACACCACTAGCAAATAAAAAGGTGTCAACCTGTTGGCATGAAGATTGAAGGGAGTGCGATGAAAGGATATGCGTTTGTATTTGGAGGTGAAGGCATGTTGTGTTTCTCACCCAAATAGATCGAAAACAATGAGGTCTTTGAAAATGAAACCAATCCCCCATGAAAAATTGAAAGAGAAACTTATCAGCACACTGAGGGAGCTTGTGGGCAATCAAAAGGACATGGGCCTAGAATTGAAAGGACATGGAACCTAAAAACATGCTTTGACTTTCAATGACCAAAAAAAAAACCAGTTTCAAAGTAATTGTCTAGTCCAATATGGATTGAGGACAAATTTGCACAAGTTTATATTAACTAATCAGCCTCACATCAGGACAATTTTTAATATGATCATTAACTATGTACAATTAAATTTCCATCTATCATTACATCTCTTTATATAAATTGAAGTGGATAGTGATGTCATGTAGTTGAAAATGTGGATGTTCAAAATTCTTCCTTTCTTTCCTCTTAATTTTCGCCATTCCCTTAAATGTCCTCTTTTCTATGGCATACCACCCGCCCTTTTTTACCCTTTTCTCATTCCAAAGTGACCTGGCTTGGGCATGGGATAGGATTATGGTTCTACAGATCGCTGTTAAACCTGACAGTGTAGGTGCCCTTATCTTTGTAAGGACGCCTTGCAAGAACATGACCTTAAAATGGAGATAGCAATATGTTTTTATGCAGTTTTGGAACACCAATTAAACTCAAGAAAAAATTGTGTTAGGAGCATATGGGGGGTTATGTGCTGCAGCAGGATTTCACAATTTGGCAGGCAGAGAGGGTTCAGGTGACAGCAGAAAGAAGGCGGAGCGGGCCGGGGAGGCGTGGGGAAAGACGGGGGCGGGTTTGGGTTGTTTCTTTCAGAGACCTGGCCGTCAATTGACCCATGCCCCTTTCACGAGACTCAGTTATGGAACGCCAGATATGCCCAAATGTATAGTAGTCGACTTCGACTTTCAATTTCATTTTTTCTTGGAGACAATGAAACAAACCGTGGCATGTAGAGCACAGTACATACAACCGTGGGTACAGACTCTTGGTTTCCATTATGGGATGCTGTGCCGGCTGATTAAATTGATGCAATACACCTGCACGTTGCAGGTAGGCTACATAACTTGTGTCCTCAGGGGCCCAGTAGTGCTCTCAATGGATGTGGTTTATTAAAAAACAATGGAGGGTTCAGATGTTCAGACTTCAGACTTACCTATACAGAGCCGCACACCTACTCAAGTCTTGTTGGCAATTATTTAGTAATGAGGCCGCTACCAATGACCAGTTTTGATTCTCTGAAAATTAAAAATCAGAATCAAACAGCTGGTGCTCTGAGTTATTTGAAAACCTTTAAAGGACTTTCGGTTTTGATGTGTAAGGACCTGGCAGTTTCTTTTGTGTGTGGGAGGGGGGAGTGGTATGGTAGACTAGAAGGTTCAAGAGTTTGATGCTGAATGTTTAATAAATCTTCTCCTCAGTTTTTGGTATAACCATTAAAAGTTTAATAAGGTGTACTTTTAATTTTTTACTTTTATTAAGTACATTTTAACAATTTCTCAAAAATTTTGAAATGTTTTTCTCATAATTATTTCGAGCGCCAAATCTTGTAGGGTATTACCAGTGTTCACCAATTCTTGATTTCAGAAGGAACCTTCAGTCCTATTTTCTTTTTCTTTTTTGATGGAAACTCCCATCCAGTTTTGAGAACATTTTTTGAATTTTAAGAACTTCCAATTTCAATCATTTTCACCAAGAATTTTAAGTAAATTCGATTTAATACTAAATCCGGATCCATTTCCATAACAAATGTTTTTTGGGGTGTACTATTAATTTTTTCAACTAGTGCACACAATTCAAAATATTCATTATGTAACAATAATTACGTACAAAGATGAAATGCGATAACTTGTCTAAAATGCAAGGCCAAATGATATATATTTAAAAGAAATATTATTTACCCTAAAAAACCTGAAAATGTTTAAAAGGGGCAACACCCCTTCAAGTTTTAATACAATTTTGAAAAGAAACTAATCACCCAATTAGATTCTAATGGCAGTTCCAACAAAATTCAAAACCTGCCTAAGTTCCAGAACCTGCCAACACTTGGACTACATTGTATATATATATATGTATATATATGCGGTTTTCTTTTTCTGGTGGCAATATTTTAAAGTAAACAAAATAAAAAAACAGTGTGTCGCTGGCTGCCATTCCATAGGGGGCGGCTTGTCATGAATACTAGGGTAGCTGTGAAGTTTGTGGTACTTATGAGTAAGTATATTAGTAAAATCTTAATTGATACTCCCTCACATTAAAAATATTTCCATTTTCAAAGCACCCTACTGCAGCTGGGAATAGGGTGTGGGACACAGGTTTCAATATTAGGTGTAGAGAGTATTTTAAGTAGCACATGTAATGGGGTGCTTTTTTAAATCACAAGGAGCTATATAAGTAGCATCTGCGTGTTGGACAAGGTAGAAACTGTGGGGAAAAAAGAAAAAAGAATTAAATTAATTATATTACTGCATGCAATTTTGCTCTTGACATTGGGGAAATGTGCATTGGAAGCAGCTGGTGTCCTGGAGTTAAGGGCGAAAGTCCACCTCTCAAATATTTATTGAACAATTAATACCCAAAAAATAGTACCCTACGAAAAAGTTCAGTAACCAACTATTCAAGAAAAACACAAAAGACATAAATTGCAGGTCTTGAACTTTGAAAAATTCCTATATTAATAAAAAAACGAAGCATTAATATGGTCTGTGTAGGAGGTCCTGCAGCAGGTCATCTTGGGAATCTAATATCTTCTTATTGAACACCAAAACCTCCAAAATCCTTTAATAATTAGTCGATCTAGATTGATCCATCCGGGGATCAGGTTTCTATTAGTCGATCTGGATCGATCCATCCGGGAACCACACTTTGTTGGTCAATTTAAATTGATCCATACGGTAACCAGTTGCTGTTAGCCGATCCAGATGATTAGTTGATCTAGATCGATCCATCCGGGAATCAGTTTCTGTTAGTCGATCTAGATCGATCCATCCGGTAACCAGTTTCTGTTAGTCCATCTAAGATGGATCCATCTGGCGGCCAATTAATTCTCTAAGGCACCTAGATCGATCTATTTGGGGACAATTCTGTTAGTCGATCTAGATCCATCCATCCGGGGATCGGTTTCTGTTAGTCGATCCGGTTAATCTACGTCGATCTGTCCGGTGACCAGTTTCTATCAGTCTATCCAGATCGATCCATCAGGGGACCCGTTTCTGTTAGTCTATCTAGCTTGATCCATTCGGGGACAAGTTTCTGTTAAACGATCTAGATCGATCCATCTGGGAACCAGTTTCAACAGAAAGTGTATGAGTAATGTTCAGAGGTTGCAGCCATGAGTACTGGTAGTTCATATTGCGCTGCAGCAGCCTGTTTGTCAAGTCTAGTAATCCTTGGACTAATTATTATTACCAATCACAAGGTGATGTAGATCAATATTGCGATCTGATCTGATTCTTGCATGCAACCTCGTTTCTGCACTAAAATAATCAAACCAGGCATAGTTCACTAGACTGTACGATGATTTTAAAATTATATTCATGCGGTGCAGTAGCACATCAAAGAGTTTGCGTCACCAGCTCACAGGGTAAACAAAAACAGACCTCGCGGCCGGGGTAACCGACATATATAACATCACTCTACATGCCAAACCATATAATACTTACTTACATAAGAAAGTCATCTGCTGTCATCTTTTCACATTTTTACAAAAGGAAAGAAACAGAGAAAGATTATCAATAGTGCTGTGGATCATCACCACATTGCCAAGAGACTGATGGTGAGAAACAAAATCACTTGAATCACTTTACCGAAATGAATGTACAAGGTGCTCATGGTGGTACCAAAATCTGGGAACCAGTACCAGCTTGTCCTAGAAAAATAGAAATGCACTGTCAAAGGATCACCAGGAGAAAATTTAGGAAAAATCAAGTTACACAGAGAACACACCGCAGCTTAATTAGATAGCCAGCTGCATCCCAAGACACCCGGATGTTCTGCTGCTGCACAAAGTTACCACCAGCCGGGACCACATGCATGACGCATGCGAGATTGATTCCGTCCCCTCCCTCCTCCATCAATATGTGATCCGCACGCCTGGGAAACGTGGGTCCGTTCGGCTCAGTGTCCAGTTATAGGGGAATTAGAAGCTTTATTTTAGCCAACTCGACGAACCACGAGCGATGGGGAAGGCAGAGGAATTACGGCGTATAAATACGTCAGGGGGACAATGGGTGGGTGGAATGCGGCTAAACCAGGGCCAATGAGAAGTCGTAGTACTCGTCAATCCGACAACCTCGCCAAGCAGTGCGGATTAATGTATGTGTGCACTGCCTTTTCTCAATCACATCGCCGTTGGTTCCTTGGCGCTCCACGCCCTTTTCTTTTGTTTTCTTTGTGTGTGCGCGGTGTGTTGTTTTTTCGCTTGGTTTTGCGGCTCGTAAAACATAGAAAATGGTTGCCCTTTCTCTTTTCGGAGGCGACGGCTACCTGGAGACTAGAGACTAGGACTCGCGCACCATTAGGACTGTGAACTCCTTAAGACTACAGGTTCACTCCTACAAGTGCATCGGAAAAAAGACAGACCTTAAAGGTCGGACTTTTGGAGGAATCTCGTGTTGGAGGCCTTTAAGGCAGCGGCGCCGTCCAGTGATCGAATAAATGACATGGCGGTTGCCTTGCAACTCACTCTTATTGGTTTGGGTGGTGAAGATAGCTGGATCGCGCAAGGCGATCGGTTGCAAGAGAGCACCGACAACTTGGGGGTGGGTTGGGTTTCTTCCCGCGTTTCTTCTCCTGACCTTGTGAATATAGTTAGCTGCTGCGGCTAGCTTGAATTTTGGAGTGCCAGAAATGTAGATGGCAGATAGGTCGGTAGCACTCTCACAAAGAGATGGTGTGGAAGGCAAGCAGTTGCTCGATTTGATGTTTGTTGAAGCTCTGCACATGATTTGCGGCTGATGACGGAATGATTCGGATGCCAGAAGACGTTGAGTCATTTATTTGAACAAGCAGTGGATGTGATAAACTTGCAGGCAGGTGATCAAGAGTCCCTGGTTTCCTTGTTGAAGATTTTCACTCAGAGTTCGTGTTGGCTCGAAGAGTTAAAGAACTGCGCCGGGTGTTCTAGCCTCTAATATGCACATATCTTACCTTCTGAATGCTGGCGACAAGCGCAAGAACTTAACCGTTTGCTCGATCCGACTTGCAGCGGCGACCGAGGTATCCCTGGTGTAAGGTGTACTCCCGAGGATTCGGGGAAAGGGCTTTCGTGCAGAGAACGATCATCAGCTGGAGGAAGTTGCCATGAGCTGGACGTGTAACCATGAGCAGGGCACGCCAGTTCCAGTGCCACGATCTTTGAGCTCCATACGTCATGCCCAACCGGTACAAGCTTTATGTGAAGAATGGTGGCAGTTTCAGCCTGATACAAGCGCGCGATGGCCCACTCATGTTGGCGCCACCGACCCTTTCACTGACATGAGTTTGTGGCCCAGCGGCACAACCGGATCAACCCGCCTCAATTCTGACATATCTACTGCACCTGACTCGCCGAGTACCTGTACTATATCCAGGGTGCGTGCACAAGACATCCGCTGGATTCCATCCTAAATTTCGTCTTGAACTGTTTCGTAGTTGCCAGCTTCAATTAGCTTTCTTGGTGGATTTAGTTTGGGCGTGCGCGTGCTGAGTGAAATCTGATAGATCTACAAAGAACTGGCTGACAAACACCTCGATGACTGAAAGGTTGAACACTCCTACGAGGTCGACTCATGGAATTCAATATATCGTTCATGTAGCAGTCGCCGATCTCATGATGGCAGCTGCATATGAACAAGAAATTGTTACATAAGCTGAAAGCTCAGCAGCGGATTGATATGAACTGTCCAGCGGATTTATATACGTTTCGTAAATTGTTTCAGTCTCATGAGTTCGAAGAAAAATGACATTTGCTGTTCGCAAGAATCTAGATTGTCTCATTGGCTTCATCATGTGAGCCGGCGCAGAATTCTGCGGTCATTACTAATTGCAGCATGAGTTTTAGGGGTTTCGCGACTTATCAAAATACTGATGTTGGTATATTCCTGCGTGATATTTTTTATCAGTTTCACCCTCTGGACCACCCACATACGTGCAGCTGTTTACGGCATTCTAAGATTCAGCACATTTATGAGAAAGAACAAAGGCTGTATAACCGCCAACGTTCTTGTGAGTCCGAAGCTGGACCGTCTCCTCTTCAACGGTCGCTACCTTTCTTAAGCCTCAGTCCTCCCACAGCAGATGATCGAGGACCGGATGTCGAAGATCTCCAAGCGCAAAGGTGCTATCCCGCGGCTCGACCTGCAGCTGAGCTTGTACCTGCAACTCCGGATTCTAATGCATGTCGTGAGTATTGTGACGACAATGATGTGACAGTGGCACTTCACATCGGACCTCCTTCATCTCATGATGCCTGCATGGAAGGCGCCACACAGCGAGATGGATCATCCGTGCACCTGCTCGCTGACACTGAGTTCAAAGACAGCGCTCACATCACTGAGGGAGTCGGTCGGCTGCTGCTTTCAGAAGGTCAATATTGGATTCCTACATCGGCTGAGATTCTTGTGGGGCCTACTCAATTCTCCTGTCACGTTTGCAGCAAGTCTTTCAACCGTTACAATAACCTGCAGGTTCGCAATCAAAATTAGTTGGCTTGTGATTGCCATAATCTTAATCCGGTCAATGACAATTCATGTTAGCCTGATATGGTTGAGGCTGAAGTAGATGCCTGCTGACTGTGATCGTCGTATATGGAACCAACGTGGTTTAATGTACGTCTTGCAGATGCATATGTGGGGGCATGGATCACAGTACAGGAAAGGACCTGAATCATTGCGAGGCACGCAACCCACAGCGATACTTCGTCTTCCGTGCTACTGTTGTGCGTTAGGATGCCGAAACAACATCGCGCACCCTCGATCCAAGCCACTGAAGGACTTCCGCACCCTGCAGACGCATTACAAGAGGAAGCATGGAATCAAGCCCTTCGTGTGTCGTAAATGCAGTAAGACCTTTGCCGTTCGTGGCGATTGGCGGACCCACGAGAAGAACTGCGGAAAGCTGTGGTACTGCACCTGTGGTTCGGACTTCAAGCACAAACGCTCCCTCAAAGACCACATTAGAGCTTTCGGCAATGGCCATGCTACGCATGGTGGTTTGGACTCCTGCGAGGATGAGTACGACCCTGCCGTGTCAGAAGACGACGCTGATCATGGTGTCTCAGGATAGAATAATCTATGGACCTCCGTCTATGTAGCTTGTCCCGTAAGACATTCCTGCAGCAACCTCTTCAAGTACCAAAAGGATTCCAGCCCTCTTTCAAAGAACCATGCACCATGTGGTACCACATATTACAAGCATATAGAACTGTCGACTCACACTGCTGCTAGCAGCTGGAACAGATCAGCTACTGGAGTTGTAAGCCATATTCTTAAGGTATGTCACGTTTCACAATTACAGGTCGTTTTGCAAATCCTCAATACAATCCAGAACTGCAAATTGAGCTAAACAGTGCGGTTCCCAGTCTGGTGCAAGTCCTCTTCCATGTGCGTATTTGATCTTAGCAGTGTGAGATGGGGCTATGTTTGAGCTGTGAGGGACAAAGCAGCTGGAGGGCCCACGAGATCCTCGATACAATTATCTTTGTCACAAATTACTTGTGCATAGCAGAAACTCCGAATTTCGAAATCTTGCAGCTATACAAACCCTATTCGAGGTACCTTTGATTAGGTGATCAGTTCCATTCAGTAATGCCAGATCTCAACCAGCTTGCCCGGGGCTTGAATATATTACAAACAAATTCAGGAGTTCAAGTAGAGCACTAGTAGTACCATCTATAGTTCCGCTATAAAATACCTGGAGATCAATGAATGAACGGTTTATGCTTCATACATATGTGACGGTTTCAAGAGTTAAAAGTCGGCAATGAAAAGCTAACAATTCAAGAGTACACAGCTCTAGAATTATAGCTGCAGCAGCTACATATCTTGGCCGTTTTACCCAAACAGTTCCGTATCAATTGCAGATTGATGTTCATGTGTCTATTCTAGTCTGAATTTTTAGAAAGTCCGCAGACACGTTGTTCATGCAGGACCAGCAGCTGCTGATCATCTGCGTCACTAACTTGTCTTGCGGTTACACTGCTCTAGTGTTCTCTTTGATGGAGACAGATAAGTGCTCACAATTTATACATTCATTCAGCAGAGTTTCCGGAGTTCCTGCAGTGATCTCTGTAATTAGCTTTTGTACCGAACTCCGTTAGCTAATGATCTCTGTGGCTGGTGGGGGCATAGTAACGGCGGCTAGATCAGTACTGACGTTGTTCAAAACGAAGTTGATGGTCTGATGGTCCTTGTGAGTGAGAATATACTCATTATCGGGTTGTGACCACACTCATTTGCCTTGTGAACTCCATTTTAGTTTTGCTGGAACGTACTGGTACATGTGTAGTTCAGCTCGATTACCATCGAAGTGGAATTCGAGTGAAGTTTTCTCTGCAATCTTGAGCATAGAATCTATATCATGTTCTTGTTAGGTAGGGTCTTCTACTGGTGTCCCCTTCAGGCTTGGACCCAACATAGATTTGCAGTGATGGAAATTGTGTCTAGACATTTTCAAACTTCAGCTTGGCTTTGACAGTGAGTTTATAACATGTTCATCTTAGCTAATCTTCAGGAGTCTGGGTAATTGGTTCTAATTTTGCTGCATACTGATGATCAGTGTTGGAATTTAATCTCGAGTGATGCATAAATTTCAAGACACTTAAAAATTGTTGTGCGCAGGTCTTTAGTGCACTTGTAATTGGTTTGGTGATCTTGAAACTGTATTAGACCAAGACTTGCGCAAATTTCTTAGATTTCCTAGGTAATCTAAATTGATTTGAGTTGAAGGAATTGAGACACGTGGTCTCTGAGATTTGTCAGCAACATTTATAATCGAGAAACATAAATATATGCCTTCCAAAATTGTTTGCACTTTTCTTGATCTGTTCTTGATAATTAGCTCCTTCATATTGTGCACCATCAGCTGTGCTTGCTGCAAAGACTGTACTGTATTCTGAGTTTGTTCTCAAAATTTTCTGGCTGCCCTTGATTACTACTTGGTGTTAGGCTTTATCTAGAATCAGTGAGAATATATTCACTTGCACATTCATCCTGATAAATGAATTCCAATTTGAATTGAACCATTCGTACACAAAATTTTGATCTGTATACAATTTTAAACGTTGAATTTTAGTCTAAGTGATGAAAATCTTGATCCATTGATATTGAAAAATTAAAAAATCATGAAGAGGATATTAGTTTTTTTTGGGAAAATAGTGCCTCTTTTCAACCATTCAAATGTTGTTATATTGATGACTAAGCCTTACATCAAGGAAAATTTTAATCTGTGTGCAATTTAGGGGAAGCCAACTATTTGTGAATAACTTAATTCTTTTGGTCCTTGCATTTAAATACTAGTAATTAAAGCTGCTGCTGTATATAAGGATCCTGAAATTCTGGAGTTTTGAAAAGCATATATCTCTCTAATCTCCATGATCTAATTTGAATTATTGCTGTGACATGTATGCAAACACAAGTTGATCACGTACCTGCATATAATTCTCCTTGGCAGGTATTTCAGATATGATTATGTGCCCAGGATGGGTCACCACAGTTACCTATTGGGATCCAAATCTCCAAGGGATAAAGTAAGTGGGATGGCCCCAAACAAGGAGAACATGAATAATTTGAATAGTGGACAGTTTTTTGAAATAGGATGCATTGCTTGCAAAAATTTCAATGTTCAAGATTTGATGCAAATCAAGAGTCTTTTGGCATCTTTAAAGCATTCAAACTTTGAATAGATAAATTTTGTTTTCAAAGATTTAAAAAATCAAATTAAATGTGTATCATTCATTTTCAAAATTGAACAAGATTTTAACATTGTTAATTAAAAGAGAAAAAATGATTATTAAATTGATGATTTTTTTTTCATAACACATATGAGAATATTTGGTTGAAACAGGAATTTTAACTTTAAAAATTATGAATTTTAGGATGTGATTTAAACAAAAGTCATTCATTTTTATTTGGTAAAGAGCATGAATGCATAATCTACATGATGTACGATCAAGACATAGTAAAAAAACATTTATATCTAACAAACAACATGGTAAACTAGGTATGAAAGGTACAAAATTTAAAATATAAATCAACACATGAATGCTACATGTCAAATGTAATCCTTGGAAAAAAACTTTAAAACTTTGGTACCTTTAGCTTTTTTTTAAATTGTGTTTCCACCGTCATGCTAGTTATGGTCTTGTGCCCCTAATTAAAGTATCAAGGTGAAGCATGTTAAAATAGGTCAAAAAAGTTGTCCATAAAGATTAAAAACAAAATTATGTGACACTTGTAGATTAAAAAATCAGTGATGCCTAATGAGATTGATCTTTTCAATTTCATGCTTGTGTATCAAATGTGATACGGAAACATTTTAGAAGTTTAAAAATTCAATTAATTTTTTTTTAAAATTGCTTTCAATATATTAAATGTACAAATTGCAATATTTTTCAAATTGCACAAAGTAACCTTTTCCATATTCATGAAGAATAATTGTGAAATACAAAGATATTATGCATATTTATTGAATGTTTAAGGGATGCTTCACCATGTTCCAAACACAAAATGCATTTTGGAGACATATAGAAAATAGATTGGGCATAAGCATTCTTGGGTAGACCCACTAAAAATGTCACCCCTTCATTTTAATAGACTTATCAAATTTTTAAAAGCCATAGGAAACATTTAAATGACTTGGCTTTTTATGAAATTTTTTAATGATTACATTAACTAGGTTGTATAGAGTTTGAATATTTAATGAAATTATATATATATAATATTTTGATGTTCTTAATAATTGCATTTAAGAATAATTTCAGGAATGTTATAAGGTTTCCTTTCCTTGAACTTTTTGGTGAGGAATAGAAGTTTGAAACATACTTTAATTTCTTTGTTCAGAAATAATTTACATAAGAAGGCATTCTATTTGAATTTTTTGTTATGTAATTAATTGGGTAGATATATTTTAGTTATGAATTTCCAAAGTTTAGGAAGGTGTTATGTAAAGGGCTACTACAATTAGGAAATCAAAATAACCATAATTTTCACTTTTTTTTATTCCAATGAACATTTAAGATCATATTTTTGGCATGCAATGGATAAAGATGAAAACAAATAAATTTATGAGTATGAAACATTTGAAATAAAGAGGAAGAAAATATTATCTTGACAATTTTATTAGTTTTACCATTCTTTGAGGTGATTCTTCTAATGGGTCCACCCAAGGATGCTTATATTTCAAGTGCTTTAAACCTATTGTAAGGGAAACTTATTTATGAAAGGTTTAACATTGTCATAATTGAAATATTCAAGTTCCAAAGATGTGTATTTACATGGATCATAGTTCACACTTTATTAGCACATCATTTGAATTGTTTGATTTGAAAATTATATACTATCAATCATGTTTTTAAAATTATGATAAATAAGTTAAATATTCAGAATAATAAAATTAATGAAGGGTGAACATAAGGTCAGATATGGTCAATACATCCCAAATTTTATAATATTGTTAAAAGGTTTAAATTAAATACAAAAATGCAAAATCTACTTTTATTTGCTAAATTGGAATGACAAATTGACGTACTTTATCTTGCTTAAACCCATCATTTAAGTCATTGATCTTTAATTTGGATAAATTGATAACTTATGTGAACCATGGATGATAGCCAACAACTAGAACTGTAAGAAAATGAAATTCAAATGTTAAGTTTTGCAAATGACTTTTAAAGAAATATTTTGTTGAATTTGAAGACATTATGAAAATTTGATTGTAAGAAGATAATTTGGTTTAACACCATCAATAAAAAAATTTGCCATAGTATTGTGATGTTTTTCAAAGATGAAATATGTACAATATACCAATTATACAATATACCAATTGCATTTGAGAGGATGGACCTAATGGAAGTTCAAAGTTTGGTTAACCAAAAATGGTTTCCATTATATAAATATTAGAAGCTTGAATGTCTTGGAAACCAATTTTGGTAATTTTTTAAGGGTGTTTTCTATTCCCTTAAATAAAATTTCTCTTATTTTTGTTTCTATATCTTTTTTGCAAAAAATCAACAAGTGATTTTCATTCCAAACTTGAAAATATATGGAAAACAAGAACACAAATGTTTTTTCCTTATTTACAAAAAGCAAAACTAATATGAATTTCAACACTTGAAATTAGAATGATAAAAGCTTCAAAAAAGAAATTAGAAGTGTATGGATTCATAAAATCAAAACTTAAAAAGTTACAAAAAAATAAGAAAAGAAATCATATCATCCTCAAAAAACCTCTTATTTGTACCAAGTCATAGTGTTGTTTCAACTTGAACAGTCACTAGTTAGTACAAACTTAAAATCAAATTAAGAATTATTAATCACAAGTTTAAATTAACCTATTCTGTGAACAATTGGTTACTATAACAGACCAATTACTAGTTCACATAACAGATCGATTAACTTAAGGACCTATTATCTAATAATAACTAAAACAGTCACAAAATGGTACTACCTCACCAATTACGAATTAGTACAACCAATTACTACTATATACATACTGAAAAATTGGGTTAACATAATTCAATTTTGGTCACAACAATTTTTGTACAATGGCCACCAAGGTTGTTAAAACTAACATCACATGTGCCATTTTTGCATTGGTTGTCACATCGGCATCAATCATGACACATCAATTTGTTGAATCAACATTAAGGTTGACTAAACATTCCCACAATAAAAATAAAAACACTATTTTTTGAACTATGTAAGTAAATTTAATTATAAAGTATTAATACATTAATGATCAATTATAAATTTTATATTTTAGTAATAAATCATTTCATGACTAGATTTAGGTCATAGGGTGCAAGTTGTCATTACATATGAACGTCCATCACATCTCAAGTACAATGCAATGGACACATTTGGATGTAAACATAACCTTATTTGTATAGAATCAACCTAGGTCAAAACGAGGTCGAACTACCTAAAAAATAATTGAAGGCAACTAAAATTCATGTCATTCAATTGCCCGATCTACCCTGTGGCAATTGAAACAACTTTTGATCGCCATAATCATGCGGGAACCATAAAAATCCACATGAACAACTGAAATGCTTTTGAATAGTGACTTGTATGTTTTCACACATGAATGAAAATTTTCAATTATTAAATCAATGGTGGACAATCAAACCATGGTCCATTAAATGGCTAAAAATTTTCAAAATTTGATTGAAAATCACCAAAATTTCAATTGCACAATCTAATTACTAAAAATTGTTAACTAAATTTTTCGACAATTGGTTGAAATTTTTTGCAACAACCCAAATTTTTAGGGCACGACAAAAAAAATTCAGTCACAAGTCCAATGGCCATTATCAATTGAACCACTAAATCTTTTTTACCTACTCTTAATTTCTTTTTGAGCAAATTGAAAACAATTTAATTGCCCAATTTAGTGACCAACAATTTTTAGTCACCCAATTCAATGATAAGAAAATTAGTTAACCAAAGAAATTTGGTTGATTTCCATTGTGAAAACTAGTTTGACAAAAAAGTTTTGATTGCCAAAAGAAATGGTCGACATCCAAATGCATCCATAATTTTGGTTCATCAAGTCAATTTAGCTAGATTTAGGTTACTAAATTATGATCAAGTTGTGGATTAGTTGTGATTGAAAATTTTGGCCGTTGAAATGGCGGTTGAAATCAAATCACTATTTTTCAACAATTAAGATTTTTTTTTTCTCAATTGGGAGTTGATTTAAATCATGAAACTATGATTGAAAATGTTGGATATTGAGATGGTGATCAAAATTCAATCACCACTTCTCAATGATCAAGAGTTTTTCAAAATAATAATATAATTTTTAGCTATTAGGACTAGATTCAGGTGATTGAATCTAACAATTTAGACTTTCTTTTTTTTTGCAACCATAATTTTTGGTCATTATTGGGGTAATTTTTTACCCTTACATGAAAAGTTACTACTTTGACCTAGGTTGAGTTTACATTGATTTTAAACCAACATGATATTGGGTTACATTGGTGTCAAAACTAATGTGACATGACATGACAAATGTGACGTTGATAACCTTGATGGCACCTTTAAAACAAAATTCCAATCACTAATTTTGCAAGTTGCAACTTCAACTATAGCACCAAATGTAATCAATAATCACTTGGAGATTGTTAACATGCATAATTGACATACTCTTAAGTTAATATCTATCATAAAATTTATTGATAAGAATTTTGCATTCAATAAAGAAAATAATCACAAAAATGAAGATGAATTATGGGTATATCTCTTATTATGGCCTTCAAAATAAATTGCAATTTTTTTCTTCATGTAAATAATATTTAATTATCTTGAGCTCAAAAATAACATGAGTATGATTTAAGAATCATGCTAGTTGTTCCATGTTCCTCATTACATTTGGGTTTTCTTGTGTGGTTTGTAAAACAAATAACCAAAAACCCAAACAACCAAAATTGGTTTAGATCAAACTACCTTCATACTTGGAAGGTTTTTGCATGGATCATGTTTCAAAAAGGTCACAAGTAATCCAATTAACTTTCATAAAGCTAGACCCTTCAAGGTTTTGTTATATCTGAATATGATCTATGAACAATTTGTTTTTGTTTTCTAGTTGGTTCTTCATGTGGATGCTTGTAATTAAAGCAAATAGGAAAAAGTTGCATGTGATCCTTTTTTCACATTATAATGTATGTAATACATGTTTACCATTGTACCTAAGTAACACCATTGCAAATAAAGAAGGCAAAAATAACATCATGTTGACTAACTCTCTCCAAATCATGCTTTCATTGATGTTGCATAATTACCTTTAACCTCCTATTGGTTTGTAGTACAATAGACTTGGTTTTCTTCACACAATAGGTTATGGTTCATCACACATGTGTGAAATCATTTTTGTGGTGTTATTCATTAAAATGTACAATATGTGGTGTTTCTTATGGCACATGTTATATTAAAATTCTAATTTGATATTATGTTGTGACATATATCATACAAATGTCAAACTAATATTACATGTAAATTGTAATTTTAATGTAATATAGGGCAAAATAATCATTACATATTACAATTTTTAATGGAAAAAACCATAAAGTTTACCTCACACATGTCATGAAGCCTAGCCTATTGTGTGAAAAAAATCACATTCTTTTGTTATGGTGGTAACACTCTCTTAATCATTTTTTTCATAAATATTGCACAATTACTTTCAACTTAATACTTTCACAACCTAATCATTCATGTTGCACAATTACATTTACACCTTTTATATTTGTCTCACTAACAAATTTTATTTTAAAAACTTAATGAATGAACAAAATTGGAAGAACAAATCTAACAATTCTTTACCAGTAGCCACAACAAAGATAACTAAACTTCTTGTGACTACTTTATCTATTTCAATAATTTACAAGGACGCATGGTTTGTTGATTTTGGAGCTTCACAATATCTAACCTTTCAAAAGGAAGTATTCCCAACCTTTGAAGAGTTTATTTTGAGTCATAAAGTATATCTCAAAAATAATAGTACATTTGATGTATGTAGGAAAGACATTATTGTTTTCAATTTGCCAAATGGGATTTCCAAATGTATTGGAGATGTGTTGTATGTTCCAAAGTTTGCAAAAAATATGTTATCGATTAATCAATTAATAGATCAAGGTTTCAAGGTGGAATTTTAAGCCACCAAATGTTTATTGAAATCTTTTGATTCAAAATAAAGCATTTGGTAAAATTGTTTAAGAGGAAGCAAACTGCTACATGAGTTTAGACCTTGAGCCTAGAGACTAGAGTTGGAACTTGGGATGGTGAAATGTCTCTTACCCTATACACATGCAAATAAAACCCAAAAATTTAACCTCAAAATGAATGTTGCATCAATAAACTTAGAAGCAAACATGGGGATGAATGTAAGTAATCATCTTCATTATGGATGAATGATTTTTTTCATTCATGTAATGTATGGATGAAAAAAAATTGCATAAATACATTTTTTAATAAATAAATTTTCCATCAAAATTATGGATGAATATTTTATTTTATCATTAAATTTTTATGGACAATTTTTTTTCCATTATTTTAATTAATAAGAGCTTCATGAAACATAATCTAATTTTATATGACATAACATTTGTTGAATAATATAATGTACAATCCATTATAGATGTATTTCATGGCTATGGTTTTAAATGTCATTATTTTCAAAATGTTAAATAATTATATTAATATTATTATGTTGACATCCACCCCATGGTCATTGTTGTTTCTTTAAATTATTATAATATAAATTTTTTAGGCAAACTAACCCAATGTCATTGACAATAGTGGGTTTTTTCCTCCCCCTCCTTTAAAGGTGCCATAACTTCTGTCAAACCTATTTATAAATGTTGTTGGCAAAAATGGGATTTATTTTTCATTTTTCATCAAGGATGCCATGACTTTCTTCAAATTTAACCAATGTTTGAATGTTATAAATATCTTTAAACTACATAATGTCATTGGTGAAAATGGGTTTTTGAAATAAACTAAAATTAAGTTTTAGGTACCTTAATTAAAATTTTTCAAACAACTTACTATCATAGATAACAATGGGGGTTTTTTAATAATTATTTATTTTCAAGGCATCCAAGTTTTCCCCATGAAGTAAATATATAATGTTGTTGACAACAATTGGATTCAGGGGGGGGGGGCACTCACTCCATGACAATATTTCTTGAATTACTTAACATTATTCATGATTTTTTAAACAAATTTTTTTAGGATTATTTTGGTCTCATCATCATATTTTCCCCTACTATCACAATTTCATTATCCATCATTAAATGACATTCAAATTTGAAATATTAATATTTGGATAACAAATGGGGATAAATATATATTTTGAATATATTTATTTTCCAATCAAGGATGAATGTCATTCAATGTCATTTAATCCAAATCATAATGAAATTCATCCATGCAAAAATGACATTCATCCAATATGAGGCCATTCATCTATGAACATATTCATCCATGTAGGTGGATTAAATCACATTAAGCTTTAAGTTTCAATTAAGCTTGAAAGTCAAAGCTCCAAGTTTAGGTTTTATGCTCATGCACAAGCCATTTTTTGTTCAAAAAGAAGGTTATATAAGTTAGTTGGAGTTGCTCAATCCTTGGTTGCAAAAATGTAGCACGAAGATTAAAAGGAGCGACTTGTGGCTTTGAAGATATTTGGACGTCTCTATGTAGGCTTTAACAACCATGGACAAAAATAACCGTGTTGAGGGCATGGATCTCAATGGAGATCATGACTTGAGTTTCTATGATGGATGTGTGTATATGATAAACACCATTATATCTTATTTCCTTTGAATGGGCATTCTCATGCGAAGGAAATTCTTGAACTTGTGCACACATACCTATGTGGTCCTATGGCAATAACATTTCATGGAAGAAATGTTTTTTAAACTTTTATTGATGATTTCTCTAATAAAATGTTTTTTTATACCATGAAGACTAAATTTGGTGTGTTTGACAAACTTAAGGTTCTCAAAGCTTTGGTAGAAAATCAGACTAGAAAGAAGATCGAAACAATTAAATGTGATGGAGGTGACAAATATTACATTAATAATTTCAATACATTTTACAAGGAGAATGGCATTGTGAAGTAGACAACCACTCCATACACAATAGAACAAAATGGTGTAGTTGAAAGAAAAAAATTGAACACTTATTGAAAGCGTGCAATGAATGTTGCAACATATGGAACTATATCATAGATTTTGGGCAAAAACAATGACCTAAGTGCAACATACATCCAAAATTGAATCCCTACTAATGCATTTTTTAACATGACAACCAAAAAGGTTTGGTGTGGATACAAACCTTCCATAAGTCATTTACATGTTTTTAATTGTGTTGCATTTGCTCATGTGCCAAATGAAACAAGGACAAAGTTGGATTCCAAAGGTGTCAAATGCATATTCATTGGCTATTATGAATAAACTCAAGGGTACATATTGTGCAACCTTAAAACCAATATGTTATCATGAGTGATGATGTTATTTTTAATTAATCCAAAAAAATTAATGGGGAAACAATGGTTTTGAGGTTGGATTTTGGATGAGAATAGATATCCTAAATCAAAAATTAAAGATGAAGGATGGAAAATTTCTTCAACAAATGCAAAAAAATTCAACAATGGTTGAGGAAGATGTAAATGCTTCATTTTTATTTTTGTTGATATTGATGAGCCCCATTCTTTTGTAGAGGCTTTGAATGGTGAAAATTCATAACATTGGAAAAAAAACCATGGATTCTAAGTTTTAGTTTTCATAAGACAATAAAACTTGGATACTTGTTTCTCTTCCACCTAATCGTAAACCAATGAAGTGTAAATGGATTTTTAAGATCAAATATAATGCCAATGGCTTTGTGCCAAAACATAAGACTTGTTTGGTGACTAAGAGATTTACACAAGTTGAAGGTATTGATTTCAATGAAACCTTTTCCCTAATTGCATGAATGGAATCAATTTGAATTATGCTTGCAACTATAGCCACTGAAGATTTCAAGTTGCATCGAATGGATGTTAAAATTGCCTTTCTAAATGAAGATCTTTGAAAGGAGATATATATGTAGCTACTAGAAGGTTTTGTGGCCAAAGGTAAGGAGAATATGGTATATAAGCTTCAAAAATCCTTGCATGGTTTGAAGTAATCTCCTTGTGAATGGAAACACAAGATTAATGCATATTTCTTATTTCAAGAATTTGAAAAGAGTTATGTGGACCATATTGTTTACTTTAAAAAGCTCAAAACAACTCTAATATGATCATAACTTTGATGTTGATGATCTAATTTTGGCCTCTAATGATTTGACTTTATTGAAAAAGACAAAAGATAATATTTCGAATAAATTTGAAATGGTGGATCTAGGTGAGATCTAATATTGTTTAGAAATACAAATAAATTGTGTGCAACAAGATTGAATGATTTATTTAAACCCAAAAAAATACATTCGAAGTATATTGAAACAATTTGGAATGTTTGAAAATAAGTCAATACAAACCCACTTTATGACCAATTGCAAGCTTTCAAAAGATATGGGCCGTCAAAGTGATGCAAGTTTTGAAGCAATGTGAGGTATCTCGTCTCAAAATGTTATTGGAAGTTTCATGTATGCAATGGTATGCATAAGATTTAATATTGCACAAGTAGGGGGGGTTGTGAGCTAATTTATGGTTAATCTTGTAGTAAAAGAATTGTTTTGTTATCTAAAAGGCATAGTGGATTTTTGGTTTATGCTTTAATAGAAGCAGCAAGGCTCCTATTATGGGCAAGGTACATTTTGATGAAGATGTTAACTATAACTAGGGCCAAGCATGTTTTAAAAGGAATGTAAGCCATATCCAGGGTTCTAAAAGGAACATGAAAGGTCAAGCACATTTTTATAAGAATATAAGCCATAGCCAAGGTTCTGAAAGGAATATGAGGGGCTAAACGCATTTTGACAAGAATGTAAATCATAGCCAAAATTGCAAAAGGAATATGAAGGGCCATGAACATTCTGATGAGAATGTAAACCATAGCTAAGGCCAAGCATGTTTTGAAAGAAATGTAAGCCATAATTAAGGTTCCAATAGGAGAATGAAAGGCGAAATGTGTTCCGAAAAGGATATTTGTCATAGCTAAGGAATGGACAAAAACAATATGGATCACGTGCATTCCAAAAGGAATGTTTACCAAAACCAATATTTCAATATTGGAGATTATGATACTATTTATAGAAGCACACAAATGTGTGCTTATTGTGATGCAAATTGAGCTAACAATATGGATGACTAACAATATGGATGATTGCAAATCCACATCAAATTATGTTTTCTTATTAGGAAATGGTGATATCAAAACTTGGAATAACAAGAAATAAACTTATGTTGCTATGTCATTAACAAAAGCAAAATACATGGTAGCTTCACAAGCAAAACTACAAGCAATGTGGCTTTCATCACTTTTTGAGAGCATCGATGTTTACATAGATGAAACCCATTATCATATATGATGACAATCAAAGTTGTATATCTTTATCAAAGAAACCAATATTTCATGTTCACAAGAAACATATAAAAACTCATTATCCTTTGGTGCGAAAGAAAATTGAAAAAAACTTTGTTAACTTGGTTTATTATAACATGAAAAATATAATTGTAGTTATTTTGACCAAGGGACTTTCTATTGACAACCATGAATATTTTCGACATTTTGTAAGTGTGATTAAGTGTGTAATTTAATAGTTTGTTGAAGTGGGGGTGTTGGATATCAACTTCCTACCAAATTACTGAAGTTACTCTTATAAAATTATAGTTACTTGAAATATTTGTGTTACATGCACATATTTTTAGACCTAAAGATATGTTAATTAAGCTTATTCTAGTTAAGTTTAGTGTGGAATATCTCAATGCATGAGATGATGACCTTGTTCATGTGCTTTTTAAGGTACCTTCTAGGGGTAAGTGCCTTTAAGGCGGAATGGTGCCACTTAGGCATCTTTGGGGCTGATTGCACCACCATTGTGTGGTGCTTCTTGCCCCCCTTGTATTTCTTGGATTTCTTTAATGTTTGATGGGGCTGGTGCCTCCTTCCCCTTCTGGGGGTCTTTTCTAGGGGTAAGTAACATGTGCATGGGCTGCTCAACTCCTATTTAGATTAGGCAAGAGCTGGGGGTGTTGGATCAGAAGTTTGTAGCAAGATCTATATGATTCTAAGGTTGCGTGGAGAGCTCATGGTAAAATCAGTGTTTTTATCATCTTTATTCTCTCATTGATCCATTGTCAACTTCCAACATGGGCGTCTCCATTTAGGGAACACGTTCCCAGAGAGCGGGTTTTCGGTGGTTTGCTTGCTCTTTTTGGGGCTGGCCATTGAGTGCACTTCTGTGCTTTCTTCGCGTTATGGCGATCGCTTGAAATCTCTCTGCGTACGCAAGTTTGCTTCTCGAGCGTTGGTGCGTACGAATCTGTTATCATCTGTGCTAAGTGCTGTTGCGAGAGTGGTAGTGAGAGTGAGAATGAGTAGGTACATGTGCGTGTGAGAGGAGAAGAAACAAGAGGATACAGTGGGATAGACAAGTGAAATTGTTTTGTTGGGCGGGTGAAGGCGAGGGAAGAGCGAGGGTGGAGCGGAGGAGAGATTTCGTTACGACTTAGGGTTAACAGAGCACGGATTTGAGGACGTGTGGGGGTTGGGAAGAATAGTGGAGGTGAGAAAGAAGGTTTGGGACCGTGTGCGAAACCCTTGGGGTGAAGGGTTGCTGTGTGCCGGCTTGTTGTGCGGGCAGTAGTGCTTCATGTCATCCCCGAGCAAGCGGCGAGAAATGGACGTCATGAAGTTGTGAGATTTCTCTCATCGTCTTTTTTTTTTGGTCTTCGGGAATTCCTCTTTTACTCTGTCGATGTTGGTGCATTGGTTTAGGGTTTAGGAGTTCGTCAGTACGTATGTCCTTTGGCGATTTTCTTTGGCATTTGCGAATTGTAGAAGGAGATGAGGGTGATATAAAGTCTGTTTCTCTTATCCGAGCGTTTTGTACTCTTCTTTTTCTTGAACGATTTCTTGGATGTTTTTGTAAGAGTATTTTCTCCTGTTCTTAAACTGTATACAAGGCGTTTACGAAGGTGACTTGAAAATTGAAGTTTCGTTTGCATCTCAGCTAAGTGTACTCGATCCTGTTCACTTTTTCTAGGTTCTCTTTCGGATTGCCACAATAACTATAACTGGGAGCTGAGGCCAGACGGAGAGTTTGGAGGTTTGCGCCATCTGTTCTAATTCGTTTGATTCTTTCTGTTGACAGGATGATGAGCGACTACAAAGTGGAGATGGTGAATGATGGGATGAATGAATTCTACGTTGAGTTTCATGGCCCCCCAGAGAGTATGTTTTCAATTTCAAGTCGGTCTTTGTTTTGCAGTCTTTATTCTTTGTGAATGTCAAGCTGAATAGTGTCTCAGGATTATGGAGGCCTATGGCCATTGTGGTCCTCTTGATTTTGAATCAATGGTGTCCTGGAACTGGGAGGTTGGATGGTATGCATTGTGTTGTCCCATGATGGGAAGGTGAATCCAGGATGTTAGTCACTTTTAATGAGAGTCTTAGTGCACTCGGTGCTGCTGCCAGAAAATCTCTTTCGATCTAAAGTTTAGATTAAGGGAGAATTTGCCATAGGCATGGGTGACAATAACCCTAGCAATTCCCAAAATGGTGTAGGTCTCATGCTCGGTCTCTATAGGGTACATAATATGTGGAGCAGAGGATGGCAAGGATTCTATACACATCTTGTCTTGTCTGGAAGGTTTCGTTGCAGACTTTTCAGCAGCATCAGCTGGTGCTGCTGAGGTGTCTGCTTCAATTTGCATGTATCCTTTCTATGTGTCTTTTGAGAGAATTATGCACCAAGGACTTTTAAGAGTTGTTCAACATCAGTCAGTGCTGTGGCCAGAATAGGTATTGCACATGAACACAAATAATGAAGGAATTTGAGAATTTGCAGCCAGAGAGAAAATGAACTAGCATGTATGTCACATGGTTGGGTCATAGGAGTTGAAGATTAGGGCATTCTGGGTGGAAGATGGTGGGGCTGATGAGACAGAGGTTTATGGTGGATGACAGGCCCATACCAAGATGGCACATGGAAAATCCGGGTTGAATTACCAGAAGCTTATCCTTACAAGTCTCCTTCCATTGGATTTGTGAACAGGATTTTCCATCCCAATGTGGATGAGATGTAAGTTTCTTGCTGTTTATTGCAGACTGGCTATTGCATGTGTCCTATTAGGGTTTTTACTTGTTTCCCATGGGACATCCTGCTGTTACTGGATTTGAGTAAGGGCATGTTTCTGATTCACAACCTTAAGTCCTGAGGAGTCTTCCTAATCTTTTTTTTGGTCTTGGGAGATGTTGATGATGCCAGCTGTTCTGCAAATTCTAGAGGTTCTATTTGCTACAAGGTTTTTGGTTTGTCCTATTTCTTTCAGTTGGTGATTCCATCTTGTTGGTTCAGAGTCTTTGGTGTGCACTGGGGGGTGATCTGATGTGTGTTGTCACCTTGGAGTTGCATCAGTTTTAGTACTCCATGTATTTTTTTCTGAATATGGTTGCCTGTTTATGTTAATGTTGTGTAAGTTGGTGAACTTAAAGATGTGAGTCAGTTGGACATGATTACTTGAGGTGTATGCCTGCCTCTATGGACATGTGCACAGTTGACAGCTGAGTTGCAAGTCCTAAATGCTGCATATGGTTGCAGGTCAGGTTCTGTGTGCTTGGATGTCATCAATCAGACTTGGAGTCCCATGTTTGGTGAGTTCTTGACATTCTTTTTGAAGGCTTTTCAAAAAAAAATCCCCTTAGGGCATTTGGAGGCATTAGGTTCAACCTGCATATTCATTGCAGGTACAGTATAGATATTTAAACTGAAGCCACCTGACTAATGTTATTTAAGAAATTCAGGACACAGATTGTGTATAATGGTTTGCCCAAGTTTTTGGGAAGATTATTATATGCTTATCTACACCTACTGTTGGAAGCTGATGAACTCAGTGGGTAGTCATGGCAGCTTGTCACTGCTGTTCGTGATGAAGGTGATGGTCTGTCACTTTGTGAGCGACTCTCATGAGGTTATGACTGCACTCATTGTTGTGTTACCTTTAATTGTTGTTGTAGAGATTTCTCTGCAACTTCATCAAGCTATTTAAGAAATTATCAAGTCTGAGTTCATTATGAACAGGTTTGTGTTTTTTTTTTTTTCTTAATAAGACCTGTACTGAGTTTTCAAGCACTCCAAGCTATCTGAAGAGGTGGGAGTGGAAATTGAACAGTTTGTTTCTTGTGTAAGTTATAACTGACGGGTGTTGACCCTATGCAAGCAAGAGGTTCTGGAGCCAGATTCTCTTTTTGATGCTCTGTTTTCGTAACTGGTTTCAACATTGACATACCATTATGTGACGTGTAAAGGAAGTTTATTAGCAATGCATCTATTATTACACACCTCCACAAATTGACATGGATGCTGTCATATGGACATCTAATGCAGTGGTCATCTTATGTTAGGGAGCATCTATAAGGCCTATGCTGAAATGCTCATTGGGACCTGTGCATCCCTCTTGTCCTTGAGCAGCAGTTGCTCAAAGGGGCTTATTTGGGAGTAATGCTGCATTTGAATTTGCAATTTGATGGAAGCCCTTGTACCCTAAATACAGGGAGGCTTATGGGGCTTGACTGCTGTGTGGTGGATTTGGGGCAGACCTAATAAATGTGTTTGAGGTTTTCCTTCCACAACTCTTACTGTATCCAAATCCAACAGATCCTTTGAATGGTGAGGCTGCTGCTCTGATGATGCGTGATCGTGGGCATTATGAGCAAAAAGTGAAAGGTACAATGACTTCATGTACGGCATGTTCTAGTTATAAAATCAAGCAGGTGCTGCCAGTGTCCATCTTGGCTTCCTCAATGATTTCATGGCCTTCACTCTGATCCTACCTTGCTTAAAGGTCCACCATCCTTGCACTTCATCTGATCCCAAGGCTTTTTTTTCTCAAAGATTGTTTCAGGCTCCTAGTGTCTGACCTCTGTGGCAGGCAGGGGGAATTATGCCTGCATTGTACGTCTGGCTAATGGCCCAGTCCTTAAAGTTACTTCCATATCTTATTCCTGGAATCACATTCCTTTGTTCACAAGAACTTCCTTGGAATTTTTTTGGACAGATTATGGAATGTTGATGCTATCACTTTGCTAGGTTGCACCATTTTCATTGATTAAGTGGCTGATGGTTGCTTGTCTTGCAGAATATTGTGAAAGGTATGCCAAGGCTGAGGACATAGGGAACCACCGGGAAAATGACAGTAGTGACGAGGATTTGAGTGATGCAGAACACACTTCAAGTGATGAAGAGATGGCAGGCCATGCAGACCCTTGACTTTATGGGTTGTGCAGCAGTTTCACCCCCAGGTTTTTTAATTACACAGTGGGTGAGCTTGGCCTGCAGGGTAAATGTGGATTGGTGCTTGCTGTACCATCCAGGTTTGGAATTCAAGAAAGAACCTTGGGGATGATGAAACCTCAGGAATGAGAGACTCACCCTGAGATGTTCCTGAGATGGGTTTTTTTTTTGCTTGTGGTTGGTGGATGGGGCAAGGGATGGAAATAGTAATTGAATAATATTGGCTGTCTGTCTCTTTCTCCTTCTGTCTTCCCCTTTGTGGATGGACTTCACAAAATTGGCTATTAGGAAAATGCCCAACTGTATATACTATTTGGGGTTGTAAAGAAACTGTAGCACATTATCCCTTTCAATTCATACAAAACAACATGGCCAGTGCAGGTGTACTTCTATGATGTGAAAGCATGTATTGTTATCTCTCAAACAGCCCAGCAGAAGGTCCAAAGCAAACTCTATGTCTTCATTTTGGCAAATATTTGGTTCCTTGGTTCCTGTGCACAAAAATAGGAGAGAGGCTGTAAGAACGAGTGTACTGTTCATCTCTTCAGCCTTGCAGGGGTTTTGGTGCATTGGACAGAGTTGAGTGCATGCCTCAGTTAACTCTTCAACACAATTGTACAGCTTGTGATGCTCTCCTGAGAGAAGGGAACACAAAGCATTGTGTGCAAGTCATGAGTGTGTGGATGTTTTATATGTTTGGAGTGAGTCAACATGGTCAGCTTCAACATGATTCAATCTGTTAGTGTTTCTGCTTTCTTTCTACAATTTCTCGATGCAGCAATCTTGCATGCCACAATAAAAAACGTTCTGCATCAACTTGAGTTTGGGAGCAGTTTCTGTGCACAATACATTGGATTTGCATTCACTGCCTGTTTTTGATGCATTGCTAAACAAGACATTACATCTTTAAGCCATCCATTTAAAGTGGCCTATTTGGTAAACCATACATACTCCTTCATTTAAAGTGGCCTATTTGGTAAACCATACACACTCCTTCCATTTAAAGGGGCCTAGTTGATAAATCATAGATACTCCTTCCATTTAAAGGGGCCTAGTTGATAAATCATAGATACTCCTTCCATTTAAAGCGGCATAGTTGATAAAACATACATACTCCTTCCATTTAAAGCGACCTAGTTGATAAACGATACATACTTGGTAGAAAGAAATCAGAAACACTAACAGCGTGAATCAGCTGCCATGTATGGTAGGAATTATTGCAGCGCCCTACGACAAAAGACTAATCAAAGGATTACTACACTTCAGCGCACATGAAATTAAGTGCTTTTTGGCTTCAAAATTTCACCTCCCTAGTGAACTCTTTGGAATATCACGGAAACGGGCGCCAAAACAGAGGCAAGAACTTCTCGCACTTCCTTATGCATTGCGTTTTAAATCCAGCTCTATTTATCTGCAAGAGAAGCCAGTGGAGCAGTGCGGGAACAGGCACGAATACAGAGAGAAGAGCAGGAAACACTAAGGACATCTCTCCATTAGGCTGCTGTGATCACAGATTATCACGTCATGTTTTTCCAGCTGCCCTGTGCTCAGTCATCTCCTAGCTATACCGGTCAAGAGTTGGTGCACGGGAGACCTTTAACTGCGTTTACACTCTGTTTCCCTTCTCAGCATCCTTTTTATCAGTCCCACCTTCTCTAAACCACGTGACCTTTGTGTTTGAGCGAGGGGGTGTCTTCTGGCTACCGGGAGTCTTACTCCGGACAGCAAGCGGCGTACGCCTTGGAGACACACACCTCTCCAACTGACGCTGTGGATGGTGAAAACTTATGATGATTAACATCGTCAGTTTCCGAACAACATTCACGAAAGATATTACAGAGAAACAGGAATGCAACAAAGAAGTTAGCTGCAAAACTTTGGCAAGGATACCAAAGCATAGACGATGGCAACAATATCAAAGTATACGACGGGGACGATGGCAGGATCTACCAAAAAATGGAGTACCTCGAGGTATTCAAGGTGAAATGGATGTCGCAGAAGCAAGCAAGAAGCTCCTTTGTTTGAATTCGTACTTTTGTGAGAAAGGATCTGATTGAGACTCAAGAAGGCTTGTAATTTTGGAGATGGATTACTTGGCAACGATGGTAGACTTGCAGGCAATAATCGTGGGAACAGGATGCTTGGCACTCGGCTTTGCTTATGGAAGACATCGGAGATCCAAGAATCGCCCAAAGCTTGCTGGGCTTCTTGAAAATTCAAACGGGGTTTGCAGCCGTAGCATTATTGTTCAACCGTTTCCACAGCAGAAACATGCGATGACCAGTACTTTGCCGACTCCAAGAATGAGGACAGTGGCATTCCAGAATGATCGAAGCCAGTGCGAAGAATCAAGTCCGGTGAGCATGTCGTCTTACTGTTAGGGTAAGCTCCCTGTAATTTCATCAATGGCAGAACAATTTGCAATTCCGACGATCTATGAAATCTCTCACAAGCTTTGCATGAAGTCTACAGCATATTCATTTTGTTTTGTCGTCGTCGAAGTTGATGAATAGCACCAGCATTGGTTCAGAAAGAAAACTACCATGTTCATTTACCAAGTATGAGCTTTGCGCTGTGAAGGACGAACAGGATATAGCGAGTCATAAACGCTGTACGAAGAGGCACCTAACTGAGGTCGTTGATTTGCTGGATCGCCATTCCTCTGACATGGTAAGCTCGCAAATCTGTGTTTTGCAGAGGTGATCATCTTCTGGAGAGCCTGAAAATGTCTCAGCTTCCAGATTATTGTTCGAGTCCTGATTGTTGCAGAGCATCTACAGTCATGAATTTTTCGGAAGGTTGTTTCCTCTCTGTACTTATTCACGACTTTTGAGAATGCAGGCAGAGCTTCTTGGAACTGTTGTGGAAGAAGTTCTTGGATCTCCTCAACAAAGAAGCACTGTTCCATCAATGGAGAAAGATCAGGTAGTTTTTGGTTGCCAAACTTAAGCTTGAATTATGTTGATCGTTAGTAATTTCCAAGATTTTCCATTGCAAAAGAGATCTTGAGACCTGGTTGGCAGTTCCTAGCTCCTTACCAGAATCTGACAAGCTTTTATCTTCCTGAGATCTTAGATGAGAAAGAGGAACATTGGTCAGATGCCTTGCAAGGTTTTGCTCTTTCTTACACTTGATCCATGACAGTAAGGAACCTAAAATCTTTACTTTTGGCCTTCCCAAATTTCTCTCCTGTTTTGGAGCTCTTCACCTCTTACATCTGATGATACTGCTGGAAGTAAACCAAATTTGGCAGCAGTTTTTTGATGTGAGAAGTTTTTATGGAGCCTTTCTCAGTAATGTATGAGGTATTTCCATGGCAGGACAAATATACTGCTTGCAGTACATAAACATGTGTTTTCTTTTGCTCCAGAAACAAAAGAGCTGCAAAGTTGACATGAAGAAGTTAGGGGACTTGGAGGATCTTTCTCGAGATGAAGGAGAACCATGGAGTCACAGAAGCCTCAATCAAGGTTTCAAATGCATCAACCTTGTGAGTTCTGAAAATGAAGAGTTTGATGAACAGCAAGCAAGTTGGAAAATAAATCGTTGTGAAAGGTTCATGGTTTTGAGCCCTAGGAAGGTGGTTGGTAGTGTAGAGACAGAATCAAAGTGCTTGGGAGCATTAGCAACACCAATCCTGGCAAATGAGTGTTCTGTTCAAGATGTTGAGTTTCCACAATTGGATTGTAGTGGCTACACAGGTGGCTCCACAGAAGGAACAACAGACTCAAACAGTGAATGCGAAGTTGACACTGAGAGGGAAACACTTGCCATTGGAATTCTTTTACTCAGTGAAGATTCTGCAGATTCAGAGGCACCTTTGAAGCAGGCTCCTGTTTCCTATGAGAAAAAAGCAGAGACAGAAAGGAATCTTTTGGACACTGAAATGATAACAGCCTCCTCAGAGGTGCCTCTGAAGCAAACTCCTGTTTCCTGTGAGAAGAAAGCAGAGACAGAAGGGAATCTTATGGACACTGCAGTGATGACAGCCTCCTCAGAGGCACCTCTGAAAGAGACTCATGATCCACCACCAGACACAGAGAAGATGATGCAGTCTGAGAGGAGCCAGCCAAGATGCTCACCACAATCAGAAGTATCAGATCAAAACCTTCAATCAGAAACACCCTTTTGTGACTTGCCAATTGAATCTGTTCAGGAGGCTCAAGGAACCACAAGTCCATCTGGATGGAGGCAACCAACAATACTTTCAGCAAATGATACAGGTTGCAGACTTTCATTTGTTGATGCAAAAAGCTTAGTACTACCATCTTTCTCAGATAAAAAATATTGCACTATCAGGGTCAATCAGCACCCAGGTTTTAATGGGAGCATGACAACCATATCTGATGCAGGCGTTAGTTTGCAAGCAGAGAACCCTTTTGGGACATCACAATTCTGCTTTTCAATGTTTGGTTATGGACTATGCTAGTTGAAATTTCATGCATTTGACTATCATGCCTCTCAAAATTTCCTTTGTCTACCAATGAAAGGCAACGTCTTGGAGCTGAATGAGATGGAGAGGAGTCCTCCAGCTGACAACATCATGCTCAAGACTGAAACCTATGAACTGCTTAACAAAGCTGATTGCAGAAAGGTTGCTCCTCAGTTACTTACCAGATTGCCCCTACAATCTCTCTCTCACACATGCATGTCAAGGCAGCAGGTTGTAATATTAATAGCTCTACTTTCTCATGTGGCTATGTTTGAGGAGATTGTCTCTATAGTTGGGGCTGTTGTTGGAAAGGCAGTGTTGATTTCTAAAAAAGAGATTTTGGTTTCCATGATATTGGGAGCATATAGGACTACATATGTTAGTCATGTTGTACATGGCAATTCCTCAGAGTTTTCTAAATCAACTTGTGAAAGAGGAAAAGTGAAAGGACTAGACAGAGAGAAGAGTTCACCCTTGTAGAGTGCACATGATAATCTGGGTGTTTAGCATTGACTCAATTCAAATGATTCTACCATTGGGTAAGGAAGTCAATATGAAGCAGGTCACAAATGCATTAAAGTCATGTTTGCTTGCCACCAGAGTGCCAGCATATGTAGGTTTGTAAGGCAGAGTCCAGCATAGTATTCAGAGGTGGAGGGATGTTCCTTGCAGAGAATCCACAAATCACTAATTCTCTCTTCTTTTTACAGTGAAGGGCACAACACCAAGATATTTCTCTTGGACTTGAGGGATTCAATTACTAAAAGTTATGATCAGCTTCTTGTAACTACTGTATATTGCATTTGTATTATGATTGAGTTACATGATGAATCCCCCAGGTTTGCTTGCTTGTCCATTGAAACTACATGCTGCAAATTTACAGGTTATACCTGGGTTCACAAATGGTGTGGGTTGGCTGCAGAGAAGAAACTGCACTTCGACTTCAGTGAGAACAAAGCCCAGATTTTTGCCCTTGTTTGGGAAGTTGTCAGCATTTGCAAACTATTGGAAGAAGAAAGGACCTTCCAAGAGCAAAAAGTTCAAGAACAAGTCAGTCAGTATTTAGTAAGGTACAGTGCTAACATCATTTTGCCAGTGTTGGATTGCAGAAGAAACTGAGACTTTTGATTTGAGTTTACTGTTGCTGCCTCTTTTTCTAAGGAGTGCTGTTGTTTCTTCCAAGTACCTTTTCTAGGCAGGGTGCCAGCAGGCATGTATTACATTTTCCAAAAGTCTCCAAGTCACTCATTTCTTAGTCTGGTGACCAGTGTTAATTTGTTGTACAACACTGGTACCTACAATCTCCATCTCTCAGCACAAAGTGAATTATTCTTTCGCATTTTACTAAAGAATACCTTGTGCACGGTACAATCAGCAGCATATCTAACCTATTGGTACTCACATAATCTTCGATGTCAGGAACAATTCTCAATTTTTTAGGCGCACCGCTTACATAGGTCAAGCGTACCCAGTTTTCGAGCGACCCTGCTTTCTACAAGGAAGAACTGGAAATCAACAGTTAAGAATGTAAAAGGACAAAGGATTCGAACTTGACTGGAGGTTCCAGCAGAGAAAATTAAATGCCATCTGGACCTGGAACTTCAGACAAAAGGTTCTCTTCCCAAAAAAAAAACTAGAGACTGGAACTACAACCACAGAAGGTAAGTTCTCGTCAAATATTACAACCGGAGACTGGAATTAGAACCCCGGATCGTGGGTTCTCTTCAAAACCTGGAACCGGAGAGCACCGATATATCCGAAGGTTCTCTTCAAAACCTGGAACCGGAGAACTCTGATATATCCGACGGTTCTCTTCAAAACCTGGAACCGGAGAACTCTGATATATCCGATTGAGGAATGAAAAGCGATGGGGTTTTGGTGATGAAAAACGCATTTAGGACTAGGATTTAGGGATGGGGATGAAAAGGCATTTAGGGCTAGGTTTTAGGTATTGGGGTTTGGGTTTAGGGTTGTAGGGCTTAGGAGATGTGTGGGGAGGGAAGAGGTCGGGTGTAGTGTCAATAAAGTGCAGCAATTAAGTGTTACAGGTAGCGATGGCATGGACGAAGGCTGCAGGCAAAGGACCACTATGGTCACGAGGGGGAGGAGGAGCAGCAGCAGGAAAGAAAGGTGAAATTATCAAGTCTCCATCAATGCTACTGTCATACGTGGTGGCACTCTCCTCCATGCTCGTCGGAGCTTCAATTGTGCATAACATTCTCAAGCCCGACTTGGTTGTTCCTCCCTCCACCTTTACCCTCTCTACCAACCTCTGCTTTGTGCGCGTGTGCACACGTTTGGGTGTTTGCTAGCCGTTTCAGCTAAACCGCGCTTCTTAGGATCAATACTCGCAAACCGTAGTGTGGAACAACCTTAGAGCCTGTCGTGTTCTCAGGAGAATTGCACTCGATTTGCATTGATTGCCTCTAGAAAAGGTTTCAAAGCCCCCATTGGTTCTTTTGGCAAGGAAGACTGTCTGTAAAGGTGAAGAGATAGCCAGTGCTTTTCCGAGTATTCGACTGTCATTCTCATCTGCATACCTTGTGTCTAACTTTTTATTTTCTGTAGGATTGAAATTCTATTCAACTTCGGTTTGTGCCTGAATCATGTGTCCGGCTTGTGGTTCTTATTGTCCTTTCAGACCATCCCGGCACTCGATCATTCAGAGAAGGATGACGCAAGCATGAAGGACAGTGGTGATGTTTCAAGTAGTGATGACTAACGTCAACTCAGAGTCTCGATAGAGTCTCGATAGAGTCTGGCCTTGTGGGTTTCTTAGTCTGCAAGTGAATTTGCTCTCTTGCGTTTTAGAGTTTGTTTGTGGCTAGCAAGGAAAGTGAGTTTGGAACCTCAATTTCATAGGAGATTCATGTTGAGAAGCACAGAATGCCCACAGGTTTTTACTTGTCTTGATTTCCTACCTGAGAATGTGGAAAGTATGGGGATGGCTCTCAAGAATGCTTGTCTTTGTGTGCATTCCAATTTGGAATGTGAAAGATGATGGCACCATTATCTTCATGCAATTGTGCTACTCCCTTAGACAATGAATGGGATACTTGCAATAGGAAAGCTGTACGAAGGTCGTCTTTCACTTGTGATTTGTCTCTCTTCAGCAATTAGAAAGCCGCTTGTTCTGGATTTCAGACAAAGTTGACACAATAAATGTGAATGCAAATGGTCTCTGAGCTTGTGATCAACTGGTTGCAGTCACTTCCATTGTGCAAACTCTGAGATTGCACATTGGTAGGAGTGAATGTGTAGGAGTGTTCCTCCATTGAGTTGCATCCAGAGGACAGGTGCAAACAACTGCAATAAGGTACTTAGAGATTCTTGTCTTTCTGGAATCACTTTCATCATCCTTTTGTGCATGAATTAATTTTCATAGTTCTTAGGAATCAAATCCCTGCAGTCCATTATTAACAGGACATGGATTTGAGATGGGTACTTTGTAAGACTCAATCAACAACATAACTAGGACATATTAGTAATGCATCTTGAATAAAGACATGTTTTCTCTTGTAGAATCATTTCTTCTTCCTTCTATCCAAGTTACAGGGATGGTAGAGTCCCATGTGCTACCCATGTGTTCACAGTTCAGAAAATCTAAGAGTAACTGTGTGTTCAAACTTTATAAGCATCCTCAAGATTCAATCACAAAAGCTTGATCTATAAATTCATGCGTCCCAAGCTTTGGAATTGAAGGTTTGCTTTCATGGCAACAGTGCACATGGTGTGTTAAATTACCTTTGGTGAAACGGTGTGTAAAACTTAGAGAATCCATTTGAATTTGTACGCTTCACCTGCATAGAACTCACAGGTTGGAAATTTGAGATTTCACAGGGTTGGAAATACTAATCTGTTTCTATGATCAAGAAACTACACCCTTCAGAGGGAATCGGAAAGTCTTGAAAAGGAAGGAGGAAAAGAAGTTCATAGTTCCAAGCATGGAAATGAAAGGACAGAATGAGCTCACAAAATGACACTATTATTGATTTCCAGTTTCTAAGTTTGATTGAACTGTAAAGTCGGAAATTGAATGTCAGGACCAAGTTCATGAGAGACAAGTACCTACAATATTGCAGGCAGTCTTTAATACATGTTCTACTTAAAAATTTGGCTCTAGTGTGAAGGGTGGTTCTAACTTATCATATGAATGTCATACCATATACTTGGTTCATTGTTGAATATTGCAATGTCAAATGTTTTGCATACAAGCATGTATGATGATAATGGGAAGAAGGCTAAGTCTGTGGGTAGGTTTGCAAAGAGATAGAGTAGGTATGTAGGTAGGTATGAAGTTCTCACAACACACACACCTAGTCTTTTTTTGTTTAGGAGTTGATGTATGAATAGGGGCTCAGTGACACCAGCTTTACACTCCTTCCTCAAAACATTTGCCCATTTATGACCTAATTGGAATTTTGCCATGCTTTTTCTTTTTCTGACTACTTGTTTGAATTTGTCCATGAAATCTAACATCAAATGCTTATTTCTCAAATTGTTGTTGTTTCGTAGAGTATTGACATGAATTCCCCAAAATGTTGTTGGTCAATGTTCTTTTGATGTTTGAATGAGAATTTTGGCATACTACAAATGACATAGGGATTTGGCAAGAATGATCTCAATGCACGCTCTGTATGAATTGACTTTTACAAGTTTGAGTCAAAGGTATGCATTTATGTCCAGTGACCAGTAGATGTTGATGTGGTGCTTGAATTCTTGATATGTGTCATATCATGACCATCATGAATTAAAATGTATTAATAATTCAACCATTTTTTTTGGTTGATATAATTTATCTAATACATGCACTTTTGTTTCCACAAGACAGAATGTGAGAGATTTGAAGGTGATATTCATGGTTTATTATCATGATACTGTTTTCAAAAGAATTTGGATTCAATGTTGGATGATTACATGTGAGTAATGAATTTCTTTAAATTAAGGAATTCACTTGCTTTTCCGGAGGAAAACTTTGGTGATCAGAAGGAATTGAGAAGGGAGGTGGTCTTCTTTACATTCCTTACCATGGATTCTGTGTCAGTTTCCACTTCAGGAGCTCTTTCTTCACTTATAAACCAGCTGCCAGAAATATTGACTAAATGATTTGCATAGTGAAACAGAACTTCATAAGCAGGCCAACCTTCAATCCATTGATTTTTGCCAGCCTTGATTGAGTGTATTTCTCTACCAACTTCAGGGCTCACACTTGGCTTTACAATCTCCAATAGTTCTCACTTTTCCATGCAGCCCCCATGCATATGCTGTCATGATGTCGATGAAGAGGGAAGGTAGGGATGTTCTTTCCAGAAGCACACTTGCAATTTTATCACATGGTTCACTACCAGACAGACATTGCCAAGTATAGAAATATCAGGTGTTTAACTGGGAAACTTTGATACTGTGCAAACATTGAAATTGCTCCACCACTCGCCATAGTATGCCATCATCTCTCCACAAATCCCTGGTAATGCTAAACATTTAAAAGAGACTAAACTTGGTGCAACTCTTCAATCTCTGTGTTGTGCTCATCTTCACATGCAGATTGCAAATATAACAGTGGTACTAGAATTGAGCTGGCAATAATGCTGCAAGAACCTTGACAAACACAGATGTGGTGAACAAAGCAAGAAAGCAACAAGTGGAGGGTGGAAGTGTGTAACCACAAGACTTGAGCAACACCTGAACCCTCCACCTATTTAAACAGGCAATGTAAGCATATTGCTAAAGCTACCAGGCAGAGCTCCAACACTCATAACCAAAAGCAGTCCTGATCTTTACAAGGAGGTGAACTCCAGAATATTACACTGGTGAATAGTCAAGTACCTTTCTCCATCTTGTGGCAGACAGTGTACAGAGGAACAAATTCTCAGAATTTGGTCCATGTATATTAACTTGTTTTCAGTACTGTTGATAGCATTCAAAAAAAATCCAATTTCCCAAGCAAGAATCACTCTCACTGCATACAAGGGAAGAACCCTGGTCTATCACCTTAGCACTAGCAGACTATGCCTTCTTCAATAACTCTGACAGAACATCAACCGTGAGAACAATTTGCCTCATTGACCTTTCCATCCACTCTCACTCCTAAGGAGTGCCATACACTTAAATCTTCCCGTGCACAAAAGCTGTGCCCATGGTGTTCCTCAGAAACACATGCAAGATGACTTGAAGAAAGGCGTTCCCCCAGAAGGAACTCTTTTGTTAAGCTCCTGAGTGTCAGTGCTTTGGCTCCAAGCTCTCGTAGAACAAGATATAGCCATGGTCCGTGTTGTTAGAATACTCCTGTGTAGACCCAAAAAATGTCTGCACAACTGACTCATCAATTATCTCAACATTTTCATCATCAAAGAAGAGCCAGTGGTTATGACTCTTAACCAGACTCACGTAGTGGCCATGATTAGGTCCACTCCCCACATGCACTACAACTGCAAATAGTGAGTACTCTGCTTCTGACCCTGGAGCATCATCTGTGGTATTACAAAGCTTGAGCTCCAGAGGAAAGACTACCCGATATGAGAGCTTTTTGTACCGACCCAGCTGCTCAATGTACTTGAAGCGCTTGAGGTGAAGTGCCAGGATGCGTGGGGGTGATTTTATCTTCATTCTCTTTTGTGCCTCCTGCAAACTGGCAGAAGCATCACAAGCGATTTCAGAATGGGCCCCCTGCAGGAGAAACTAGAAACAATATTGAGTATTCATTATCAGCTTGCTGTCTAATGCACAACCTTGGTTCACCAAACAAACCAGGTTGCAGGGAAAACAAAAATATGAAATATGACCATACAGAAAAAGGGTGACTGACACTCCAACCCTCCTTCAAGCATGCAACCAGGTGAACAGAAAGGAGACACACCTGCAGCACTTGTCACAGAAAAACTTATCCTCAGCATTCAGGGTCTCAGTAGAACTGAAATTTCGGAGACAACTTGTTATTGAGCTATTCTGTTCAATATCAAGGCTGAGGTCCAGGAATGTCTCATCCCGAGCAGTGATTGTTTCACATCGCAAGCATCTGGTCTCATTTGTTAATGTTCCCTGCAAAAAAGGCAATGTAAACCTCTGGTTGAGAATGCATGGTTCAGTAGATGACAAGGCAAAACAAGTGTAAGAAAGAAGTAAAAAATTACCTGAAAGATTTTGTGCACCCACGTGACTATGGGCTCCTTATGATTACCATTAGCCATTCCATTGAGTCCTCCATTTGGGACTTTTTCTAAAGGTGCTTGGTTTCCAGAATTAGACTTGGCTGCTCTAGCCTCCTTCTCCAAAATGTCAACCAATTCATTCAACAAGAAGTTTAAAAACTCATGCGCATCCTGCACAGTCAACAAGATAGTCATCTTTGTGCTGAGCTGTGTTTCCTATTAGGCAAGGTTCATGGTGAAGCAGAGCTGCCTGGGAGACAAGAATGCTTCTATTAACATGATTCCAACTTCTGGAAGGCTATGACTCACACATATTGTCCCCATAATATTCACAACCTAATATTAGTTGTCTCTGGATTAAACAGTTCAACGATTCTTGGCAGAGTGAGGGTTAGGCATGCACCTGGTGCATGTAGCTACGAAAAAGCTCATTCTGCTTCTTGACCCTCTGAACAAATCGCTTTGGAGCAATCACACCAGTTTTCTTCTTCTGTGAATTGATCTGAGAACAAACCCCAAAATGGCACATTGACAAACAAATAAACTCAAGGGGCCAGTGAAGGTAAAAAGATTCCAAGGCAAAAATCTCCCTACAAATATCAACATACATTACTCCAGCCTAACTACCACTGCATGAACGCAAAAAATGCATGCACCAAAACCTTCCAGCAAAAATGGAAGTCAAAATAACAACAGCTAGTTACACATCTTGCAATCCAGGATGCTTATTCTGATTCGCACAAATAGGCATTGAACCTAGCTACTACAATGTGCAAGATGAGGCACATGTTGTGCAGAGTTAGGTGATGTATTTATAAGAAATTGTTTGAGATTGTTTCACACAGGCAATAAGAACAGGATTCCCACACAGGACCCATGTCTGTGTGCAGTGGTATAACCATAATCTGCAAAATCTAAAGTTAAACGTCTTTTTGTTCCCTTATAAGATGGATCACCCCAATGACCTGAGGTACCTACAAGCAAGACAAACAAAATAGAGGGAGATTCTAACCCTGCTGTTCCCTTAACCTAAGATCAACAGACAAGGAACTTACTTGTGTAAATAGTTCTGACAAACAAGTTAGAAGATTTTCTTCTGTTGTCTCTCCAATTGTCTTGTTCTGACCACAATACTCCAGTAATTGGTCCCTGAATGGCACACAGAAATATAGAGCCTGGATCCCCCACCACCAGGTCATAAGAAACACTTTTAGTGTCAAATCTCTGAGGGAAATAGCATCCTTGAGTTACACACATTTACTGTAGAATATCTGAAGGAAATAGCAAACTGGAGTTGACCCCTTGAATCCAAAAACAGGCAGAAATTCGGCCAAATTTTCAGGGAGACAAGGCAGGAAAGAACATATTCCAGAATCCCTGCTATCCTCAAATGGCATTTGTCTTGTACTTGTATCCATTCAAAAAACATGATTTTGGCCACACTCTCTCCACATTTTCACAATGCCTTTGCATTTGTTTCCACCAAACCAAACCCTAGTATTAGGGTTTGAAGCGCCTTCCGTAACAGACCCTGATTCGCTAATAACAACGACGACAATAGGAGGCTTGTTTATGACTAATTCCATCACCAATTCCCTTTGTTTGTTCCCACGCAGCAACTCGTATGGTTATCGTCTCGCTATGTGGCGGAAAAACTTGTTACGAGAAAGAAGAAAACTGTGCACCAACATGGTGGTCGCCACGCACATCGAGTCCTCCAAATTAAGACAATTGCCGCGACATTAGCGGTTGGGCTGGGCAGGAGGATACAACAGGATTACTTTAGAGAAGTTCGTGAAATAGCTATCAACCATACCTGTAGAACGCTGTTGCAATAGCACGTATTGCCAAAATTCTCCAGACCGAAATACCGCTCTCCCTCCGGAAATTGATCCCCCAATGCCTTCTCCAGCTTGGAGCCCGAACTTCCCATGACCATAAGCCTTCTCCAATCCAGCTTTACCCTCTTCTAACAGCCCAACTAACCGCCCAACTCAAACCTTTTCCATACCCCTCTCCACCCCCTCCCCCCAGCACCTCTCTCCTCTTTCCCCTCCTTCCCCCCTCTAACTAGGCGTCTTCTTCTTTTTCTTCTCCTCCCATGTGATCCACACTCTCTCCTTTCAACTTTCTACTCCAAGATAGCCTTGGATCCCAAGCCCTTGACGCGTCCAATAGGAAACACGAAAATCCCAGAGCTTGATTGCGATATAAAACTAAGAAACAAGACCCAGCACAAAGACAAAAACAAAACAGAGAAAGCAAACACGAAAAAACGAGACTACCAAACAAAGATAACAACCCATGACAATGAATAAAAACCCACAACTTCTCCTTCTTTTCCCGACTTCCTCTGCTACTATAACTAGCAAGTAAGCATCAAACGAAAATATTCCAGCAACCCGTCATCGTCGCGCAAACTTCACAACCAGGAAAAAAAAAAAAAAGACAAAAACAAAAACAAAAAAAAAAAAAAGTCCAGTCGCTGCTGGTGCGCAAAGCTTCCGCTTGCGCCCCTTCGGAAAGGCCCATCTCTCCCTCTTCACACTATTCCCTCTTCCTCTCTCTCTCTCTCTCTCTCTCTCTCTCTCTGTGTTTACACCAGTGTCATTATGTTATTTTGAATTTTTTAAGAACCACCGGTTCCGGTTCTTTGCACAGTCCAATCAAAGAACTCTCAGTTTCAGTTGTTTCCACAACCTTAGACAGCCTCCAAATTTTATGAAAGAACTGACATTTCTGGCTGCTTACTTGAATTTATTTCCCAAAAATTTTGGGGATTGTGAATAGTGATTACCTACTAGATTTGATTTTTTGAGAATTGTGATTATGAATATTAAGAACCGCCCTCATAACCGTCGGGGGTCTGTTCCTGCGTCTAACAGCCCAAACTGGTTCACACTTGACACCTATTTGTGCATTTTCTAATTACGTTATTGTCTTCCTTCACACAATGCTTGTTATGGAACTTGTTTAGGTCCTTGTCCATGCATGTTTCAAAAGACTTGATACCTCCAAGCTTCAAAGGAATCATCTAATGAACTTCATTATCAATTTCATCCATGTGATCCAATTTCATGTAATGTCAACGGAGGGAGGGTCGTGGCATATGTATGCTATACCATCATCTCACATGGTGTACATGTTTATGCAATGTTGTCTACCCAAAACAAATTCATATTAGCATACATATTTAAATTTTGTGAGGGACTCAGAAGGTTCTAAATATATTTGGAGGGTACCCAATATTCATGAATATCCCTCCTAAAAAAGGAGAGGGAAGGGGTATTACACAATGCTAATAGTATCTTACACATACTAATAGGAATCCCTTAAAGGCATGAGATCCCTCACGCTCTTACTGAGCAAGCATAATCCCCCCCTCCTACTTCTGGTGATCTTCCTCTGTTTAGGCTCGGGATAACCTTGGCTTGTGCTTTATGATGTGTAAAGCTCACAATTGCAGGACATTTGCAATAATCCAGGCTGGACTTGGCTATTGGCTCATCATCCTAGGCACCTCGTTTCAGGAATGCCCCCATCCTCCTGCTTTACCCCCACACTTACACGGAACCCACCTCCAAATAGTGCTTGAAAGACTTATACAATCTATCTCCAAATCAGCTGACATCCCAAGACAACAATGACAAGGAGCTCATCCCCTAATGACTCTGGTCTTTTATGCCAGGTTCAACCTTCAAACAGAAAACTTCCCTTGCTACATTGAGAATTTCTCATATAGATTCATGAGTTTTATAAAACCTATCCATCCATAATATGTGCACATAGTACTTTAAATGCCAGTCACAAAGTCATTCAAATTTGAGCAAAATTTCATGCCCAATCCTACACCAATGTGTGGTCTCTTCCAATGTTGAGCAGGTATTAAAAAATGACTACAAATTGGGCAAGGTTTTAAGTCAGGTTTCAAGTTGAATATCTCAAAGTATCACCCAAGGTCATACATTGTTTGAAACCTATTCACTATTTGAAACCATTCACTGGTTCTCACTGGATGGAGAACCAGTCACTTGAAATCTTGTCTTTTTTATAAAAAAACTGATATCTTATCAAGATATTAAAAAATGCTTGAGTCAAAATTTTAAATTTTTGCCAATGTTTCAGTACATTCAATTGTCACTTTGAGTTGAAATGTTCTCAAACCGCAGTCAATGTGAAGAATGTAAACGTGCAACATTCAACCATCACTTTGAAATCAAATGTTCTAAGGCTTTGGTCAATAATGTGTAGAATGTAAATATGCAAATGCATATCTAGACAAATGTTCAAGAATTTGGGGTTGGTGGGTGGGTTGCTATGTACAATGGTAAAATTTTATGGCCAGAATGAACAAACACCCACCAGCACACACCAATTGGACGTTTTATCCACCTGATGAGGAAAGATTTCTCATCTAATGCATAAATCTGTGTTGATCACAGTTCATTTTTTTTTGTGCTAACCATTTCTTAGGTTTTCTTTTTTGGCTAGTTGTTTTTTTCCTAACTCTGGACCTCAACTACCTAAGTACATATTACCTGGATGTTTGGCATTACCTACCAACTAAGAATCAAGAAACCCCCCTTGTCATGTACCTACTCTTTCCTTGGCCCCTTTTCCCACCTACCCACCTACTAGATTCAACCCCTCACCTATATGCCTATCACCCAACTAGGCACCCACCCCTACATGCCTATGTCATTCATATTCTTACCTACCTACCCACTCTCCCTCCTACCTTTTATAAATAATAACCTTTAATAGGTAATTTAAAAATTTGGTTATTTTCAATTAAATAATGGTTGTAATAAAAATTAAAAAGAAACGTATATAAACTATCATTAATCAAATATAAATATAAATTTTATTTTAATAAATTTCAATTAAAAAAACTTGGTAATATTTTGTGAGGGGAAGTGTATAACTTCTTTTTTTAAATCATTTAATCATCAATGGTAATCCAAAGTAATGTAAAGCCCTAGTAATGATATTATTGTGACTAGTTAATAATTACCCTAGGCTAACTATTTTAATATTATTATTATTATCATCATCTCAATACTTTTAGCTTTTATTAACTCTAATATTTATTATTCAAATAATAATAATTCCATTAGGTTTTAAACAATTTCATAAGAATTGAAATATTCACATGTGGGCACTATCGAAAATGTTTTCTATTGGTCTAACCCCCTTTAAATGAATTTATGTTCCAAAAATGCAATACATGCACATGGGCACTAGCAAAAATGTTGTCTACTAGGCCAAGCCCCCTTTAAATGGATCTTTATTGTAAAAATGTAATACTCGCATCAATCATATTTGTTTGTTTGAATGTGAGTAGTACAAAAGGTTTTTGTGACCCCTTCGTAAGTATTACATTTGAATATGAAAAAACTAACATGTGTGCAAATGCCATGCAGGTATTGCACTTTGAATACCTTTAATCCAATTTGATTTTTGTGACCCCAATGCAGGTATTGTAATTTGTATACCTTTAATCCAATTTTTTTTTTGTGACCCCACTTTGATTATTACAAATGTTATGTTTATTTCATTGGCAAATACCACTACTACAATACTACAAAACCATGGCTTTTCTACCACCTATATTTTGACTACAATGATTGTGGAATCGACTGCATTTAATTATTTGACTAATTATATCTATATTTAAAGTGAAAAGTAAATGTGTATGATATGACTTATCATAAATGACATTATTATCAAACTAAACATACCAAAGCATACGTGGCAAAGTAAAATGCACATGTGGAAAATGTAAATGATTATAATTTGTTAAGTAGTTTTTCATATGGACTATGACATGTCAAATGTGACTTAAAATAGTCATGTACTTTTTGACATGGAACATGATGTGTCAGATAATACTGAAAATAGTCATAAACATTTTGAGGTGGATTGTCACATGGAACATGACATGTCAAACATGACTAAAAATAGTCATAAACATTTTGAAGGGGATTGTCATGTGGATCATGTGACCAAAAACTATCATAAAGATTTTGAAATGGATCATGTGATTTGAAAAATCATACTTCTATTGACGTGGATTATGATATGTGGCATGTGGCAAAATTAAGTCAATATGTTGATGATTTTGCCACATGTGTAATGATTATACAAAAAGTAAATTCTTAAATGCATTTTGAAACACTAAAAGAAGCCCAAAAGAGATCATAAAAGGAAATTGGGTATATATTTTATAGGAAATCAATGTTTTAAATGTTTAAACATGATTCCCATACTTAATTATCACAGTTAGAATTTGTTGCATACTTTTTAAAGTTATTCCATCATTTTTTTTCCTCTAGTAAGCACATTGCCCACCAAATCACCAACGATAAAACCTCCCACAATCACAATAGGTTGCATTGATTCATCAATAGATTTTGGAGTTCATAGGCTTACATATGCATCATCATTATCTAACTTGAACATGTCAAACTCAATTGGGTTTGTGTGAACTACGTCAATTATTCATCTCCCGTGGGGTTCTTTTCATAAAACCATTTTCCATCTTCTTTCCTTCATATCACTAGAAAATTTACTTGCTCCACATGTAATGGGAAAGCTAAGGATTGGTCAAAGATGGGAATAAAAGAAGCAAAATTTACAAAAGTGAAGCCATATTCATCTCACTTAATTGTCACACTACTCCCAAAGAAATTAGCTTTCATCTAATTATAAAACAATAGTTTTCAATACCCCATAATGTAGCTCCAATATATTTTCAAGCCATCCCAAGTATTTTAACTTTGCAAGCATTAGATTTTTATCATTTGGTCATGACACATTCTTGTTCAAAAGTTGCTACCACTCCATCATCAAATGTTGTCAAATGTTTTTCATCACTTGAAACATGAATATGATTACCAAATGCCCACATTGCTTGATAAAATTTCACTTCAAATGTTGGTGGCATCAACATGTGGACCACATCTTTTTCAATCACATCCCCATTTTTTATAACTACAACAATTAAAGATTTTACCCATGTTGGAAAGTGTGGCACTTCCATAAGATGATTTGGGAACACATGAGTATCCTTTGCTCAAAATCAACCCTAGATTAATAAAATTCACTCCTTTCTTGATTCATCCAAAGGTAGCATGGCGAAAGGTTGTGCATTAGAAGAGGCCTTATGGTTTTGCACAAAATATTTGCAATTTTATAGCCACGTCAACATACATCTAATCATATATACATCAACATCCATGCCAAAATCCACAATCCAATGGTTCTGGAATTGTTCATGTCTATAATCATATTATGTAATCTAAGGGGTTTGAAATCCAAAAATTGGATTGAAATTATAAATGGATTTTAGTGGATAAGACCTTGAAATGTATTTGCCAGATCATAATTATGTAACCAATTTCCCAAACATTAGAAAACAAGAAACCAAAAATCCATTATTCCATCATGTATAACCAATTTGCCCCATAAGAAAAACAAATCATCAATATACATATAATCCATGCCAAAATCCACAATCCAATGTCCATTTTGTAACCATTTTTTATGATCCAAATATCAAGGGACTTGCAAAAATGAAATATGTCCATTAATGTAACCCCCCCACCCCCCTCCCCTCAAAACACAATGTAGTATAATATGTTTAAGGCAACATGATTAAATAAGTGGCATTAAATATGACTAATTTCAGTCATCATAGTCTTCCTATATTTAATTACATAAATATGAAGTAGTTGCACTATTTAAGTTTAATCCCCACCTCCCATTCATGTACAATGCAATTTATAATTATACATGTATATAATATATCATTTTAATTAATAAATTTGAAGTTGTATAACCAAGTGGCATTATATAATTGATTCATGTAGGAACAATATGATTGATTTCAATCATTATACTACTACACGTAAATCCTTATTCCTACACAAGCTTATTTTAGCCTACACAATATTGTTGATGGGTGACACCTTGGAGTTTTAATGCAGTGCACATGCAAGCCAAGAAATAATGGAGCCATGCTTATGTCTACAAATTAGTGCAATAGATAAAATGGCAAACCATCAATGTTTACTAGAACATAATTCGAAAGTGACTTGCAAAAAGAAAAACACAAAGGTTTACATTTGTGGATGGGATAACTATAGAAATTATAAAATTGGTATAAGGTGGAAAACAAATATTTCATTCAAACTGGGTGAATGCACATTTAAGGTGGCTCACTTTTTGTCCCTTTCTGGACTTTTTGCAAGGTGAACTCTATTGAAATGCCACATACACATTATAAAATAATCAATTTGAAAAACTATTTATGAATTAAGATTGCCATCTTGAATAAAAATATTTATTGAGGGGTGAAATTTAATAAACATACACCAATCATGTAGTAATGAATTTTTAAAGTGAGCATATGGATTATGGTCTAGATTTTACATTAACATTCAAATGTATTTTTTTGTTATGATCTCATTTAAATATTTTTATAAGGACTCAATATATGATACTTAATGGGAAAAAAAAAATTGGATTGAAAAAAATTACAACAAAAACTTTAACCAACAAATAACTATGGACTTTTGAATGACAAAATTCTAATCTTATTTTCCTAAGTCCTTATCTTGGTCATTTTTTATTGGATTGATATGTTTTTCCCCCTAACATGTATGTAAAAGAATTGTTTGGATGGGCAACCTTTCATATGGACTTTATTAATTGATTAATCACAACATAAGGCCCACTCAAAATTGGTATTTAACTTTTTTTTCTAATCTAGTGTTAAAATATGGACTTTTGGGATTATGATTTTTGATGTTTTTGGGCCACCCTAACTTGCATCTACCCAACTAAAAACAGAGAGTGGAAAGGTATTTTCATTTAAGATAAAGATTGTCACATATTTCGAGTAATCAAATTTGAAATCCTTTTAGACAATACTATGATGTCAAGCACACACAATTGCATTATTAATACTATGATGGAGGACATCAACAATTAATCATGTAGACAAAGGGGAAGATTATGAAGAGTGCAAAGATGTAGGGTGGTAGAAAATGATGCGAAGATGGTAGCAATTTTTGGTTTTGAATGGAAGTAAGTGTTTTTGTTGTTTAACATTGCTTAATTTTTTACACGCATTATAGTTCTTCAAGTGTAGGGTTGGTTTGTTGTTGTTGCATTACATGCAATTCGAAACCCTACATTGAACTACACTGATGAATTTTTGTTGCTAAACTTAATGCAATAGTTGTTTTTTTTTGTTTTTCATGTGTCTATTCATTCCCATAGTGAATAATTGGTCGAGTTACATCCATACCATCCAACATTTGCAAATTAGCCATTTTTAAAAAAAATCTCAATTGTGTGCTTTCTATTATCTTTACATTTTTCTTGAAGGCTCATGAACTCTTTTAATCTCCTTAGTTTTCATTTATTAGTTGTGTGCTCTCGATTTAATTTATGTTTTCTTTCATTTTGATTTTTTAGATCTTGTTAGAATTGTGATCTTGTTAGAGTCATTATGTTTGTGATGTTGTTGAAAGGATAGAAACATTACAAGTAATGTTATCTAAGTAGCTGGTCGATTACATAAATGTCAAGTTCCCAAGGCCTTGGACTTCTAGCTTCAGCACTATAGTTGGTTAACAAATAACACAAAGGTTATCACCAAATTTGGTAGTTCAAATGAATCAACCAAAAAAAAGAATGAATTTGCAAAATTTAATAAAGATTTGAAGGTGGACAAGGACTTTTGTGAAGAAGATGTGGCAAATAAAGTAGATTCAAATGAAAGCATAAAACAACAAATTCAGGTTATCAAGGAAAAAGTCAATAGACAAATAATATTTCAACCTTCTAAAAATGTCTTGTTTCTTTTTGTGTTTTGATGGTTTAGAAACTTTAATTCCAATTTTCATTAGAACTAGAGCTACTAATCCATAAAAAATGGAGAAATGGGAAAATGCAAAAGAAGATTATTCATGATCCTATTTTAAATTTGTATAAAAATGGAGAAATGATGAATTTTTTAATTGATTTCTTCTATATATTACAAAAATAGTTTAATCAACCTTCATTGAACAACTACCATAAGTTATAAATGTTTTAAGAATTCATGGTGTTAAATTATTAATTAATTGTGAATGATAGTGGACCAATGAATTTTTATTGTTATTTACATATAGTGTTAACTTACATCCATTGTTGCATGTTATTTTCATTTAGAAATGATGTTCTGGCAAACAATAACTAAAGCAGTGGAATATGTGAAAATAACCTAGAAAAATCTTTGGTTGATAGGTTGAATTCGCTTGCAGTGGAAACTCCCACCCCTTCTCAATTAGCTGAACTTAACATGGTTATATTAAATGCCACCAAATTTGTTCCTGAGCAAAATCATCTTTGGGTGGTACCACTAGGAACATCCACTACTACAAAATGTGGGTGCAATTCACTAATCCCCATTCACTAGACCAGTGAATTCACTATTACCTCACTAGTCCTTGTTCATTATAGCTAGCGAATTCACTCAAAATCCAGTGAAATCACTTGATGTACAGTGACACCTTTTGTTATAATGATCACACCTTGATTTTCTTGGACCCATTGAACTTTGAAAAATCATAGGAAACATTTACATAAATTTTTTCATAATTTTTTTTAATGAATACATTTATTAGGTTCCATAAATTTTTGAATTTTCAATAATATCATGAATATTGTGTATTTTGATGTTCCTAATCATTACATTTAAATAAAGTTTCAAGAATGTCAAGCTGGTTTTTTTCTTTGAACTTTTTGGTTGAGAACACAAATTTGAAATATGATTTGATAATTTTCTTGAGAATGTTTTTCCTAAGGTAATTTGGAAGTCATCTATTTTTAGGTTTTTATCAAGCAATTAATTGAGTAACTATAATTTAGTTATGAATTTCCAAAGTTAAAGTTATCAATTTCTAAAGGGGCACTTTTGATTAAGAATACGAATTTAAAAAAAAATTCTAATTCTAAATAAACTTCAAATTATATATTAGTGCTTGAAATTGATAAACATGAAAAATTTATAGTTGTGAAAACATTTTAAGTAAAAGGCCCAGGACAATGATTTAGTGGTTTTTGGTTCCTTAACCATTCCTCGAGGTGTTCCTAATGGTAACACCCAAGGATGTTTTTGCCTTCCTAAGACTTTAGCTATTAACGTTTGTTTATATTTTTGAACTACCCTAAGGTCATTTTGAATTTTGGCATCATGTATTAATGGTATCAAGAGGGACTATTTAATTGTGTGATGATTTTTTTGCAAAAAAAAATCAAGGAACTCCAAGTATAAGTTCAACCAGTGTTTCCATAGGTTGTACCACAAACCCCACAACTTGTTGCAGCTTGGCTTGAAAGAATGGCCATGCCTCCAACTAGTTGGCCAATACTTTTAGGTTGGGTAATACCTTTTGGTTGGCCCATGCCTTGTCAATTTAATTTTACTACCATATATTAATTCATCATCTACTACCATCCAATAAACAACATCAACATTTAATTTTGATCAACAAAATTTGGTGGTACCACCCAATCCATACCTAGCAACCATGGCTGTAGATGATCCATTTTGATAGATGTTTGTAGCTCTAATTACAATGTAATAATTTCCTCCCAAGTTGCATGGATACCCACACTTACCATGGCCTACAACTCTATTGACACATGTGGCATGATCACCACTAGATGGGCCTATAATAAGTAATTTTGCAACCTTGAAACTTTTTTGAGCCACACCAAATATACCTAGCAAAAGTTAGTTTCTTGCTTATGTTGCTTCAATGACAAATATTGTGTTTTGCCAACCAAATAGCTAGGTGTGTAAAGAGTCATGAAGGGGGCGCTCCAAACAAGTTGAACGAAAGGCCCATCATCAAGCAATAGATAAGGTTATGCAATAATTAGGGATTGAGGTTGATGACCATAATGGGAAGAATGTTGTACCTATTGTGCATTGCACTATAAATGGAGAGCTTAATGGTGGTGGAAGGAACAACTAGATGAATGCACTTCAAGGCTACGCCTTGAAGCTCCATCCAATAATCAATGACATTTGTAGATGACTAGCTAAGGAGCTAGAAGTAATCAAAGATGCCCTTGAGATGGGCTTTGAATATTTACACCATCCCTTGGCTTACAAGCACATGAAAGTTCAACTAACAATTATTTTGAAACTAAATGAAGGTCATTGAAGAGGATGATTTTGAAGGGGGAATTGCATATATGAAATTGCTAAGAGGACCATTGGAACCAACTAAAAGAAGTCTTGATGAAAGATGAAAATAAAGAAAGAGTAGTTTGAATGAAAGGAATACTTGAAAGAATGCTAGTTGGGTTGGACATGTAGGTGTGGAAAAGTGAATGGTACATTTCACCCCTTTCTTTTTATTATTCTTATTTCTTCTTCTTTTTCTATTAAAATTTTGAATGTGCATGCATATGTGTGTATTAGGTGGTAGATCTTGGAAGACCGCCTACATTGGAAAAGATCCAAACAAAATGTGAAAGGGAGAAAACCTACAAATGAAAAAAGGGAAAAGAAGACGTTAAGGAGTAAGGGGAGGAGGAGGTTGAGGTTAACATGTACCATAATACCTTTACTAGTGTTGCGAATTATTGTTGAGTTCTTAATTTAATAACTTACATTCATTTTTTCACTCTTGTAACAATCAATAATTCCTTAAAATTATAGCAAATGTTCTTAACTATTCACACTTGAAATATGTTAAATGACCATGCATAGTAGTTTGAAACATCCTTTCATCAAACTTTACATGATTTGAACCATTTTTCCTTGGACTTTAAAAGAAGATCTAACATCAAAGTTGGAAGTTCATTAAAGACTATGGAAAGCAACCATGAAGACATAGTCAAGGCCATTGAAGAATTAAAGAAAAATCAAAAGGAAATGATGACACCTATGATGTAAGAAATGTATTTCATAAGCAAATTCAAATGGTCATGGTAAGCAATCTCAAATGGAATGCCCCAAAGGAACACATGTTGCCAGATCCATTCATGGTGACACTAAAATGGTAAAAGGGAACTAACTTGAAATTCATATAACAAGAAATTCATGTTTTTTGAAATTATTTAGGTGGGGAGTTCATTAACTGACGTAAGGAACTGGCAATTGAACGTTTTGGGGTTTGTGATTACATGTGGTTCATGAGTAGAGGTCGAAGGAGCAAGAAGAGCATGGGACTTCATAATCTGTTGTAGTTGAAAATACTACATGTGTCAAGCCTCATGACAAAGAGAAGAGTGCTGTGAACTTACCCATGGTGGAACATAAGTTTGAAGGACCCTAACATGGTGAACTTAGATAAGCAAACACATTCAAGTCTTAGCGAGAATAAAGTTGTGACTTGCAACATAGACAAGAATACTCATGTGGCCCCAAAAGAGGTGAATCCTAATTCACTTGCAAATGCTTGCTTTTTTTTTTTGTCCAAGCAGACAATTTGATAATAAGGTTTGCAATTTGTTGGTTAAAAATATGAATGGCTTACTATGTGAAACATTACATTTGAAATCTATTCAAAAGAAATAAAAACCCATAATTCTTGCAAGGAGATATGGAAATAAATTTGTGAGTCTTTCACCCAACTATCATAAATTCTTAGAGTTATGTAGGTCAAGGTTTGATGTTGCCATTTGGTCCACAACCATCCAAAAACAATTGCAATCCATGGTACAATTTCTATTAGGGTAAAAGAGTGGCATCCACCTTGTCTTTATGTGGGGTGCAAAGAAATGCTTGGAAACAAACATTCTACATATTAAAAATCCACATAGATAATTGGTTTTGAGAAACATGTCAAGGTTGTGGGAAAAAAATAGTCCAACATTTAGGCAACTAAATCAATTTAACACTTTGTTAATAAACAATTGCCCATACAAAAATGCATTGGGAATGTTCTTTTTTCATACATTTTGCCCCACCCATTTTATAGTCAAATAGAGGACAACTACTTACTTGAAAGTTTGTGGGTTTACTTGGTGGGGTTGTTTGAGTGTTTGAGTACCTTACAATATGTTGGAATGAATCCACATGGAACATCAACTCACAAGTCAAAGCCCCCATTAGCATTTTATAAGAGATTTTGCTTGGTCTACTAATTATTTGAGTGGATTCTAAACCCTTACTGAAAACCCATACTTCCACGTAATCTGTTTAAAATTTTTGAATTTTCTTAAATGTGTCAATGATGTTATTTGGGTGTAAAAAATTCTAAAGTAGTATGTTTATGCTATTGTTTGGGTATTTGTCGATGAATAGGGTTATGCAAGGTAGTTCCAAGGTTGTGGGCAACTCAATTTTAAGCAAAACCAAAGGCAAAAAATGAAAATTTGGTGCAAGTTCAAAATGTTTTGTTGATAACAAGACAATGGCATTTGAGGCAACTATTACTAAACAAGTTGCAAAAGCCCGCCCAAGTGTAAGAGGGTCATAACTTTTTGCTTTGAATTTTTGAAAATGTTGTCCATATGTGCTACCCATTTTCTTTCCCCCATTTATAGAAGTTTCATACATTCAAAGATTAAAAGTAAAAATGTTTTGTTGCTTGAAATATTGACAGGTCTAGTTGGTTTGATTCATATTATTCATTTGTTTTTATATGGTTGATTAACTTGGAAGTATGAACTTGATCTTCATTTATTTGATTATTCACACATACCTTCTTCTCATTCTACCTCATTTTACCCTACCTATCCTTGTAGGCACACATTCTCTTTCTCCCTCTTTTTGTCCTTTTTTTTTTCATGTTGCCACACACACACCCATCTTCCCTTTACATAGACACAAATAGGGTGGAAAAAAAAAACATTACCCTAAGTGCGTGAAGAAATTATTATTGGAAAAATAATAATAAAGCGTTTGGAAAAAAGGGCATTGGAAAGCAATGTTCCCCACATTGTTGGAAGGAAAAAAGGGGGGGCATTTGAAGGTGCTACTACTAGAAGAAGAGGAAGAAGAAAAAAGAGGGAAAAATTGCGCTACTACTAGAAGAAGAAAAGAAAATAGAAAAAGAGGTCAAAGAAAAAAAGGAAGAAGAAACAACTTTGTTGTTGGGGTAGGTAAGGATGTTAATGGGTAGCTAGATGTTTAGTTTTTTTTCAAATTAGGGGGTGTTAGGGTAGAAAATTATCCTATGTTAGTTACACCATGGATGTTGGGAGATGGTAGTATCATTAGATGGAAAAATAATTTCAAGAGAATTTTAGAGTGAAAGTGTTTTAAGTCGATAATATCATTATAGTGAACTACTTGAACATGGATAAAATAATCAAAAGTTAATTCTATGAAAAATTATAATAAAAATAGTATTAATTATGAAAAAAAATTTAGTCTAGTTCACTTTGAAGGGCATCCTAATAACTATTTAATTATTAATGGTAAATATCCTATTTACCATCTTTTATTAACTAGGGGGTGAAACCATTTAAGTTAATTAATTTAAGTAAATAAAGGATGGATGGATTTCCCTTAATTAGGACGTGTGAAAGGGATTAAAATAAGGAGATTTATGAGGATAAGGAAATCTAGGAGGATAAGGATTCAATTTTTGTGTGCTCAACATCCTTCTTAGGTTCCTTATTTATTTCTTGGGAGGAATGACCAATTTCATTAAAATATTATATGATTAAATTGATTGGTTTTCATGAGTCATTAACATTAGGAAGATGCTTGTGTGTGACATTCTTGTATGAGAAAGAAGGAGAATAACATGGGAGAAAGTTGTATTTGTCCTTATGTAATGGAGAATGGTTGAAGGTTGTATGGATTCTAACATTTCGTTTTAGTGTGTGTTTTATTTAGAATGCGAGAAAGGAAGGGAAAGTAACTCATACCAAGTTTATATAAAGGTTTGTTACTTTTATGTATTAGTTCTTCATTTCTTCTATAAGACTTATGTGTCATCCACTTTCTATTTTAGTTTGTGGAATAGGGAATACCTTTTGCCATAGGATGGTTGTTGCCCCTAGAAAGCAACAACAAGGAGGTAGTAATTAGATTTAAGGTTTGTAGAAGGTAAGGAGTTGTTTCAAATGATAGGCACCAATTACAAAGGGTTTGCAGGTGTTGTAGACAATAAGTAGTGACTACAAAGGGTCTACAAGTGTTGTAAACAATAGGTAGCAACTATTGAAGGTTTGTAGGTGGTTGTGGGTTTTCTTTCAAGTTTGCACATGATAATATGTGCAAATATAATAGTTGTTGCATGACAATAGTTGTCGTAAGATGGTAGTTGCAACATGATAATAGGTAGACAAAAGACAAGTCCTACTTTCATATATTTTCATTTTTATAATTATTTCATTTTTATTTGACAACCCTTTCCTTGTTGGTAATTAAGTTGTCAAATCATGTGGTTTTATAGGGGGTAACGTGAAAAAGGGAAAGAGAAAAAAAGAAAAAAATAGTTTGAGTTCATCCCAAATGGCTAAAACTATCAACTTTTTAGTTTTTGTGGATATGATTATATGAGATCCTTGGATTTTAGATGTGAAAATGTATCATACATTTATGAATTTATTTGGCATTTAAAGGAGAAATTTTTTAGTAGATCATGTGTAAGTTTGCCATCTTGTGGTTGAATTTTGCATGTACATTAAAATCTTCATATTTTTGTATGAATTTTTAATTAAAAAAATAAAATTACAAATCTGAAATAAAATAAAATTTGAAAATTGATATTCAAAAACTGCTTTTGAATATGAAAAAGTTTGAAATGTGTGAGACTCCACATTTTGAAACCTATGTGAAAATATTTTTCCCAAGTTTTTGAAACCCTGCCCAGGTCTCTTAAAAAATAATTTGGAAAAAAAAAAAAAAAAAAACTGAGCCAAGTTGTAAACTCTTCTAAAACCTGGACCTGACAGGTTTAAAAAAACCGGAGAACAACCAAGCACTGGTCTCTTCCTATTAGCAGAGTCAACAAACACTCTAAAATCTTATAGAAACCACCCATACAGTAGTCTGTAGTATATAATATGTACTTGAAGTTACACACTACCCTAGTACCTTGGCAGCTTCAACAGATGTGTGTCCAATAATTAATTTATATTGCAAATTTCAACATTTCTGAAAATAATATAAATAGTGTCGAAGCTGCCCATTCCCACATCTTCTTGTTGAATATTTTATTTATTTGTTTTTCATTTTTTCACTCTGGTAGCCTAGTAAGAATAAAAATTTCCTGATATATTTGAAACTTTCAAAGACCTGGGCCATGTGAACCTGGAATAAAAAACAAATTGACCATGTACACTAGATAGCAAGATAATTGCTAAAACTTCTGGCATTGTGGGCAGCTAATTTTGAATAAAAAGACATTTACTGAAAGCCTAATTGAATTTTTGCCAGAATGGTAAAGGTGCTATCGTATCTTTGACAAAGAAGGAAAAAAAAAGCGTTCTGACGCTAAAATCAAAAGTTTTTAAAGGCGTCAACTGAAGAAAATGTATTATAACTGATGGATGATTGTGGGATGAATGCGGCTTAAATTGTTTTTAGAGAATGACGGTCATGTCTCTTCATCAGTTGGAAATTAGGGTTTTGCTCAATTAGGGTTTGGCGGTGGCTGACGGAGGCAAAGGGGATGGTGGGGGAGAAACTGTAAGCGAACTCCATTTCGATCTACGCTGCTCCTTCTGGTCGAAGAGCCTACTCGTCTCTTCTTCTTCATATTTGCAGCAGCGGTTGTAGCAGCCATGAAGTTTTCTTCTCGTAATAAGCTTTTCCATTGCTCTTTTAAAGCTTTTTCTTTGTTATTGCTTTGGTTTTTGGTACTGTTTTGCTCCTTTCTCATGGGGTTGGGAATTAGTGTGTTGTCGTCTGTTGTTTGTTCATAGAAAGACGGCACGAGCGCTATTCCTTTGTCGGAGGACTTCAGTATTTTAAGCTGAATTTTTCTAGCGTATTTGGAATCTTACGAGGAAGCCTGGATTGGTTGTAGGTGTGAGTAGCTCAAGGCGCAAGTCGCGGAAAGCGCACTTCAGTGCACCTTCAAGCGTGCGCCGCATTCTTATGAGCGCTGCTCTTTCGTCAGATCTCAAGAACAAGTACAATGTAAGTTTAGGGTTCGCCTGTCTGCATGCAGTGTCTTCTGTTTAGAGAATTTTCGCATTCTTAATCATTCCTAGGTCGATATGGACACGACCTATCAGCATTGCGGTTCTGATGAGAAAGAAAGAGGGGTTCATGTGCCAGGTGCGATCTGTGCCGGTGAGAAAGGACGATGAAGTCCAAGTTGTTCGAGGCACATATAAAGGCCGAGAAGGAAAGGTCGTCCAGGTCTACCGCCGAAAGTGGGTCATCCATGTTGAGCGTATCACCCGCGAGAAAGTTAATGGTATTTTCACTGATCTTTTTGAGTTTGCCTTTCTGCATACTAAATCTTCTTGCTTTGAGAATCCATGAAACAATGGGTTCTTGTATTGTCTGTTAGACACTGTTGTAAACAATTCCACTGTTTGGTTTGTTAATAACTAGAGCATTTTTTGTTCTTTTTGTGTCATCAACCTTCTCAAACCGCTGCTGTAAGCACAGACGGTCTAGGTTTGTTTTGTAGCTAAGAATTCTTTCTATTTTTTGAAGTGAAGTTCTAGAGGTTAGGCAACATGCTCATTGATGTTAGGCATGGTCTCTATTCACGAGTGGCAGTGCATTCTAGGTGGGGAGTATCTTTAGGGAGGTGGAACAAGCTGCACGATGAAACTTTTCTATTTATTATTTGTCTGGGCCTTTGAAAGGCGGGCTGTTAGTTTTAAGGAAATCAGTAATAGTGGTTCATGTTACTCAGAAGCCAAGCCTCTTATGTTTATCTCATGCTAGATGTTGTGATTTTGGTGGCAAATGAACTGGGAACTCAAAATCGAGAGTCACTTTGTCTGCATGATATATACATGCTTGGTAGTTACTGAAAAAGGTGACCCTGAAGTCTGTTTCTGCAACGATGAGAAGCACTTATTATACTGTCCTCCAAAAGTAATTCTCAACCTGAGATTGTCAGATGTGGACTGGTAATAATACCTGTCAATGAAATCTTGTGTGTAGAATTTTGAAGCCCAGAGATTTCGTGATGGAGCTTTGTTCTTTATTTGTTGCTGTGCAGGTTCAACTGTCAATGTTGGCATTGACCCATCAAAGGTTGTTATTACCAAATTCAAGCTTGACAAGGATCGTAAGGCTTTACTAGATAGGAAAGGTAAGGGCCGTGCTGCTGAGAAAGGTAAAGGAAAGTTCACAAATGAGGATGTGGCCCCAGCTCTACAGGAGGTTGACTAGTGCCAGCTAGACCAATGAGCTGGCTGTGCAGTCTTGACAGATTCGGCAGGCCCGAAAAGGAAGCTTGCCTAAAATGGATTCTATATATGTATTGTTTTAAATGGTTTTCATTCAGTGAGTTATACTTGTCAGAGTTTGGGTTTTTTAAAAAAAATTGATGATTGCAAAATGTTTCCCTGATTTCAAGCAAGTTCTGTAATGGATTGGTGGGGTCATCTATTTTTCCTTAATTTATGGTTCTGTAGAGAGTGTCCAGTACTTTATGTAGAGATCATGTGCCTAAGATTCTTGGTCTAAAGGTGTCATAGTTTCTCACAGTGGGTAGTGCTTGACCTAGAATTCCTGATAGTTAAATTTGAAATTTCTTTTTCTTCCAATTTTATGTGTTGGTTAAAATTCTCTTCGATTATTTTTCATTTGAGCTTCATGTTGTCATATGGAGGAGTTCTTGAGCCTTTTGGACCAGAATTCAAAACTCCATCTAGCTTGGTTGTGATACTGTCCTGAGTGTTATGGGTAAGGAGGGTCTTGAGGGAAAATTAGGATGGTGAAGAAGGCCAAGTGATATGACCTCTAGAAGGTTGACCATGATGCGGACAGATCTGGCCAAATGCCTTATCTGAAAACCTAGGTTTGCTGATGGCTGTCAATCTATTCCATCTTTGTATCAATAGCTTCAGAATTACTTACTCAGAGGCTGGGGCCTGGGCAAGCTCTCTTTATGCATAGATCTAATGGAGGGCAGTAGGATGACCAAGTGATGTGACCTTAAATGAGGTCGACCATGATGCGGACAGACATGGCTCAATCATATCTGATAATCTGGCTTGCTGATGGTCCTTACATTCATAGTCTGGAGAAGGTAACTATAAAAAATATCAGGTTGGTATGCGAAGGAAGATGATTTTGCATAGAAAGTGAATGATGAAGTACAATTGTGTGTCTTTCAGGTTACCTTAGTTGTTGAGTTATATTATGTATTTTGTAACAGGTGTCTAGTGCTTGGCTACTACCTGTAACTAGGTAGAAACTACAAGAAACAAGGCAGGAAAGTACCCCTGATAGATCACCCTGACAAAGCTGTTCAAAACTTGGTTATGATTGTGTATCTTTCATACATGGTTTGACAGCTCAAAATGATCTGTTTTGAAACTTTATTGAGTTTTTAGGTGCATGATTTCAGATTTTGCATGGTGTCAAGTGTCAACCTTAAGAGTGCCATAATTTTTCTAATACAGGTTAAAATGTCATTTTCTTTTGTTTTCTATGTAGATCTTTTGTCTTTGCAGGAGACACTTGATTTCAGTTGCATTTGAATTTTGGGTTGCATATGATGTGATCCAGTTATTTTTCCATTGCAACTGGTTGTGTGATTAGTCAAAAGAATGCCATGGTTACTTGTATTTTACATCTTTTAGGTGAATTGGGCTTTGTGTGTGTCACTAGGTTTGTAGTTTGCCACATTAGTTTGAACTTAGATTAATGATTTTCTAATACCCAGCTGCACATCCTAATACTAATCATGGTTGTAAAGTAGCTGACTACAAAGTTCACAATGTGCAATACAAGTCTTCTCATATTATCTATATTAATAGCAGGAATGTGCAGACCTCTCTCTCTATCTCTAGTCCATAATATTTGCTGGGATGCAGGAGCAAGAAATGATTATTGAGTTGTTTTTTGCAAGAAAATGTGTTCATTTAATGGTTTTCCCAAGACTTTGGTTTGTAACCTCCTGGGCTGCTTTTGAAGAAGACCCCACACTGCTCTTCCTGTTCATTGAAGCTTCCATCTCGAAAATTTCTTAGATGTCTTGAGAAAGGCAATGATTATTACACACATGGTGCATGGGCACGTTTAGCATTACCTATTTTGCTGATTTCATCCAGCCTCTTCAACTTGTGATGGGCAGAGTTATTTTTTAGTGGCACCAGCTTTAGCAGACTTGAGGAAATTTTGAAGAGCATGCAGCCTGAGATCAATATCTGTTACCTCCTTTTCTGCATCCATGTTGTGTACAGTCTGGGAAACAACATTATATTGCCCTGCAGAACCAGTTTGTGTTAGAATACAATGTCGTGAGTAATAGAGCAAAAGTATCCAAGTTGGTCCACAAGGAAAATACCCCAGGGAAATGTCTCAACTGCGTGCAAGATACAATCTGAACTAGGAAAGTATGGATGTGGAAAAACTTGTCTATGAGATGTTCTGCATTTGTCAACTCAAATTCTAACTACTGGACTGTGAAGGAGAGTTGGCATGGACTATGGAGTTCCAAATGATGTGGCTTTGAACAGAGGGCCCCATGGTATTTCAAACAGGCTAAAGAACACAAGATTTCAAAAAAGTGCACACCTGAGGAGTGACCATTGTAGTCCACGCTCTGAGTATCAGGGGACTCAGTGTGACTCAGTTCAATTCCCTCCATCTTTGCATACCTATTCATGTAAGTAATGAAACTGATGAATTGCTGAGGGGACATTTCTCACTCATTTGTGTAGATTTGCAATTTTCCTACTTGTTTAAAGGTTGCAAATACTTGCGTTCCCTCTCATGTTGAGGTATTATGGTTCACAACCACCTTCAAAAAATTTCAACAGTTGGTTGTCAACTGAATTTCAGATGAATATTGCATTGGGAACATCAGAAGTGCAGATTACTTTTGAAGTTTTGCCTTCACATCTCGCAAGATCCTGCCTGGAGAACTTGTTCTAGATCCATGACGACGATAAACCTGTAGTCATTCAGTTAGCTTTCTTTCAAATCCTGAATGGCAAAATAAACTTCATAAACCCACCACATCCAGTTAAACTTTAAAGTCATGGATCAAATGGTCAAAACTCAACCATGAATGCAAATCATACACACTGAATACAACTCACATTTGCCACTTAATGCAGTGGTAGTTAGGTGCATGTGCATCCAGAAATGTAGTTCATGAAAGAAATTTCCTCAACAGTGATCATAGGGTATAATGATGCATCTTCACTTGTACCTCAGCATCATCATCACTTGTGAGTCCAGGGGTCAAGGCAAGACCGCTCATCACATTGGTACCAACTTCACGAAGTGGTTGTTGGTTTGTTTGGCTTCTCCTGCATGAAACTCCCTTGGTTGGATACACTTAACAAAGATCTCAACATTAAGATATTTTCCTCCAAAGGTAAACTGACATTAGTGACTTCCCAATCCCTAGTTACCTATAACTACCAGTAGATACAACCATTGTTGTGCCTGCCTGCTGATTCCATGGTTTACCACATACTAAGGACATGCCGGTTCCATGGTTATAATTCATTCTTAATGTGTGCCTGGATGCAATAACACTAAAGTAGAAGGCTAGGTTTGAGTCAGAAGAGATGAGCAACATTACCAGCTTCTGGTGGGGGAAAGACTGGAATAGTCTTGTCTTGCTGAATGTGACCTTATCCTATCCACGCGATTTCTTCCTGCTTTGGATACCTACAGAGGACACAAACCCAGAAACTTGTCTCTAAACAACATTCCATAATACCTGGGATCAACTGGACATTGAATGGATGGACAATATTTCTGAGCGTTTTGAGTGGCACAGATATCACAACTCTGAACAGCATACCTGTTTCAACTCTTCTTATTACCTTGGGCTTGGTGTCCTGGACCTCAGATCAAATTGATTCATAGAAGAGCTTTGGAAGGAAAAATAGACATTTTTTGCATGATTCTTCTGGTCCAGTGTGCACTCATGACTCCACAGGAACTCTGATCTCAAATATTCCCAGTGCATTCTCCACCACCTCAGTTTTGAAATTCATTCACACTACACACAGGATTTTATGTTAACTTGAGAGGAGTCAAGAATTTTTTTGGACGTAGTACCTCAAGAGGTGAAATACTCCTGTTTGAGAACTGCATACTCTCTTGTCTTTGAGAAGACACTGTTGGATGTGCCCTTATACCATTGGAGCTAAAATTCCTTGACAGTTCCCTATCATCAGCAAGGAATGCTTGATCAAGTCAGCTCTCTATTGTACTGCAAATGAAATTGTGCTAGGTGAATACATCTGTAGGCCAACTGAAGTATCTGCCTAGATCTGTTAGTTGAGTCTACTGATATGAGACAAATTAGATTTTCCAAAAAATTCATTATTGTATAACTTCTGCAAGCACCAAACCATCAAGATTTCACAAAACAGCATTGAAGCCAGGGTGGATACAGCCCATTTGAAGTTTATACCCATGCAACTTGTAGGTAAGATTTGATGTATCATTTCAGCTGACAAGAACCGATCTGTATAAAACTGTTATGTCATTTCCTTATGAGACCCCCTCAACGAACCACCATCAGGTTTTTCTCAACAGGACTCTTTTCAATTTGGAATGATGTAGACCTATTGATGGATTATTTCGTCTTATTTTAGTGTATTGTTGGGTGAGGTCAACTTGGATTATTGTGTGTGTGGTTTCTCCCATACAACAAGTGAAATGCTTAATTCCTTGATCTCATCTACATTGGTAGCTATCATATATTGGGACAATCCATTAGTTATTTCTGATTGGTTTGCCTTAGAAGCTTTCACCATGTATGTTATACAGTTTCTCTAATTCATTGAATTATATCAACATAATTGCTGGGAGTAGTAGCCTTAGTCAGTCAATACAATTCTGGCAGAACATTTATAACTTCACTCCAAACACTGGTGAAAAGAATCCTGTACACCTTCCCTGCCTGCCAAGTTTGCCTTCAATTCAAATTGGATGCACAGAGCAAAGAAATAGAAGAGGTGAGCATGGAAGGTAAAGACCATCTATCACCTTGAGTAAGGATCAGTTGATCGTGTTGATGAAGGCAGAGATTGTCTTGCCTGCAATCCCTTGTATTCCTGACAATGTGCTCTAAGGTTGGCAGCATTCAGGCGGCCCCTAGTACCAAAAGAGGGGCATGATGATGGGCGAGAGCTTGGTCGAGAACCTGCAAAACGGGGCACAATAGTTAGCCTATAATTTTGAGGTAATTTTGGCATATAAAGTCCAACATTGGTACAAGGTGAGAACACAAATGTAATATCTACAACAATTTCTCTGTGCTAGAAACACACACATCATGCTTGGTCTAGATATACATTACTGGGGCAATACATCCACCTATAGGTGTGTTTGCACGACTAGATAATGGTGATGGCCTTCGACTGCCTCTCAGGTGACCATCAGTATGTTTTGTCAACAATGATGGAGATGAGCTCCTGTGCACAATAAAGTGCAAATAGTGAACCAACATAAAATCTTCACAACCTGTCTATACAGCAAGAAAGTTGGCATGAACTCGTGTGTCCCTTTGATAATAGTTAATTATTACTATGTGAGTCAACTTCTGTTTCAAACCAAACTGGTGTGAACAACACACAACTTGCATTTCTCTTCAGAAAAAAATTTCACCCTGTTGGAACTACATGGTTGATAACCAAAAAATTAAGTTCACAAAGCTGGTACCTGGGTCTTGAATGGGATGGTCTTGTACGAGAAGGTGGAAGATCTCTGGCACCCTGGACTTTGATCCTGTAAATATTGTAGTTTGCAAGGCTATGTCTTGAGAGCACAAAGATGCATTAGACATTGGTCCCCATTTTAGAAGCTATATAGAACTCAAATCTTGTTAATCTTAGCCTGAACATATATCCTGCAAGTGTCAATCTTCTTGCATTTTGTCAGAGAGATTGTATGTATGTTTAACTGTCAGATACAAATTAGGCTTCTTATTTATAATCTTAGAGTAAAATTTTGATGCTAACTGGAGCCTGGCTTTTCTCTATGCCATATGTATTGCCTCTTCTTGAAGGTGGGCTCTATTAGATTGCTGCTCCAGGCTTCTGGGAGGTCAACCATTGCAGTGTTTTTCTGGACCAGGCCACCTGACTTGAGAGTTCATGTCAGATGCAAATATTCTTCCAAGTATATGTTGTTTAGAGATAGGTCATGTTGTGAGAAGATCAGTGCTTTTGTAGTTTACCTCCTTTTCAAGAGGTCAAGCTCACTCTCTGACTCACGCATCTTCACTCGTAACCTCCTCTCTGCTTCTCGAACTGATCTTACCTACATTATGCAGCACAACAAAGAGCTTTCTCTCACATAACAGCTAACTAACACAAGAAAATTCTTAAGAGCCACGAAATGTTCTACAATATGATTGAAATCAGAGTTCACTCCATCTTTTCACAGTTGCTATCTCTGAACAATGCTACTGGTAAAATGCAGTATCTAGCATGAATTCAAGTGCAAAGGATTGTATACTTCTTGGTTCAAGGCAGCATTATCCTTTGCCAATTGTGCGACAGCCTTGCGGTGTAGAGTGCGCTCTAGTTGCAAATCTTCCTATCCTCTCCCTCACATGTGCAAAGTAGTTAAGCCAAAGAAGATGAACAGATGGATTGGTATCTCAAAAGTGTTTTGGTCTTCATTTGCCAAAGGACTTCAGACAGTGAAAATTGAAGCCTGAAATCATTTTGAGCTCACATACACATATGTACATTTGAATGAGTCCAGAGAAAAGGTTGCCCAGTTGATTAGTGAGAACACAACTAACCTTGCATCCCAAAATTCAATCAGTAGCTCCACATTGAGGCTCAAACAACTTGTTGAGATTCTTACCTGCAGATATGCATCACCACAAGGAGTTGAGGTTTCAGCATCATGAGCAGAACATTCTTGGCATGTGAATGTTCTTGTCAGGTACTGTACATGTGCTCAATAAGCACTACTAATATGTATCATGAGCTGGTAGAGATTACTACATTATCAATATGGTCCTCATTGCACTTTCCGACCGTACACCCTGCAGAGGCATGCATTATTTTCTTGTCATATTACCTCCTCCCACCTGTGTTGACAGACACATGAATACACTGTCAAGAAAATTGGATATATGAAGACTGGCAGGAGTAGGAAAACCTGAAGCTGATCCAATCTTGCTTGCAACATTTGTGTCTCTTTCCTACTATCCTTCTGCATAGAAACAAAGGCCACAAGAAACGCACCAGTTGATTCCAGAATAGTGTTATGACCCATCTTTGATTATGCCAAAAATTAAGGATACTCTATGAGCAAATTGCACTAAGAATGTGAAGCTACTTTTAACTCGTCCATTGTAGCAAGCTTTACATTGCTATGACCTGAGCTGCAGAATATTCCTCGAACTATTTGTTGCATGGATTTTTCTGCCTCAATTGATAAGAATTGGTTCAGCCATGATAAACTGAGCAAGCATGCTACTGTCCATGCAAAGCTTGTTGACATTTTCATGCTCAAGGTTATTAGCACAACCAACCTTAGCATCGAATCTAGATAGTAGAAGGTCACACTTCTTTCGGGTTAGAGCGAGCTCTTTCTCAAGTGTCTTCCGGTCATCTGCAACCTCCCTGTCCAACATTGACAGCATGTGTTCCATACAATAAGAGTCTTCGAGATGTGTAACAAAGAGTACAAACATCTATATGGCAAGCTTGAAGGATGTGTCCAGTATTTAAATCAAAGATGTACATAACTCTCAACATCAAACTAAACCAGCAACACACTTTGTCCAGAAGAAAACTCAAAGAAATACAACTAACCAAAACAAATCAAATTATTGTAAGATTGTCTGCAGTTCTTGTCCATTATGCTTGTAAAGAGCATTATACATTGGAATCTTGTGTCAAGCTCAGAGCAGACATTGAAGAGGCAATCCTAGCTCATGGCAATAGTTTTGTCATTGCTCTATTGCAATGTCAAATGCCTTGTCAGTTCATGCATACATTACATCCACAACACAATTTTATGAAGATATGTTCAAGCAGGTATATGCTTGCCATTCTTCATATTGCTACCTCCAATCAGATGGACTGATGTGGCCGCATAATCTGTAAGAATCCTCCATGCAAGTGAGCTGGAATGCCATCATCAAGCAATTATCACTTTCAAGTCAGGAAAATCTTGAAGAAGCTCTGAGCAATTGGCATGGATTTTGTCCAGATGTGACTCTGATATGTCTCAGAAGAAGCTTCCTCTCAAAGAAAAGATCTGCTCCTCTTGTGCTATGGACCACAACTCTGGAACCATTTTATTTTATTTATCAAAGGAATGTTTTGCAGCCATTCTGAGTGATTTGTTACTGTCAAAAAAAATTGCAAACAGAAATAGGACTGCACTTGAGCTTTGAGGCGAGCATTTTCTTCTCTGAGCTTTGGCAACTCAGCATTCTCACTGTCAATACTTTGAATGGAATCCTCATCATTGAGTAATGGTGGGTGTGTTTGCTCCAATTTCTTTTGCAATGTACTTTTCACCTCCTCGAGTTCATCCCGAAGGCGGCGTATGGTTCGCTTCAAGGCTTCTGGTTCTGGATTCTCCTCATAAAGCAGTGGCAATGGATAATGTACTCTGTGTGCACAAAATCATGCAACAATCCTCAATGCCTCAGTCTCCTCTCAGACCTGTAGCTTGTTGCACCCCTGCCTAACTTTGATTGTTCATAAAAGGCAAGCTCATCAGCAATTGGTCTGCTGTTCTAGTACAATTTGGAGAATTTTCATACCGATCAAATTCGCCTGTGTATGTCAAGATGAGGTATCGCTTGTTGTTGGATGCTCTTTGACAAGGATGGACTCCTATGCCTCTATTCTTTCTGTGTAAGTTGAAGCATGTTAAGTCTTATAAAGAACACATTTGTACACTGAGGGGAAGTTACTTCCATTTTTTAAGAATGAAGTACAAAAATATACAAGGAGTTTTTGAATTAAAAAAAAAAATCTAATTTATTTCAATATAAACAGGATGCTTAAACTAGATTATGAGAATATATATAGAATATATTTAAGATATTCTTAATTTAATCAATTTTTGGAATATTTATTATTTCGTAACAAACTAAAAAATGTCCTTTTTATATCATGTGCTCCATGAAATATACGAAGAGAAAATTCCCCTAGTTGTACGCAGCAAAGCTTGTACAGCAAGGATGTGTAGTATGATGCACTAGTTATTCTGGAAGTGTGAGATCTGTGATGCTATTGAAAATATATCACGTAAGATAAATGAAATGCAATGTTAAGATCGCATGAACACATCTCATGCGCACTGCACGGCAAGAAGGTGGGAAAGAAATGGACAATGATTTTCTGGTGCGACTGGGAACGAACTTGTTCTTCAGCATCTCCAAGTCCTGGTACGTAAGAAGGTCGACGAACACTGAATCTGACTCCTGCAGGATAGCTGACCGCAGCATCTTCACAAACACAGTAAACGTCTTGAAATTGCCTGTCTTGCGTGTGATTTCTTCGATATCTGCAAAGAAAAAGGGGGGGGGCTTAGAGAGCGTATTACTTGTGCAAAGAGTCCAAGAGTTCGGTGTACATTCGGTGGAGGAACTGAACGTCGCATGTTGCAGACTCCACCGCTCGTTTGAAAATCATGGACAGGAGGCACATTGTGGCTGGGAAAATCTTTTTCAAAATCGTCCCAATCTTTGTACAAACTTGTGATTGTAACAACGACACTGAAGCTAACTCGCTGGTGGTGCAAGGAGGAAGAAGAAGACTCACATCTGGAGGTAAAATCGCCGCGCCAACGAGAGCCATCAGTCTTGTGCTCTGCTTCCACACAGAGCGTATCCCCAGGGGCTAATGCAACTGTGAGGAGATACTGCACGTTTTGAAACACCAGCTCCACCACCTGCTCAAACTCCGACCCTCCATGGCTCATCCTTCTCAATTGTCTGTCTCTACTTTTTTCTTCTCCTTCTCCTCCTTTTCTTCTTCTTCTGCGTGTTCTTTGGCTCTCAGCAAGCGACCCTCTGTGTCCAGGTTATAACGGGTAAGCCAAATTTTCTTGGGGGAGAGGTTCCGGTTTTTCCTGTTGAACGGCGTAGATCTGATTTGGGTTTGCATACGCTTTCTTGATTTTCTGCGGGTTGTCGTCTCCTGTTCTCCGTGTTTCTTGGTTCCAGACCTCATTTTCGCCTTGGCCTCTATGCCTTTGGTATTCTTTACGTTTGCAGCAACTGTTGTTACTGATTTCAGACTTCAGGTTTTCTTCCGGGAATTGTAAACCTGGTGATCTCTTTTATTTTCTGGTAGAATTGTTAAGGTTTGTGGTAGCACGTTTGAATGAATTTTCGCAACGGAAAAAACTATAATGGACACGGGTATATGGCATTTCCTCAATGATTTTGTGCAGGCCACATGTTCTTTTCCTATTTCGTCTTCACAAGCAATGGCAGACCATCGCAAACCATTGGCGGTTTGTCCAACAATATAGTTCTTTCCAGTTCATTCTTGACGGTTTCAAGTTATCCAACTTAGAAACTTTTCAACCCTTCACCAGAAAAAAACTAAAGGTTTTCTGTGCGACTTTCATCAAATTTTCTCCCTGTTGAAGCCCCTTGCAGTGATCTCCGGTTTTCTGCCTAGACTTCTGTGATTTTCAAGCGCTCTATGATAACATGCAACAAACTCCATCAGTCCAGAGGATCCTGACTGCAACTATGACACCAGGGTATTTTACCACTGCAGATGTGAGAAGTGCACTTTCCTTTGGTACAGTTTCAATGAGTACACACATTTTCAGCACAAATGCAAAGGAAAGGTTTCCTGTGTGGCTTTCTGTGACACTTTTCAATGTCTGCATCAGGCTTTCTACATTTGCTTTCAGGCACTCTGAGATTATGAAACAAAAAATTCATTGGTCTGGAGGATCTGGGTTGAAGACATGACATCAGAGGTTTCTGCTCCCCAAAGTGAACTTTCCAGTACAGGTACAAGACACACAAAAAGTCACACAAAGTCTCAGTATCAAAGAAACTGAGAAAAAGCAAATTTGCCATACATTTTAGTTTTGTCTGTTTGGTTGTCAGCACTATTTTTCTTGCAAATTTAGTAGTAGTCAGTTATATAATGCATAGCCTTACCTACTTGTGAGTTTTCAAATGAATTTTCTGTCACCCCTACTTTGAAATATATATATACATATGGGAGGCTGCCGGCATCCCATACAGAAGGACAATGATCAATATACTAAGAGGCTCATGCTAATGGGTTTTATCTTTGCTTATAATTCTCATGATTTCTCACCAAGAGGGAGGAGACTTCATGACTGCATAATTTTTAGTGGAATTTTGGATTAAACTCCAAAAAAGGATGGGCACTAAAATTTGTCCCTTCAAGTCCTGGGCAAAGCCCAAAGCCCTAGGTGGGGCCATTCCCAAGTCCTGCCCTGCATTTTGGAAATGACCACACCCTAGGGCCTTACACAAGGTTCATACCAGTCAAACCTTATCATAAAGCTAAACATACATAGATCAAGAGGTGGGAGGGGCAAGAAGGAGCTTGCACCTACAATTTACGAGTGGGAAGGACATTATGCCTACTTGGCACCTTCACCCTGTGAATAGGCTCAACATTGGGCATTCACCTTATCCCATTACCTAAATGATCACTTCACAAAGCCTATATATATATATATATATATATCAATAGACAGCTGTACCCAGATTGGAAGTTATCCGAGGCAAACATATATACACCTATACCCAGACTGACATATACCTATTAGTGAAAAGAATGTGGTTCCTGACAGGCAGGATGTGGTTACCAATAGGCTGAACATATGTGGCACAACATATATACACAATGGAATTCACTTAATAAATTCTGAACTCGCAGACAAATCACTCAATTTGACAGGTTCTCTTTGAATAATTGAATTTTTCATCACTCAAAGTGAGATGAGGGAGATGAACCAAAGACAAATGGTTGCCACATGACTTACCTTCCAAGAATTTTGGGGCACTCCATCACCAGGGGCACAAAAAGCAAAGTGACTCAAAAATGTGCCCGACCCCCTTTCAAGAATGCTCCACAATCATTGTTCCGGAGATATCAGAGGTTGAGGTTGCAAAATTGTGTGCAGATAGTCATGTATTTCAGGTACTACCTGTTGGGTTAATACTGGATACCTGTTACACAACAGCATAAGGTCATCAAGTGTTTCTTTCCAGACATCTCCTTCAGCAGCCATCCTGGGAGAGAATATTATTCATCACAAGTCAGTTAGAGAGCAGCAGTAAACATGCATGCAGCATATATCCCATAAACCCTACTTACCCAGTTAGGATGCTCATCTGCTCATGCTGTTTCAGAATGAAAAGAACACAGGTGTGTCTCAGAGAGAGAGAGCATGATATGCTTCAGCTAATTCATACACATTTGCCACATTCTCTACTGTCAAATCCTGCAACCACAAACCAAACAACACCTGAAACCAACTTAGAGAAACCAGCTATTCCCTTGCTGCAGTGCTAGAGCATGTGCAGCATGGCATGCAGCAACACGCTCAGATTCTTTCCAGGATAGGCAGGTCCTCAAAACGTCAACCTGGGTTCTAATATCCCATGTAAGATTATTGTTTGGTCCATCAACTGCTGATAACCCTAGACAACTGTCACCCAGTTTTCTTTTGTGACCCTTTCTCTCAGTTCCTGATAGAGAGAGATTTTGTGTCCATGTGCTAACTTCCTACCAAATTTTTTGTCTCCATAGAGTTTTCCCAGCAGCAAAAGTATGCTGTGGTTTCTTGTGGATGGTCTTGACCATGGGACTGTGTCCTTAGCAGACAGGTCACACCTGCAATGGTTGGTCATAAGACAGCCTTGATTTTTTATCAATTGCAATCACGTTATTACTTCCCTGGGGTCCTCTATGGCCAAAATCCAAGGCGCATTAAAGAGAGGATCAGACAACCAACTGCTGCCATGTTGATGTCAGAACAAGATCACTCTATGAAGCAGCACCTGTGTTGAATTCCTGTTGATATTAATTGGATTCAGGTCTCCAGATAACCTAACTGCAGTTGATAAAAATCATAAATTCAAACTGGTGCCACTGTCCCTAAAACTTGCTACAGGCTTTCGTCACATTCTATTTCACAGACTTAAAATGATGGAAGCTCTGCCTTCTGCATGACGCTGATACCTTGGAAGTATGTGCTTTCATCAGATGTTGAGAGGCATGCACAGATATCAACAAGCTGAGAAGCACATAGATTTTATCCCATCTGCCATAAGTAACAAAGTTAATATCAATCAAGTGGAGACCAGACAATAAAAAAATATACAAGCGACCAACCAGCACAACATGCGGAGACATATGCTGCCATGTAGACAAGCCTGAAAATGCAGTTTTGTGCAAAAACACTCATACACCGCATCTCAAAAGTGCTCAACCTTACAAACAACAATTCCACAATCCTCACATTGTAACATCCTGTAAGAAGAAGATGAGGAGTCATCAGCAGGATGACAAAAACAAAACTCCACAAGGCTTCAACCTAATCCCCCCCCTTCCCCCCCCACCGAGGAGTAGACAACATCAGAGGTCAACAGACCAACAAACACAAACTGCAAATCTACTGTGTTCCAATGTAACAAATAATGCTCCCGATTGCAGTCACATTAGGAACATCCTAAGCAGCAGGAGATGAGCAGAAAATGAAAATGCTGCAATAGAATTGTCAAGACAACTGATACTCCATAGGATGCAAAAGGAGAGACTCAAACCATGAGCAAGAAACCTGATGAGGTCTATACCCTTGGAAAGACGAGGAAAACAGGAGAAAGAAACGATGTTGCTAGGTTTCATAATCAACCAAAGGTCTCCAGCTGAATGGGAGTGGAGAAAAACGAGGATGCGCGTGATGGCGACCTCTTGCATCACTGCGCACCTCGTAAGGCAACAAAGGAGCTGGGCGAAAGAGAAGACCCCGGTCTATTTAAGGGCCGAAACGTCTATACCATCCCTATGGTGGGACCAGTTTCGGGGCCTTTCTGTTCGGGGGTACCAGATCAGGCGGTCCAGCGGTGGGAGCCGTTGTTGGGACCTATGCGGGCCGAGGACACACTAGTGGCATTTGCGATCCTGACAGCTGGCGGTGGCCGATTCATCGAACCGTTGGTCACTGAGAGTGCTCTTTCAATTTTGAACGCCGATGAGGTTCCCAATTTTACCGGGCAGTATTAATCAACTGTTGGACGGTTATTGGATACAGGAAAAGACCCCCGGAGGTTATCAGGGCGGTTCTTAGGGTCTGTGACCATGATTCTTCAAAAGTCAAATGCCTGGTTCTCATGTAGAATCATGGTTCCGAATTATTTCTTAAGTCAGAAAAACACCCATTCTTTCCCGGTTCTTTCAAAACCCTGGCAGTTTTTCAAAGGTTTAGAAATAAGAACAGGTGGTTTTTTCATGCTGCTTTTCCAAATGACTCGGAACTGGCGGTTCCCTATTCTGAAACACTAAAAACCCAGTAAATTAACATATTTTAACAAAATTAAATGCCCGCCTTAACTCTAGTTGACGTCACTATGTTATATCAAGATGGCGTGCTCGATTCGACAATAAGGGTTTGGTGGAATACCATGACAATAGAAAACATAGGAGGCATCCATCTGGCACGCGATGTGTAAAGGACATGGCATTCGCATTGAAGCAGTGGCAAGAACTTCCAATTGGCAGGGAAAGGGATGAGGTTGGTCGTGAAGCAGGCATTTCAGGCCAATCATGTCTTTGGAGGTTGTACAACTTGTATGGCTTTGACATTTCTCATGACCTCACATATGATGTGATGCACACTTTAGCATTGTGTGTCTTTAAAAAATATGTCCACATGTTGGTCAAATATGCTGCAGGAAATGGGAAGATAAAGGATTTGGATGGTGCATTACAAACTGTGAAGAAATTGAGTCCGACCACACTTGGAGCAAGGTGGCCTAGGAGTACAGAATCTCTAGGATTTTATAAGGCTGAAGAGTACCAAATCTTTGTTATGTGGTGCTTACCAGATGTCCTAGATCATTTAGATTTGGGCCTGGACTCCATTTTGGGTGGGATAGGTGCAGTGCTCACTGAGGTAGAAAGGACATTTTACACCCATAGCCGAAGCTATGGCTGGACTTTTCAAAGCAGGCAGAATGCTCGAGAATTATTAGCAGCATGGCGTGTGCGTTTGGAGGAAAGTGTTGGGCCCAACTCATCTCCGTTGGAGCATGTTGCAGGTATTCATTCTAGGGCTGTTTTTTTTGGGCTATCTAGTGTTAAGGTGACAACATTTCTTTTGAAAATGATGGCAAGATGTTTTGCAGGTTTTCTAGTTGCTAAATCTCATATAAGTCTTTTTGAAAGATTGTAAAAATTTGTACTAAGTTTCAATTGGGTAGAAAATAACAAAAAGAAAAACTTTGAAAAAACATTAACTTTATTTCTGACCTATAGCAGCTACGATTGTTTGTTCACAAATCTCCTTCTTCCTTTGCATGTGTGCATTCATGTCATATTACCTTCAGATTGATGTTTTGGAGATTGGTCTGCAATTTCATAGATGTGTGCATCCTCCATTATTGTTATCAGTGAAGACCGTCTGTTGTGATGTCTAGGGAAGGTTCCTAGGATATGCTTGCAGTGGTGCTTTTGGTATAAGTGAATTTTTGGAACCTGTTTTTTTCGCTTGATTTCTAAATAGATGTGATCTTGTCCAAATTGTTGGGCATTTTGACATGGCCGGTAGCTCATTTTGCTTTTGGAGGGGGAGAATTTGGGGCACTGTGTTTGTTGCTGCTAAAGATGAGGAAAGGTCTCTAGGGTTTTTTTGGGGGGCAAAGAATCAACACAAAAGATTTCTATTGGACATTTCACCTCAGTTCAAACTGGTTGCAAAAGTGCATTCACCTCAGTTCAATCTGGTTGCAGAGGTGCAGGTGGTGTAATGCTTTTGTTAACCACCACCCTTGGTCATTTTGGGCATAATGCAATGTCAATTTGGTGGTCTTTATCTCAGGTTTCGACATGCATAATGCAATGTCAATCTCAGGTCTTAGTCATCATCAAGTTAAGTAGTTCATCGAAGTTGCCACTTGAGCATTGTCGATTCATTATCAAATTCAACTCCTGGCTTGCTGAAACTATTATATAGGATATGTCTTACTTTCAGTTTCTGATTGGGAAGACTAAGGCATCATAGCTGCTCCCGTATGGTACAAGAAGGTAGCTGCCTATCTACAAAGGAGGCAGTAGTTCCAATTGGATGCAAAGGCACCAAAAATCCAGTGTCTATGCAGATTGCAGACTTTCTCCATGGCTGCACATGTGAATGAACTGAATGTTCTTGCGATGCAAGAGACCATGCATCAGTGTGATCAGTAGTGAACGTAACCAAGAATTCAATGATATTGATGCAACCAGCTGTTTATGGCTAATTGATAGCTTAGCTACATTACAAAATTGAAAATTAGAGCCTTAGGACCATTGATATTTCATTTTGTGAAACTAGTCCATAGAGTGTGTTTTTATTATGAGCTATGTCACTGCAAAAGCATATTGCAGGAATATAATCCATGGAATTTTGTGTTCGGGCACACAGGGAGCGGAGAACTTATAGATGATGTGGAGAAGCACGGTTGTCACGATATATTTTGGTGTTACCCTTTTGAAAGGGAAATTTCTAGAGTTGTCAACATTTCATCCAATCAAAAAACAAGTGAAGTCACCTACACTAGCTACTATGCTAGGCAGATTTTCACAAAGATCCATAAAGCTATGCAACTAGACAATGACGGTCTATTCCTGGGTGGAAGAGCTTTGAAAGAGGTTCACAAATATCTTCAACTGCCCATAGATGTCCATCGTGTGATGGACCAAGATTTGACAATTTGTGAACCGTGGCATGAAGGATGTGTGGTGGTTGTGCCTTCTCAGGAAATAGCTCGAGCAATTTCCAAATTGGTGCACTGGTTACCAACATGCTCATGTAAGCAAGTTTTACTATAGAAGGGCATAATTGTGGGTAGGAAAATTGGCATCAAAGCAGCAATCTCAGAAAACACAATCTCGTACTTGCAATGTTTTTGGACCACCATCGAGATCATGACCACTGAAAATTCTCAACTTTTTCAGACTTCAATTCAAGGATTCTCATTTTGGATGAGGCATGGAAAGGAATTTTGTGTTGGTGATTCAGTGGTTGTTGAGCCTGATGAGCCATACGAAGGACCCCTCAAGATGAGAATGATACACTGAGTGAACGCGAGCTTCTCCGCAAGTATCCTCTTCTGAGATCACTGTGAACCAATCTGAAAAATTTATTTGCTGAAGAATCAGATGTCACTCAAGCCATTTGAAGTTCACAGGTGAACATGGAAGGCCAAAATCACCCAATTTTTCATCCATGAATTCTATGGTGACAGGAGAGTTTTTTTCCAAGGCAAGTACAACATTCCAGCAACATCAGCATCATCATCTTCTGTGGCTCTCCAACACAGCTGTACTAGCATGGTTGTTTTATAACCACATCCACAACAGTGGCATGGGAATGACATCAAACCAGCTCACCTTTTGATGCACAAATTCATTCCAATACCTTTGGTAGGGTAGAATAATGGGATTCTTTTAGCTTATGAGTTAGAGGATGTTTCCCTGTGTGACCATTTGTTTCAGCTAGGGATGCCTGGCCGCTGCCGTCCTTATCCAGAAGTTGGGGATGTGGTGATAGTTAGGAATAGCAGTGACAAGTCCTTCTCCATGACAGTAGTGAGGAGTGTGTCTACACCAACATTTACAACTGATTCTCAGGTAGAAGAAGAAAGCAAGAGGAAAGCCATTGCAATAGGGCCACTCATGCAACAAGATTATTTTGTGGGTATGGTGTGCTTGGGCATGTTGGAAGTTTATGGGCGGGTGCGTGGAACCTTCAAGAGGTATAGGGCCTCTGGCATTACAAGCACCAGGTCTTGGCATTCTATTGAAAGAATTTTGGATGATGCCCAAGTTACTCATCATCACAATGGGGCACCTACTGAATGGATATGGCAAGACATAAGGAATGCTCGTGGTTAGCTCTGAACCATTTTTACCTTCTTCAAAAGTTAGAAGCTAATGAAAAGAACTAGGCCTAAAATTGTTGTTGTAGATTGAGAATTTCTATTTACATGATTACTGTAACACTATGTAGTGGCTGCCTGATAAGTAGAATACTTGTGCAGAACTGGAGCAGCTTGTTTTAGAGGTGGACTTTGGACCAGAGATCAACTGTGGGCAGTTTGTGGAGCGCCAATACAGCAGCTGGTTCATGGCAGACCTGCTGGTCCAATGTCCAAAGCAGGTGATATATTGAACATGATGGGAGTCATCCCCCTACTCTTAACTCTTCTGAGATGGCTGGTCTGTTGAACACCTCTTCCTGTGCACCAGCCAACTTAGAAGCAGGTGACTGTGAAGAGATTGCACAAGTTGATGCACTCCTCTTAATGTCTGATCTGCAATGTGTAGGTCAACTTGGTGCTCCTGTGCACTGCTGGCTTTATCAGACATCTCACAAGTTGGGATTGTTCCATCATCCACTTAAACTTTTTCATGGACTTTTATATTGTGTTTTATATTTCTGTGTGCATCTTTGATTCATGGCAAATTCTATTTGTGATTTCAAGCAAACAGGGTTCAAAGGCATAAGAAGAAGAATTTGGGTCTCTGGGATCTTCATGTGCAGCTTATGTAATTTTGGGGTTTTTTTTTCCTTTTCTTTTCATTTGATTCATTTGCAGGCCTTGTAGAACAGTGTGCCTGCAATCTTTGGTAGATTGATAATCACTGGCATCTGATCACAGGTTAATCTTCTTGTTGGATGTCTGCAGATGACAAATCTGTCAGAGATCAGTTCAAGGGACTATTAGCACTCCAGGAGAAAGGCTCATCAGATTCATTTAGGTGCAGAATCCAAGAGAGGGAGCTTGCTTCCTGCACCTCCAGTACCTGATCCCTCATGGCAGGTAGTACCTCATGTTGGCACCTGTTGTTACCTCAGCTTAATACATGTTTCCCCTAACTGTATGAAATGCCTGATGATCTTGGCTCACTCCTGAGAATACCTATTGAACTCACAGGTAAGTACCATCACAGAATCAAAAATCCACCTTCACTTGTTCTGTTATCGATTGCAATGGGTTGGCAGACAAGTTTACAATCGGCACCAATGATGGGTGGGAGGTTGTATCCTCAATGTCAATGTCATTCAGACCTTGCTTTTCTGACCAGTCAGCTCTGAAGGAACTAACTGTAAAGTTTGGAGGTGAAATTGCTTTCATTAGTGTCTGCACTCTCCAAACCTTCCTGAGTCCAGACAGAAGTTGTACCCGTCAGATTCTTAGCTGCAGGTTTCAATCCAGATAAGCAATTGATGAACTGTGATGTTGATGAGTTGAAGAGAAGCATGCAGCAGATTGGAGCTTGCATGACCTAGATGATATTGTCACTGCTGGTGAGATGGTAAATAGTTCAATTTTCCCCTTGTGGCCATGTGGGACTTCCTCACAGGCCCCTTGTGATACGGCCCACAGGAAAAACAAATCTCTAACTAGAAAGCAATGGAGACAAGATTGAATTAATCTAGACCACATTTGGAGTTATAACGTTACTCTTGAATAATCTCAAGATATGGTCTCACAGAAAACATACATAACGATGAGAAAATAATGGACATAGATAAAAACCAAGCGTCTAAATATTTCCCCTGTGCCAAACCTTTAAACTCTAATTTCAAGTGTTGAAATAACCTCATAGACTCAAATTAATCGATTTAAGAGTCGCCCACTGAAACTGACCACCCCACACCATAGCCTGCCAAAAACCATAAGCAATTGTAGAAGCAGCAATTACTGTGAACTGCAGCTCAGAGAAGAATTGCAAGTGAAAAATGTGCTTTTAGAAAAAATAAAATCAGGAAATAGATCTTCAAGAATCAAGAAGTTAAGTGATATTTAAATTGAATCTCTCAACATTAATCATCATGTTAAAACTACAGTTACACCCAAGATGAAGCACATTTCCCTGTCACACAGGAATCGCCTGTGATAATTTGTAATTGAGTATTACTAGTGTTGTTTAGAGGGGACTATAACCCCCATCCCCTAACTATATCTATAGCCAAATGCTCAAAAGTGTCTGGAGATCTTGATGGACTTGATCATATACTAGGTTTAAATTTTCTGAATCGTGTAAAAAGTGTTCAGCAGCTGCTGCTGCAGCAGGAATCAATCGTAAATCTCGGCTAGTTGAAAAGAATCTTCAAGAGGAAATCAAAGGAGCATATATGGATTCTGCTCCTTTTTCTTTCCCTATCCAGCTGCAAACGCATATGCTAAGAAACTCTAGGAAAAAATCTCGTGAATTCAAACTTCAAGTACTTATGCACTAGCAATCAGACTGCTCGTTATTGGGCGTTGATCTGGCTGCAGACCCTGCGGATCTCGCCTTCAGAACCAAGCTTGAGATCCATGGTACCCATCTTCATGATGGCCGCGACAAACTGCTTCTTCCATTTCTTGGCGTCCTTGGCGTTGGTCACCACTATGCTGCTGGTACGAGAGTCTAGATAGAGATTCTCATCGGAGGGTAGGAGGCCTTTCCTGGCGGGTAGGTTCTTGAAGTAGCTGTTATCAAAGTAGTTGGGCGACGAGCCATCCAGAAACACAGTCCTGTTCACGCTTACATTTGGGCACACCTCGCTCACAGACTTGGCGAAGGCTGCGTCAATGTCGTTAGTGCGAATCGGAGCAAAGTTTTTACATTGTGAACGTCCGATTGTGTGCGCGCCTGCACAAGATTGCATGACACACCTCGCTTAATTACATCACTAGGTTTTAGATCAGCTGGAAGACAATAGCCCAAGATAGCAGCTGCTCCGTCACGCATGAAGTTAAAGTACAAAATCAAGCATTTTCTATGAGTTCACAAACTGTTGTTAAAATTCTTCTTCAAAACTCTAACTGGTTCTCTGATCCAACTGCTTCGCAGCAGTAGTCATACGTGCAGAGCATCGGCCAGCATCAACCAGCTGCTTGCATGCATGCAGCCGCTGGGAGCTGCTCGTGACCCCAAATGTCTTTGCCATGTATACTAGCTTTGTTACAGCCGATCGAGTACGGTTGTTACCTGACAGAGCCACCATATCGTGGACTGAGAGACCCTTGGCAGCGAAATTTTCGATGAGTTCACCGGCATTGAATTGCGGTCGGGGTAAGTTAGCGAGAGCTTCGGATTGCAGGGACACTCTTCCGTCTCGTCGCCCTGATTTTATCCTGTAACGTGGGCCGCCAGTCTGACCAGCAATGAATGATAAGTGTCAGTCAAATTACGAATTATTACAAATCCCCAAAAAGCTTATTATTGTACATCCTCGCTTCTGATAGAGAAATTACAGCTCGATAAACGCATGGATTAGCTGCCGATATCAGACGCGATGTGCAGCTGGGATTCATACTGTATGTTGCTTACCACTTTCACACTGTCTCTAGCGGCGAAGGCGACGATGTCCGCACAGGAGACGATGCCAGGACAAGCCTCCTCTAGTTTCTTCTTGGCTTCGTCGATGACTTCAAAACCCCGCAGAGTCAAGTTTGGGATTGCAGTTTTCTCTGGCTGCGGGTTGCTTGCAGTGGGGTGCAGAAGAACGGAACCATCGCATCCCTGCAAGCCAGCCGCAATGATAAAATTCAGTAAAACTAGACAGCTTGTAGTAGCAACTGCTAATTTATTCCAGCTGCTCTGTCAAAGGTCTCAAATTTGGAGAACATTAATAGTAGTACCTCAACAAAACAATCATGGAAATGCATGCGCAGAACTCCCGGTGCGATTCCTGGATTGGTTTTGAAGTGTGCTTTCACCACGCTGGTCACTATCTTCTCAGCATCTGGGCAGGACTTGTCATAAAAGCCGAATTTGAACTTGCTGCTGCTTGAAGCGGCCTCCACCATTAATCCGTGGCCACAAGAAACAGCCACGGTGATCAACAGAAGTCGAAGCATCCACCAGACTGGAGCAGCTTTACACATCGTCATTTCTGCACTAACCATGTATGATCAATCTGCACTACTAGTATATATGTATATATCTCGTACGTTTTTTAATCTTTTGGTGTCTGATAAAAATACCTAGACTCGAAATTGGTGGATGCAGTTCAAGGCTTAGTATATGATTGTTGCACCAAAATCATGAGCTACACTTTGTGATAATCTAATCAATGATCCAAATCCCCTACTAGATCACTCAATTCACTACTCTTTGGGTCCAGGTTTGAGCTTGAGTGTCTTTAAAATAATATGATCCAAACGGGAACTTTCTGTTTCTCTTGAAAAATCAAGACAACTAATAACATGAATGTTAAGAAACAATTTCACATGAGATTGGAACTTATAACTTTGAGCTTTAGACTACTTGATGACAAAACCACTAGTAAGATATATTCTTGCATGAGCTTGTGATGTGAGTGTAGCGGTATGGAAACGCCGGCAAATTCTACGACAAAACGTATGCCTCTGACCCTTATTTATATGGTACGGAAATACAGTTAGATAGAACATCGTGAGTTCCAAGAGAACCGACGACGGCGCAACACGTCGTCAGCCACGGTTGTACGGCGACCTCTCTCTTAGGTTTCTGGAGTTTGTTTTTTCTCGCGGGACTTAGAATTGACTGCCGCGTGGTAGTAATAACACGAAATCGGAATCTACTTCTGCACACGCGTAGGGCACAATGAACCCAATCTATACTAAATGAAATTACCGGTGCTGTCAGGTTCCCCGGTTTGCAGTGTTAAACCTTAGAGTTAGCTTCATGTGGCTTGGAACCGAACCAATATATATTGGTGTAATCGGCTCGGGAATCAGGCCTGTTAGGAGAACCAAAACCAAAATCGGAAGTTCCAGCTTTTTTTTAAAGTTTTGTTTGTAGCCAAAGTGGCAATCATCTCCGATAATGTTTAGTCCAATCTGGCTATAAATAGAAATCCTTAATCATCTTTTTATATTTTGGCTACATATTAAAAACCAAGTATAGAAATCTGGTGATTTTACTATTTTTTTTCTCACTTCTGGCAATTCGAAAACTTCAAAAGCACTTGATTTTTTTAATTTCACATCTTGGCAAAATTTTGTCAATAAAACAAATGCTGATCAGAACCTTAAGTAGGCAATCTGATTTCTTTTTTAATTAGCAAGGTGATCATTATAAATAATTTATTGATTTTAATTAGTTGTAAAACTCCATACTTATATGTACAATCGTGAATTTTTATTTGTTATAAAATTTTATACTTAGATAAAATATCTAATCTTGAGCAATGTTTAATGTGGAGTTGAACATGATTTTCAAACTAGGCCCAAAAGTCTTTTAATTTGAAAAAATGTGCTAAAATTCGAACCTTATTTGAAGAACCTGGCTCAAACCCACACCCAAATAACTCAACAAATAAATTTTTAGTGCCCAAACCAAGATGAGAGGTTCTGTTAAAGAACAATAACAGGTCAAAATTACTGGGCCCATTCCAGGTTTGGTTGGTGATGGTTTAGAAGGAGAACTGTTAACATTTTGTCTGCAATTGGGGGGGGGTTGGGGCGGGGGCCCCAGACCTGAGGCGGTATGATAGGTAGCCCACATTAAGGAGAATCACTATCATTTGAGGGAATTGATTTTTTTATCAACAGTTGGCCCCAGAGAATGACCAAACTTTTTTTGCCTCTTGCAAATAGACTCCAAAAACAACACAAAAGCCAAGAATTCAAACTTAAATCTTTCAAACATGTAAATATAGTGTGAAGACCACACGGTTTCTCATGCCACACACCACTGACCAGATGTCAAAAGATTCACCAATGTCAAAGGATAACTCAAAATATCTGTCCAAGATTTCATTAGCCTAAAAAATTGGAAGTCAGATACCATCATTAGCGTCAGGGTTTTCTTTTTGTCCAATTTTTTATGTTGAAAATTGAGAAAAAATAAAAAATTAGCAAAATTTGTCAACTTTACATTAGGAAAAGCTAGATTTCTCAACAAGACGACAAAATCTGTCGTGAAAAAACAATGAAATTTTGTGAGCCTTAAAAATTGTGCAAAATAATTAGTTAGGAAAAGAGTTTTAAAAGGGCTTTTGGGGGACACTACAAGATGTCATGGACTTTTAAAGAGATACACATATATAAATTTAGATTAGTGAGGTATAGGTGGTGGTTTGTAGCCACATTTGTAAACAAGGGATTTATCAATGTAAATTGTAAGGAAAATTTTGTTCACCCGTACTTCAAGTTTCAAAGTATACCCCTACCACACTGGACACACTTGGGTGTGCAGGTGCATATTTCCAATGTACTTTATTGTCATTACAAGTTCATGCTGAAACCAAAAATGTATGTTTATCATGAAAGACTTTTCTTACTATCAACATGAATAGGCCAATGAAAATATCATGACCTAGACTTTTGTCTTGTATATTTTATATTGCTTTTATACTTAGTGTTGAAAATGAACATGCCGTTTCCAACACATTTTTGAAAAGGACTTCCAGATTTTGTTGCAGCAGTGTGTGCAATTCCGTGTCAAAAGCCAAAAGTCCTAGTAAATTAAGTGTTTCTGGACCTGAAAGTCTAGATATGGATTCAATAATGTCAAAACATGATGTTGAGAAGTTCATGGAAATGAAATAAATTCTATATGGCAACCCAAATGTAGGAGATTCCCAAGTATTACAATTGCAATTCAGCTAAATTATGGACTAAATCCCAACTTGAAACCTGTGTTCTATGGCAGCTTGAAAAATATTATATAGAAGTCTATTTGTAAATATTTTTATTAGAGGAACAAAAGAATCTGCCATAGGGCCAAGGCCGCTGGTTGACAGTTAATGTTTTCACATTGTTGACAATGTGCCAAAATATTTGAATCAAAATATAGATTTTCTTGCATATAAACTTTATATGCTTGCATTGTGCATGCCATTGTCTAAATTATTTTGTCAAATCTTCAAATGAAGATGAGTGTTGGGAGTAGAACTTCCTTCACCTTATACCCTCCTTACTTATCCATGTGTTGACATCCTATTGACTTTAAATTAAACAATCCAAAATTAATTAGTTAATTTAATTTAAACTATTAAATAAGGTTTAACATGCCATGTGTCACTAAATAATTGGCCTTCAAAAAATAAATGGACACAATCTGTATGCCACATGGCACCAAATAAATGACCTTCAAAATAAATGGATACAATTAGTATACCACATGCACTATATGTGGGTAGTCATTTAGTTTTTTAATATACATTAATGACTACCCACTACCACAAACTTGGAAAAGTGCTGACCTTTTATCTATGTATTTTGAAATTTTTTTTCCCCCTTGCTATGCTTAAACATGCATGGCAACTTTCAATTGATTTTTTTTAATGTGTTCACAAATATCTAGTGTATTACAAAAACAAATAAAATAAAAATTAAAAAATGGCAAGAAATGTAAACCATGTTTCAATTTTTGATATGCAACCATCTATTTGTCACATGTTGAAAGTGGTGATATGCAAAGTGTATTGGTCATGCATGTGAGTAGTGTATTGATTTTTTTTATACATTAACAATTATCCTATGATATCATAGATTCAAAAAATAGCAACTTCTTGTGCTTGTAAATTTTTTTTTAATCCACCTTTGACTAGACAATACATATGTATCATGAGATTCATGATGACAACATAACATGATGCATGATGCATCAATAGATTGTAATTTCAATACATTGCAAAATTAAACAAAAATTATCAATGTTGCTTACAGTATTTGTTGCTAAGTAAAAAATGTTTTTATTAATGATTTCATTATTTTTACTTATGTATTTTTGAACTAAGGCAAGACATTCCCCATTGATTTTTAAAAGGTACAGATATAGACACTGGGTATAGGCACTTGCAATCAAAATGTGATGATCATTTTATGTTATTTCATTTTCTAAAACTATCCACTTCATTTTGATTTAGGTGAAAAATAATTTGACAATTCCAAGCTTTTTCCACCAATTTATATTTTGTGATCTTGGCAAATCTCGTGTTTAACGTTCATGCCTAGACAAGAAAACACCGCAGATGTGATTATGTATACTATCACCTTCAATTTGACTTTACAAAGAACTATTTTCAAAAAACTTTTACACCCCATCAAGTTATCACGTTCTCCCAACCATGGTTTGTTTTTTCAATTTTGTGATATCAAAAATTTGGAGAATGTTTTTCAAAAAAATTAGAAAAAATGTTGAATTTATATTCATAAATACAACAAATATTTAATTTCATCCCTATTTGGGTAAAGATTCATTACATTTGATAATATGAAACGAATCACAAAGAGTCCATTGGTGAAAAGCTATTAATGAGAGTTTGAATCTGATTCCTACAACAATGCATATGAGTCCAATAAAAGCTCCTAAAGAACTATACATTCTCATATTTATGAGACCACTTATTACTTCTTGGAATTGAGTCTCCTCACTAGATAAACCATATAACCAAGAAAAACCACAAGCTAAAATAAATGAACTTATTTCACCCATAAATAAATATTTCATAACAATTTCATTGGATTGTACATCTTTTTTGGTGTATTTGGATAATAAGTATGAGCATAGACTTCAACATTCTGAAGCTACGAAAATAGTGATTAAATCATTAGCACCACATAGAAACATTCTTTCAATGGTAATTGTTAGTACAAAAATGATAAATTCAATCATAGGCATTTTTGTATGATTGATATATTCAACAAATAGAAGGTTGCATAATAGTGAACATACTGCTATAAATAATCAGAAAACTTTATTAAAATTGTTTTATTTTGAAAATTACCCAAAAAATTAATAATAAGTTTCTCGTTCCATCAGAATAATAATAAGCCATACTTATTAATAAACCCACTAAAGAAATGAAATATAACAAAGAGGTGTCTCCTTCCTTTAAGATGAAATCCAATATTAGAATGATTATCAAGCAAACAATAAGAATATATTCACGTAGAATGGTACTTCCATATAAGAAAGAAAGGTCTAGCTCTAATTTCATAGAGATTTTCTCAATATATAAATAAAAATTAAGGTATCAATTTTGCATATGATACACCATGCAACTTGGTGGAAATCATTACAAGTGAATAATATCATTTTTTTATACCTAGGTATATAACTCCTTTTTCAAAGAATAATATAAAAAAATTATTATCATTTATTGGTAGAAACCTCCATCATGTAAACCCTTCAATCGTGTAAAACCCCCAAGTAAGGAGGGCTTACATAGTTTCTTATTATTATTTATTGTTTCCAAAAAAAGAAAAATCCTTCCTATTTGTTTCTTGTATTGATTAATTGACGAAAATGTGCGAAAGTTCTATTGATTTCAACCATTCTATGAATTTCTTCTTTTCTTCGTATAACATTTTCATTATCTCTAGCAACATCCATTAATTCATAACTTAGTTTAAGAACCATGTTTCAACCCGAATGTTTCCTAAATGTTCTTACTAATCAACAAATAACAAGTGTTTATTTTTGTGCAAATTCTATTTCGATAGGTATTTATAAGTTGATCCACCCACACATCTTGCTTTTATCATGACATTGTGAGTTACCCTAGGTATGGCTTGATGCAAAATAAATAGTGGATTTCCTTTTGTCCTTTGTTTAATACTTCTCACTAATGTATAAAAAAATTAATAAGCCAATGATTTCTTCCCATGTCTCAAAATGCGATTGACTAACATATTGACCAAATGATTACCATAAATCGGATCAGATTTTCTAAATTTATTTTTGTGTTACTTTCGCATGACATGACGATGAAAAATTGATTGAATAATTTATTTTGACTTTGAAACTCCATATTGTAGGGTGGATCTCATTAGTTCATTCACCAAAGACCTCCCTCCAAACCATACATGCAATTTTCATTGAATACAACTTTCGACACCCTATTTTTTGTTTGAATGGCATTTGTGATTTCCTCCATTCCACCTTGGCTTGTTCCAAAAAAGTGAAAGCTTATAGATAGACCCCTTGGTGAGATTGTAGGTAGGCCATAGGTAGTGTTTGGGTAGACCTTAACCTAGTTAGCCCTCTATCTTAAGTTACCTTCTAATACATGTGATTGTAACCTAGTTAGATTGTAATGCATGGTTTGAAATAAAAACTATGGTAGCCATTTTAGTTTGAAAAATGATCCTCACTTTGTTGAACTTTATGGATAGCTAAAAGAGGATAACAAATGTGTAAAATGAGACCCAAAGTGAGAATCACTGTATAGATTAAAAAAATCTAAAAACATTGATTGCGAGATTGGAAAAAAAAGGATGCAATAAAACAAATTGGGGAATAAATATCTAAAGGTTGCTAAATGATTATGTCCATTATCCAAATTTTAGAATGCCTTAATTTTGGGAGATTTTTTCACAAAAATTGAAACTTTTCCTTATTAAAAAAACTTCTTAACAAAACTGGACAGAAAAAGAGAAAAAAGAGAAAAAAGTGCTTTTCTGGTCTTGTTCTTATTATTGGGGATTTTCTCATAAAACGTTTTGAAAGTTAAAACCCTCCACAGACATTTGAATACAGGGAAGAAAAAGATGTGACACCCAGAATACCCCCACTTTTCACTGCCCCCACTTTACATTGGGCAGGATGATCACCAGTCCATACCATCACTATGGCCCGCAAAGTAGCCAAACTGGAAGGCAAATCATCAAACATGCATTCACTAATTAATTCTATAGGATATGCATACTGGACCAGGAATCCATCTACAAACACCCTTTCTAAGTCTGTCGTGAGAGGTTTTAAAAATGTTGTCAAAACGTGGGGGTTGGCTTGCTTGATTATTTTTTCTGAACTTGATGGAATGAACATAATAGGAATAGGATCTAATGTGTTTTCTCTCCCACAATTTAGTATGCTCAAATCCACTGTCCAACAATTCTTCAAACTTGTCTTTGCGGAAGAAAATCCATCCCAATGAAACATCAACCGAAAATTCTACGGATCACCCTACAAATGCACACAAAGTATATTAGTGCATGACAAGAAACATTGCAAGTTTACTTTTACTCAAGGAAAAATATGAGGTTGCCAATTATTTAATTATCTAGTTATATAGAATTGATAACAAAATAAAATAGCAGTTGCAATTGTCACCTGTGGGCTGCACCCATTACATATCACTACTTAATCCAACAATCTGCTAGTACATCTCTAATACTTCCACTGAATTCTTGTAGTGTAAGCTCTTGTACCAGATTGCCCACAACAGTTTCATAGAATCTCCACCTAGTCAAAGAGAAAATACAATATGTGAAAATGACACTCAGAAACAGGGTAGATACAGCCCTAAAATAGTGTTCAGAAAGTTGCACCAAGGATAAACCTCCAATGGATAATATGGCTCCTTGCTAGTTAGTCATGTCACTGGCTCATGATTTTGTAAGTCAAACTCACAGGAGCTGGTGCAAACTGGCACACTATATCCTAATATTAAAGACCCTTCATTGATACTCAATTCAAAGTTTAAAGCCCCTAAAACAAGGCCATCAGGCTCTCTGTTCACCACAGCTAAGACACAGGTGTGACATGAAAGAATGTGGAAAACATAGTCTCATTTACGACATTACAAAGATCTACATGAATATTGCAAAGTTTTCCATACTTACGATTTAAGTCAAGCTGAACAAAACTGAAAGTAATCTAATGAGGTTCTATAAATTTCAGATCTGACAACAAATCAATAGCAATAAAGAGAGAGAGAGAAGGAAAAAGACAAGCCAACTCTTAGAACAGCAAAAAAACTCAGGAGTGGTTTGAACAACAGTGACAGTTACACACAGGTTCAGTGACCATCAACAGGAACAATTATAATAGTGAGTAGCTACCATAACATCCTCACCAGCTCTCGGCAATGGGTTGAGATCAATGTCATCCATTCATGTAGTGAGTTTCTGTCACAAGACTGGCAGTAACAGAAGACTTAACATGATGCTGCCTAGCTCCACAAACAATAAAAGAGATATCTTTCATAAGAATAGAGAAATCTCCATTCTCACAATGAAGAAGAAACAGCAAGGTTAACTCTTCTCAAGAAGCCACAGAAAGAACCAAACAAGGGAAGACAGAAACAAACAAAAAACAAAAAACACACACCGGTATGAACAAAAGTGCCAGTCTCACACCTATTCAGGGACCATCAACAGTAGTAAGTATGATAGTGACTTAACTACCACAACTTCCCCACTGACTTCATCAACTCCCTACAGTGGGTAAAGGCCAACGACAAGCACCAACGTACAAACTGAGTTTCTGCTGCAATTCCAGAAGCAACAGGAAGACTCAGCCATACTACTGGCTATCAACAGACCACAACAACAATGACAAGACAAAGAAACAAAGAAAGACAGAAAGGGAAAAGAAAAACTCAAGGAAAGGACAATACAGGGAAAGACTATGAACAAGCGGGCTTACAAAAAGCTCCCCACTTACAAGACTGGAAACAAAATCATTCTGAAAATGCCAAAAGTAGAAATTCCAAACAGGAATTTTTCTTTAAGAAGCAACCTTCTAGTTCTCTTCAGAGACCTTTTAAAGGGTAGCCTTTTGCCTTCAGAAAGAAAATAAGACTGACCATCTGGGAGACAAAAAACTTCTTACAACTACAAAGTCTCAAAAATCTGTAATTAACTATTGATAACCCCTAGCTTCGCAGTCATTGAGATATTGGAATGAACATGAGGCATTCTAATCATTTCAATACTTACTTAAAGATTCTGGACTTCTTTTAAAACAGTCCCTAGTATCATACAGATTGTAACCATTGTGTGTGACGCACAAGATCATTCTGATGATCAACATCATGAGTGTCATGATGGGCTCCAAGGATCAAGTTCTACACGGATACGTGTTCCATCACAAAAAGCTTTGTAAGTTAATTTGGATTTCTAGGGTAGATTTAGATTTCAGTTGTAATTTCAGTTGTCTTTGTTTATGTATTGTTGTTTTCCAATATTGTAACTAATAGGTACCTATCAATGTATAAAATGTAATGTGATTGTAGGTTGTCAATTGAGGCAAAGCCGGAAAGAAAGAAGAAAAAAAGTGTATTTGAAGAACTTCCAGTGAGAATGGCCACCACCCCAAACACAATACTCCAAGTAAGAACTCTACATTATATTTTGTTTATGACTTGGTTATTCCAAAATGTTCCTTCAAGTTTAGGGTTTTGTTGAGCATTGGGGTTTTGGTTTATTTGAGGTGCTTGTAGTAATTTGACATGTCTCCTTTTGAAACTTCTGCTTCAGGGAGTTTGTTTTGAAAACCTTTCAGTAAGTGCCAAGAAGACCATTGCAATGGTCGCTATGGATTTGGACAATGTCCATGATGTGGTGTCAAATATTTCTAAGCTTGCTGCCACGATTTTTGCTGATTTGTTCAACCACAAAGGAAAAGAAGAAAACAATGGCAATACGAGAATGAAGCATTTGGACAGAGTGGTAGCCTGGGCATTAAAAGAGTTCAAAGTAGGAATAGTTGACTTACCTGCAGTGGAGAAGGATGGAGTCCAGAATCTGTTCCTACAGAATGTCAGAAAGTTGTGAACAATCGGATAACAACTTGAGGTATGTCGTGGTAATTGTCTCTATTGCAACCTTGTTCAGTTCTTACGACTTGTAAAAGCTCTACTAATTTTTTTTGTCAAGCACTCAAAAGTCATTCTACACCTTATGTTAGGATGGTACACAGTCTGAAGTACAACTATGAGACACAAAAAATCATAAATGATGTTCATGTTTTTCATTGTGAATTGAACCAGGTGCATCGAATTGGAACAATGATGTCCCTGGAGTATTGAGGCACTCAAAGCATTGGCTCTGCCTAGGAAACTCCAATTCTCAACTGCCAATTGCACCCCTTGAGCCTTTTTCTTAGCATCAGCAGAGGATGAGATAGAAACAAGTAAACATGAATGTCCAAAATAACAATGTAATTTTGCAGGCATTTTGTTCCTCGAATCCACAGCAGCTGCAAATCCACAGACCCCCATACTTGCCTCTGATTTCTCCCCCCTCTCATTTTATTTTTCTCTTCTCCTTTCTATGTCTTGTTTGCAAGGTCTTCCATGGTTTGGTTTTCAATTGTGTGAAATTCTCTGATCTGTGTTGCTCTTGTTGCTGCATTTCTGTGTGTTAATCTGTTGTTTTTGTTGTTGTCGAGTCCAGAATGCTTGTTGTTTTGGAAGGTCAGGCTCTGGTGGTTTCGGGAACAAGCAAGTGTGTGCTGCTGTTGCTGCTTCATTGCGATGTCATCCCACATGAATACATCATATCTGACGTATACAGGTCATCCCACATGAATATGACTGCTCTGGGGTTAGTGAGCAGCTATGACAGAAAAAGAAGGGGGGAAAATCATCAATGCTGGTGAGTTACCTTGCACTCTCCAGATGACACACATGTTACTTCTTTTTAGATCTCTTGAGAACTGGAGGAGTGTGGATACTGTACTGCTGTGTATATTATGTACAGGAAGCGCAGAAGCTTTTCCCAAAGTTCTTTACCTGTAACTTGGACACAGTTGGTTCAATTGAAATCAGGATGTGCTAGAGGACATGATATTCACAAACTTGACATGGGGTTTGAGCTATGTACATCTGCAACTGGGTGCTGAAATAGTTATAAGGTGCATGTCTGAAGATTCTTGTAAAAACTTTTTAAGTTTCTGAAAGGTGGGTCTACTGTTGGACATCATGGTGCTGCCTTTCCTCAATTGTAAGCAATGCTGGTTTTGTAGTTTTCAGGGTACTGGTGAACCTTTTTTTTTGGGTTTCTTGCATTCTGAAGTTTGTTTGTGTCTGACAATATGCAGGCAATCAGCATTATTGTGAGCAAAACATGCAAATCTAAGTGATAGACTTCAGTTATATAAAGGAGGTCAGACTGTAAATCTCAGAAATATTCTGGCCATTTGTTGAAGAAAAAGCCATGGTTTTGACCTTTCTTGCATTACAAATCTGAATCTTGGACAGCCTTACACCACTCAGCCCCTTCTAATTAATTGCGTTCAGATCCAACACAATGTGTAGGATGTAGATCCAGGTTGGGTGAGTTTGAGCACAGGCTTTTGCATGAGTTTGCTGTATAGCTTGCAGGTAGCTCCAGTACTTGTCTGAATGGTTGTGGGTGGCTCCAATAGTATTCTAATTGATGTTGAGCTGCTGTTTGGTCTGTTTCCATTGTGTGAAACCGGCCTAAGATTGGGTTTGTTAGGCATGTACAATTTTTTGGTCACATATTATGCAACTGTACTGTTAGTAGCTGTCATTGTGCTGAAGGGACCAACTTGAGCATTTTCTGAACCTTATACACAGATGCCATATGTGCATGACAAATATAAGATTCCTCATTTTTCTATTGGTTGTACTCATGAATGTTGCAGTGAAAGGCAGTTTACAGCATGCAGAGTTGGGACAGTCCCTTTGGTGCTAGCTCAGGTAAGTTTCAAGATAGGAACCAAGCCACTGGTGGTTAGGCAAAAATTAAGGATTTGTGGCAAGCCATGGTGACAAGCTAAAGGCCACCCGATGGCCGTCACTCTTCTAATTTTTTTGTCTTTGAGATTGTGTCTATTTTGGAAGCTGGATTTGAACTTAGCTGAAGAGCTGCACCTTCAATCAAGGTCAAGGGTACCCCTGGCACACAGGTTCACACTGAGGGCAATAAATCTAGTCCCACCTTGCCCAACATTGTCACCCCACCCCAACCACAGCCAGCAAAGGTATTGGCTAACTTGTGTCATGCAGAAGCTGAGGTCATTCATTCACTATCCAGCCCTACCATGGCAAACACTGTGACCCAGGCAGGTCTCTCAGAGGTTTTCTCCGTAAGCCACCAATCTCAATCCAATCAGTTTCAGTATCCCATGTTGTCCAACTCTTTATTTGATGAAAATAGTAACCTTGATCTTCGCACTAAAGATGAAGGTACCCTAGACTTTCCAGGCAAGTCTCCAGAAAACAGAAACCTGACTAGAAATGCAATGGAGATATGTGAACCTTTGTCCAATAGCCGAAAAGAGACTAGGCCACCAACTGTACAGTTGGAATCCCGGGCCCTGTTCACTGGCTTTCCAGAGGCTGTCCCTGTGGACAATGGTCCTCTGTGGCCTAAGACTTTCCCTGCAAGCAAGCTAGCTGAGCGAGCTACTCATAGAGCCAGTGTGGCCTTGTAATTAGACAAGGAGTGGGTACTGCTTGGAGAGACTCAGATTGTGGCATTCTCAACCAAAACTGCAACCAGGGGATCCACTCGAAGTTTCTTTTCCAGAGCAATCTGCGGGCACAGGCAAGGGACCTTTTGAGGTGAGGAAGCCATGGGGTCACAGCAAGGGTACTGCTGAGATTGTGCACTTTTCCTGTGGAGAATGGGGTGAGGTTTGTTGTCTCTCCTACTCCCATAATGACATGCTGTCATGTTGCTGAAACTCAGGAACATTAATCTTAATTGTTGGTTTCTGTATGAGGACTGTTTTACTTTGATATATATTCAGAACTACATCTGTTGCCAGTTGCTGAATGGGCAGCTACTTGCAGTTAATATTCACTTAAAAAAAACTTGTGTACAGGTTGGTCAGATACGTGGGGACTGAGCTCATTCTTTAATACCTCTCATTCAGACAGGCAACATGAGAGTGGATGGCAAGTGTCAGTGTGCTCCAGCAACTCTTTCTCTGTTGGAGAGCATTTTTGTACACCTTTGGTAGGCAACCTGTGCTCTTAGCATTTTGCCCACAGGTTGCCCACCAGTGTGAACCTGGTGATTGTCTGCAATGTGCTTCACTGAAAATGTTTCTAATGATTCCACTGAGGAGAAGTGCTGGGTTGAGTTTCATTAGTTTTTCTACTGCTCTTCTTGGTTGCAGAGTGCATTTGAACCAATTGTTGTTCATTAATTTCAATTGTGGGTTGAAAACTCCAATAACAGCTTCAGCAGAGGGGACCACCACCCAGCCTCTCCCTGCCATAATTTGTCTTCTGCTTAGGGAGCCTTTCAAGAAGGTAATTGCCCAGCTGATTTTCTGATCAAAATTCTTAAGTTCGACATTAGTCTGGACTTTTGCATAGTCATGATCAGGAAATATAGAGAAGTAGCCACTCCTTTTCTTGGTTATGGTTCTTGCAAGATACTTTGACTTGATCAGCCTCTCATTTGTGGTACAAGTGATTGTGTTCAAAGTTTGTTTCTTGAAAACACCTCAACTCATTCTGCATTATGCATGACTTCTATGTTGGATATATCTCTACAAACCTCAGTATGATCCTGCTAATGGTACCCAATTTGCTAAGCTTTTGTCTCATGTGGCAGGCAGCATTCACTCCTGAAGATTTATACACCTGTAAGCGGTCACTTGATCTGCAAGGTGGGCAGGTACTTGGAACTGGTTTCTCTGTTTTTCTTACCTTTCATGTTGCCCAGTTGGAGGACAAACCTTGAAGATATGACTTGAGTAGATTTTCTTTTTGCTTGGCAATAGTGACAATTCTTCTGACTACCATGACAAAGAGTGCTTTGCCATGTGAACCTGCTATTGTTTATAGGGGTCTGGCTCAGAACCTCTGGGTGCTGTCCTACCAGCAGAGAAGAGGTTGAACCTTGCATCAAAAAGAGTACAAGGTGAAGAGAATGAAGAAGAAGGGACAGCAATGTCTGATGAGGATGTGAACAAGTTGGTTGGAACCTCTGAGAGTTGCCAGCTTACAGTAAGCCACCAAAATATAGCAAACTTTGCATTTACAAAGTATGATTGGGTTAGGAAGGTGGAAGGCATGTCTCTTGGGAGTTAGATATGCAGTGGCGAGTCTCAATGCGGCTCTGTCCACAGGAGATGGAACCACCAAACACCCTGCAATGTGAGCTGCAATCATACCAAAAGCAAGCACTGCATTGGATGACACAACTGGAAATGACACAACAAGGGATGATGCTGCTGACAGCCTTCATCCATGTTGGGAGGCATATCATCTTGCTGAAGGGTATTCATCACTCCCTTTTTTGTCATATGGAAGTAGAGCTTGGAAAGGCTATATCTAGTTATGTACAGGATGTTTTTTGTTCTTGCATATATTCTCCATCAAATTGCAATGGACTTCATTCTTGTACATTTGACTGCAGGTCAGAGCTTGCATTTTATCTCAATGTGTTTTCAGGTGAGGCAACTCTGGATTCCCAAGTGCTCTACAGACAGCACGAGGAGGGGTGAGAATCTCTTTCATCATTTCCTATGTAAACTCATCAGCATGTATTTCTTCCTCTTGCACATTGTGCAAACAATCAGACACACTGCAATGTAAGGGTACCCTTGTTTGTATACATGGCAATTCCTTGTTTAGTATCTGCCACTGAGAATGTTTCAACACCCTACTTCCTATGCCTGCATGCTTTGAGAAGGTAGTTTTCATTGGCAGTGTGTGAGGGTATCTAGCATTTTCATTCTCAGTTTGACCTCCTTAAAGTGCCATTAGTGCTTGAATTTCTCTAGATAGATTTGGAAGTGAATTTGGGCAACTGCGTCTGTTCTGAATCATGACGAGAGAGAGATAGTATGCACGGTTGTGGATGCAGGTGACCTAAATGTTTCTTTCTCTTTCAGATCCTTGCAGATGCTATGAGCCTTAGAAAGACTGTGATGACAATTTCACTCATGCTAGCAAATCCTGGTAGAGGAGGAATGGATCTCCCTAAGGTTGCTATACCAATTCGTTAAGTGGTCTTCAATTGTGTCTGCAAGAGGAATCAGGTATTCAATCAACCAATCAGATCAAGGATTCAAAAAGCTCAAGAAGCAGTGCACAACATGGAGGTGGCACCCACATTGTTTGTCGAATGTCCCTACTTGGCCAGTGGAAGGTGAGATTTCAGACAAGCCATCAAAGTCTTTCTTTCGCATGCAAACCTGGGGCTTCATGTGGACCATGATTGTTCATGTAGCTTTGCTGAGCATTGGAGCTTGTCTGCAATGAGGAGCAAACAGAGGATGGTGTTGCGAACAAGATGGGTTCAATTTGAAGCAGTAGACACTTTTGGGGGCTGCAGACAGAGTTGCAGACTCATGTGGTGGGAGGACTGATGTCTGTCTATGCTTACTATGGACATGATCGCCTTTCGAGAATGCAGTGCTCTCACTGACCATGATATTGTCCTGACCACCTAATCACTGGAATCACCTAATCGGCGGCATTTGGAAGCTCCACCAGAACAGCAGGTGATCAGAAACTATGGGGGTGAAAACGTCGGACTCCTGGGAGAGCTTGGCGCCGGAGCTCCAGGCGCTGGTGTTGCGTAGAGTGCTCCAGATGGGGAGTCGAGAGACAGGAAAAGGGAGGTGCGTTGTGGCGGTAGCAGGAGTGTGCAGGAGCTGGCACCAGGCGATGCAGTTGCAATAGGAGGAGTTACTGCTGGAGGAATAAGAAGCAGCATCGCAGCAATCCGCATCCGCTGTGTTGCAGTACTTTACAGCTTCTTCTTCTTCTTCTACGCTCATTCGTTTCCCTGCTGCGATCCGCAAACAACCGGCTGTCATGGATCGTCCGCTGCTGTGCGTGTTGAAGAAGAAAGGGAGCTCCTTCTCTCTTTTCTAAAGCTTTCAAAACTCCGAGTATCTTCTCCTCGGAGCTCGTAAGCGTTACCTGTCTTCTTACTCCTTCTTCGAGCTCAGTACCGATATCTGAAGCTTGCAGGCCAAGGAAAGAGGAGCTGCTTCTGCTCGTGCTTCTTCTGTGATGATCAAGTCCAACTTCACGAGGTCGGAGTTCGTCGTACTCAGCAGCGATCACTCGAAATCTCGAGCTCTTTCTCCATTGCTGTGCATCAAGTATCGCGAAGAAATCGTGGCTGGCGTGCCCCAGCGCAAGCTCAGTTGTGGCTTGTAATGTCCAGTTTCATCAAGCTCCCACAACATGCGGTGGTCTCCTGCTGCAAGCAGAGGAAGAGTAGCTCCAGCTACGGCGAACCGCGCAAGTGCAGCGGCCAAGAGATCATTCGTCGCATGGAACTGCTTCTTGAAAACCAGATGCGTTTACAGGAGCAGTATTCTCAGTCACAACGAAGAAGAAACTGAAGAAGAAGGAAATGGCGATGGCGTTTTGCATGATGGAAAGCAGGAGCTGGTGCAGGTACTCGAAGCGCAGGAAGCGGAGGAGGAGGCTCTTGCAGAAACACAGCGGCGGCATGGAAGCTGGCTATGGTTCAAGAGCAAGACACTGGAATGGAATAAAGAGCACGGTTCCTGGTGGCTGGACTTCAAGGGATTACAACTTCCTGCTAATCTCAAGCTCGGACTCAAGTTCCTCAGAGGAGGATGGCGCGAGTCTTGTTGAGCGTCCTGATGATCAGAGAATGTTGTCACCTCGCCTAGGTTATTTCTATAGGCTAGGTGTTGAAGAATTGAATTACACCATATGTACCAATTTCTGATGTGAAATAAATTAGAATTTTTCCGCTTCTGTTACATGGGAATGTAGTGTCATTTACAATATTACTAGTGTGAGCCCCGTGCATAATGCACAGGTGTGTTATTCCAACAATGTTCGGTTCATGTTTTTGGTTTTTTAAGAAAACTTTTCTTTTCAAACAACTATTAGTCCCCCCCCTCATCGGTCCTTCACATTTCCCACTCCAGTTCTTTATCCCGTCGACCCCCTGCTTGGTTCTTCGCATTTTCAACTCTGGTTCTTTAACTCGTTAAGCCCCCTCACCCGGTCCTTCGCATTTCTCACTCCGGTTCTTTACCTCGTCGACCCCCCCGCCCGGTCCTTTGCATTTTCAACTCTGGTTCTTTAACTCGTCAAGCCCCCTCACCCGGTCCTTCGCATTTTCCACTCCGGTTATTTACCTCGTTGACCCCCCTGCCCGGTCCTTCGCATTTTCAACTCTAGTTCTTTAACTCGTCAAGCCCCCTCACCCGGTCCTTTGCATTTCCCACTCCGGTTCTTTACCTCATCGACCCCCCCGCCCGGTCCTTCGCATTTCTCACTCCGGTTCTTTACCCCGTCGACTCCCCTGCCCGATCCTTCGCATTTCTCACTCCGATTTTTTACCCCGTCGACCCCCGCCCCGGTCCTTCGCATTTTCCACTCTAGTTCTTTACCCCGTCGACCCTCTCACCCGGTCCTTCGCATTTCCCACTCTAGTTCTTTACCCCGTCAACCCCTCCGCCCGATCCTTCGCATTTCCCACCCTGGTTCTTTAACCCGTCGATCCCCCTTGGCTACCTTTTTTATCTTTTAGCTACTGTCCGTCTGACTTGGAACACCATTGGGGAACACATTGGGAACTTAGGAACCCATTGGGCACTTGAAGGGAACATAGAGGGAACAAAGGAAAAATGAAAAAAATCCTCCCTCCACCCCCTCCACCCAAAACTTAAAAGGAAAGACACCTTGAGTGCATGCTTCCGCCTACCCATTGCCTGCATGTATTTTTTATTTCCAAAACTGTTGGTGAGCATTTTTGGCAGGGGGAAGAGATTGATCAAAGAAGAAAAACAAAAATTAAGTCACCCCAGAAAGAAAAAACCAGGGCCCATTGTTAACGGATAGACGGATTTAGGGGAAGCTTCATTTGGTCTTTTGTTAGTGAAAATGGGTGGGATATTTTGTGTTATTCCTGCATCATTTACTTGCAAATCAACATCACAAATGTTTTTATTTTATGATATGTGAAATTAACTTTTTCTACCCCATCAAAATATCAATGGGAAAGGATACAGGACTGTGCCATTAATCCCTAATGGTCTGCATTCCCTGATTAGTGTAAATGAGATGGTAATCTAATGGGGAATTCTTTTTCTTTTCACCTGTGGGACCTCCCCATAGGGCCCTTGTGGTTGAGCAAGGATGCTCTGTGCATGTGTATGGCAAAGAGATGAAGCGACTTGCATTGTTAAGTTGTTGGGTAACTTGAACTTTTTTTTTGTAAAATGTAATTAGACAATTGTTTACATTTTCATTACTCCAATTTTCAACTTCTATATTCATCTAAATGATATTAAAAATTTTGACAATTCACCAAAATTCCCCTGGAACTTTTGAGAATTCCCTTCATTTGAATTTCTAATTGATTCACTTGGTTGAATCGACAAGAAGGTAGGGATACACATCAGTAGGGTACACACAACATACCCCACCCACCCCTCCCCAAATAAAAATGGTTTTTTCAGTCTGCACTGCAATCTCCATTCCAAATCCTGGTCTAACCAGTTGCTTCTCTTTGGTCCTGAACTATACTAGGGTGCCCACATGGCTAAAAATTACTTAATACAGACTACTGTTGTTCTATGTTGCAACAGTTTCAAGTCTAGATATTGTTTTGTGTTAACCCAGTGATGGAACTTCATCAGCTAGGTCTAGAAATTATGTGCAGGAAAATTCAAACAGGTTTCATGAATGGTCCAGGAGTCCAGTCCATACCTTGTGATAATCAGCTAATTTGAGCTATGATTGATAAGAAACTACTTTTCAACAATTCCAGTGATGGAGAGATACATTGGGTATCTTTCTTTTCTCTCTGTGTCTCTTCTATCACAAGATCATACATGCTTTGAGGACATTTCTTTAAGTGCGTTATGTGTAGGGTAAGGACTAATCAGGTGGTCCCATGAATGAGGGCTTAGCCCAGGGTGAGGGCCAAGCGTAGAACCCAAATTTCTAAAGGTTCACTCCGGGTTCATTCCTAGGACTGCCTGCTTCTCCGGTTCTTACCCAGGGTAAAAATCTGGTAGAATTTTAAATGGCTGTGATTTTGTTTGAAGAGAGGGCACACCTTAAATGAAAGGTTCCATATCTTTTAAGAACCTTACAGATAAGGTACCATCCTCTGTTGAGGCAGAAATTATAATGAGGGTATTGTGCCCTCCACATACACCAAATAAATTCAAGTTGTGAAGTTCTTGGGCAAATTCAGGCCACTTGTGGAATTTATGTGAGCCCAAGCCTTTGAATCAGCAACATGCTTGATATATCCATCCTTGCTTCTATTGTCATGGTGCCACATCATGAGCTTAAAGAGATTGGGAGCTCTGAACATCCACTTTAGCCTGGGAATAAATGGAAAGTGCCTCAACACCTCCTTGGCACCTTGTTCCGTCTAACTACATATTGAAATTCACCACAAATTGGGCAAATGTCAACAATCCCATGTTCATTTTGATACAACACACACCCATTTTGACATGAATGAATTGAAACATAACCCAGACCTAGGTTCTGAATTAGATTTCTTGCCTCGTAATGTGACTTGGGTAGAATGTTTGGTTTAAGGATAATTGAGTTCCCAAGCAAGGACAACAATTCATCCACAAATCCATTTGTGCAGTAGTGTGTTGTGCATGTGTTTAAAATCATCATTGTCCCTGTTAATCTATTCAAACCACTACTTTCAAACAAATGAACTTTAAATGTTGCTACCGATTTCAAATAATGGGGGTTGTCTGTTTCAATTTATGGTACAAAACCTTTTCTTGTTTCATATCCCCTTTCAACATTTCCCACTTCAATGTTTACATTATTAGCCAAATTGAAGGGCTTTTGCAAATCTCTAGCTTCCTTCATGGATTCATCAATAGCTACCTCACATCTTTGGAATGCATTATTGGGTACGTCCACAATAAAATGAACCAAACCCAACTTCTTTGTTCTTTTAAAAAAGACTTGAAATTGAAAATTGAAAATGGCATGTAACCATTATACAAAAGTTATGGTTTAATCACATATTTGACTTGTACAATATATTCTTATAATAAAACAAAATTCTTTGAATTTTACAACTTATCTTTATATTTATCCAAGAATTATTGGAAAAAAAATTACAGATTCTAGATTTTACAATTTATTTATATATTAATTCTAATAATGATCCAAAACCATGTGAAGTTTAATAATTATTTAATTTACACGAATATGAAAAATTTCCAAACAAATCTAGACTAATTTTGATAATTCTTATGTGACTTACTTAGGACCTCAAAATTGGTTACAAGTGTTTAATTAATCCTTTTTCAACCGCAAATGCTAATATAATTGACTCATATTTTTATATGTTGTTCTTGAATGTATATTACATCACACTATGTAAATTACATGAAAAACATTTAATCCTAAATGAAATTAAAAATTGACAAATGTGTTATTTAGGATTGGTTACACTTATAGGATTTGAATTTATGTCTCCATTGGTATCCATGTCATTATCCCCTACTATTCTATTCAAATCCCAATTTTCATTTGATGAGATGGGTGACATGTCCTATGAAAGGGGAATTAAATTTGTTAATTAGTTGTACATAAGTATTTTAATTGGGCCCTAATACACAACTCATAAGGTTCATTCATTTGTTATAAAAAACATTAGCATAATAAAAATAGCCCTCAAATATGGTTTGTATAGTTGAAATAGATCTTATAGGTGTAGGCTAGCTTCACATAAAGTTGGATCATGACCCCAAGTATTCAAGTGTTGTCGAACTAGCGTCCTTGACCAAGATGGCCCCCCATGGCAATAGTTGCAATTATAAACAATTTTAGGTAGCTTGTTAACAATGGCATAAGTTTTTTTTCTTTTTCAAAGCTTTTCATACCTAGCTCATAAACATGCCTTAGGGATTGGACAATGAACCCAAAATGAGCCCAATCTATTTAAACTCATTTTTTGGGTCACCTACATTTTGTAGAAAATCATACCCATGACATTTGAGCTTGAATGCAAGTAATTATAATCTTGTTAACAACATGATTGTTATGCCTAGAACATGGTAGGTGACACATCATTTGCACCAAACTTTAATTCTTTTGCAATTAAAATGTTGATCCTAAATAATGGTTTAAAATTTCCATAGTAAGGACATTTGCAAATGATATGGGAAGTTCCATATCATTATAAAGTGAAAAAGTATAATAGGATTAAACAGGGATTGAAATTTAAAGTAATAATTTTTCTTGTCATCATTTTTCATCATCCCACCATTTTTTTCTTCAAATGCTTTCAACTTTGAATTGTTTTGGGTTAAAGTAGTTAGATTTTTGTTATTGATTACTATAAAAGAAACAGTTCATTACGTAATGGCTTTGCCCTTAGTCTAGTTACATTAAACCAAACAAAAACCTTTACATACATAACAACTTATCACCATGTAGCATCTTTAAATTGGTTAAAAGCAAACCAAAATTTTGTCTGCAAAAACTTGCACATATGGATAGTCTTTTCTCTATGGCCAGAGGTAATAAAACCATGTTATAAATAGGTTATTAGTAATAGCAATTATCTACTACAAACAACCATATTATAATAAAGTTTTCTTTTTTCTAACAACTTTTAAGAGGTTGTCTTTAAAGTTAAAACATTTGAAAAAGTCACTATTCATTTTTAGATTTCCCAACTAAGGTAGGTGCAATTCTAACATATCTGGTGCCAACCTTACATTTTAATGTATAAATATAAATAATACATAATTAATGTGCAAATTAGAATAATTAACCTCCCATTTTTGTCATTAGTTTTAATTTCAATTTAAATATCGGATTCCTAAACCTTAAGATTACGTACAAGGTAAACTTTCTTGGTGTAATTAATTAATACCCATTTTTTATATTAGATATATATGTTGTTTGAATTAATTATATATTGTTGGGGGAAAACCTTATGGTGTAATCGTATTCTTAGGTAGTCATGAAATCATAATTTTAGTTTTGTAGACATGCAAATGGTTACAAATGGTTATACTTACTATTTATGGTCATACAACATATTCATGATTAACCTTGACCATGCCCATGGTAAAGATGACTATAAAGGACATAGTTGTTCAATGTCTTAATCATGAAACTCACGATTTGGCATAGTGTCTACATAAAAAGTGACTCTAAGTAATTATATTCATATTTTTACACGTAAATGCAAAAAAATAGAATCAAAGTTTTTTCAATCATTGTTAAACCATCATGGTGCACAATATTGAGTTTATAGTATGTTGCATACAAATTTTGGAAAACTTTAGGGTATTAAAAGTAAGTTAAAATATTTTTGATTAATGCAATTGTGCTAAAAAATACTTTTACATTAAAAATTGATGTATTAGTATTATTATCTTGGAAGTTGAAAGTGCATAAGTAAATTTTTGATGGCCACTAACCAAGTTTGAACTTGGCTTGCTTTCTTCAATCTTGAATTTCTCCTTCACAATTGTTAGACTTAATATCCTTGGAGTTGTTGACTATTCAAAGACTTTTGTTTTTTTAAGCGATTTTTTCACCACCTTCACTTGGTCTAGTAAAAACATTTTAACTTGTTTAAGCCCCTCCATAAGGAATCACTCGTCATCTGGCAAATCCTTACTTAGTTCCTGTGTTTTTCACAACGAGATGAAGAAGTGTTGCTGACGCGCTCCCAAGTTCCTTGTAGACCCACTTGAGGGTCCAAGTATGCGGCAATGCGGAAGGAGTTGGAACTTGGAGCTGCTCCCTAGCTCACAACACTTGGAGAGGTAGAGGGGCGTGTTGGAGCTCCGGGATGGGACTAGGAAGAATTGACAAGCTTATTCACTCACACGAGCCTGCACACAACCCACACAAAGTGGTTAGTGCATAGTTAGAGCACCTTTAGTGCTAGGACGAGCCACAGGCAACACGGACACATAAGACTCACCACGGCCCGGACTTGGGGGAAGCCACCACCTTCCCCCTTATAGTATACTCTGCAGCTCTCCATGGAGGTGGCATCCAAATGGCTATTTTTCTCGGGACTCCCGCGTGGGAGTCCCGAAATTGTCCCGGGTTGGAGTCCTGGGACTTTGGACGCCGATATCTCCCGACTGCAGAGTTCGATCGCAACGCGGTCTGAAGCAAAGTTGTAGCCCTCCTCGAGAGCTTTCCAACGCCGTGTTGCACTCTCAAATGGGATGTCGGGAAAAGGTCGATTCCCGACTTTTAGTGGTCGGGAGTCAAACTGCCAGTTTGACTCCCGGCCCTTCTTTTGCCCATAACTTGCCTTTCAGATGTCCAAATGAGCAATAGGAGCCCATTTTAGACATCTACGTTTCAAGAGCTTTCCATTGATATAAAGAGCGCAACAAGCCATGGAGTTTCGACCTCTCAAAGCGCTCTCTGAAGTTTTGAGAGTCCTTTTGGGACTCCACTCTCACCAACTCCCAACGTGGGAGTTCACTTGGGAGTGTGAGGGTTCATTCCCTCACACTCTCTGGACTCTTTGCACTCCCGGGAGCATGTCATGTGACTCCCGGGTCTACTTCTAAGCCCGCAACCTCGCAACCCCCTTGCCTTGGTCGCAAGCCAAATGCTAGGGTTGCGACACTCTCCCCCACTAGAAGAAGAGGTCAATGTCCTCATTGACACTTAGAGTTTTCCTCTCACACAATTGCACTCCCGGTTCTACTATTAGGCTCGCACCTTGCAACCCCCCTTGCCTTAGTCACGAGCCAAGGCTAAGGTTGCGACAGTTGCAATTCCCCTTCGAGGAGATTAAGGGTGTACTTACCTTTCTCATTTTTTCTTATGTGGTGTAATTTGCGTATTATGCCTAATTAATTGAAGGGCCCTTACGTTTAAATAACCAACCACATAAGAATATTGCATGGTAGTCACTGTTGGTGGGACTATTCATATACACAACCATGTACAACTTCAAGAGCTTATCAACTTCATGCTAAAACAAAGATTTGGTAGTGTTCACCTTCCATTCGTTTTGATGTCTCTTGTTAAACAATGAAATCAATTCCTTAATAGATGTAAGGAAAAAACTAAATTCCCTACAAAGATCCAAACCTTCACATAAAAGCTTTAATTCTAATGCAAAATTGGCTGCAATTCATTCAAATCAACTTAGAATATGACTAACCTTTTTGAGATTCTCTCTTTCTCTTTTATTTGATATCATATCATATTTTGCGTTTTCTTTCTTCACTTTCACATTCTTGCACTTCACAATAAAAGGTTCTTTGATTAAAGAGCTAGCACCCTTAAGCACCATCCCTATCAATGGAAACCCAAACAACCAAAAATTGATCTATAAAACTATAAAAGAAATTCAATGAGCTTCATGAAAGTTTAGAACCTTACATTTGTAACAACGCATGTGACATTTTACTTTGTAGCTACACAATAACTATCACAACCCTAGTCTTGAAAGAGTGTGAGGATGAAGACTCACACTCTTAAGTGAGCTCCTATTTTGGGAGTTGGAGTCCTGGTGGACTCCCAAACTTTCAGAGAGTAATCGTAGAGGTCAAAACACCTCGCATTGAGGAGTTCTTTTTATAATTGAAATGTAGATATCTAAAATGGGTTCGTATGACCCATTTGGATATCTACAACACAAGTTATGGCAAAAAGAAAGGTCAGGAGTCAAACTACCAATTTGACTACCGATCACAAAAAGTTGGGAATCAACCCGACCCCTGTGCGTACATGTGGCGTGTGACATACCGTTGGAAAGCTCTTGACGAGAACTACAACTTTGTTTTGAACCTCATTTCAATCAGAGGTTTAAGCATGGAGCTATAGTCCCGCAAAATTGTAGGAGTCTAAACCTTAGCAGTTTCAGGACTCCCCCTTGGAGTCTTAAGACAAAAAACCATTTGGATGTAGGCTTCGTCGAAAGGCGCAAAGAATACTATATGGGGGAAGGTGGTGTTTCCCCCGAGTTCGGGCCATGGTGAGTCTTATGAGTCCGAAGTCGCCTGTGGCTCGTCCTAACACCAAAGGTGCTCCAACAGTGTACTAACCAACTTGTTGGTTAGTTTGATGCAGATTCGAATGAGTTTATAGATTACTTGTCACTTTTTTAGTCCCATCCCAGAGCTTGAGCACACCCCTCTACCCCTTCAAAGTGCTAAAAGCTAGGGAGCGTGCCCTGAACTCCTAACCTTTTCGTTGTTTACTATTTTAGATTCATCTTGAGTCTATCAAGGAGCTTGGGAGCATGTCAATAACTATAGACGGGTCCAAATTTCTTAAAGAGTACTAAAATATGATCACAATGTCACCATTTTTTAACTCCTTTACATAGTTCTATTTGACCATGTAAAGACACAAAATGAATGAAATTGATGGAATTTAGAATTATAGTGGTTTAAAATATGGTACTTATAAATTATTTGACACATTTTAACTCATTAATATTGATGAGGATCAAAATATAGGACAAATAAGGACTCCATTAAGGATTAGGTCCTTTTTGTCTTTAATGGTAAACCTTAAAGAGTTTAAACCTAGATGGCAAACTCAAGTTATTTTGAAGCCTGATCACATAATTTTCACATGCTAAAAAACCTAACACTTAAGTAAACACTACTGAAGCAAGGTCTAAACTTTAACCTATGCAAAAGCTCAAATCTTTGGAGGTTGACGCAGTGGTTCTAGTGGAAAGAAGCTTAAGAGGGAAGCACATGCAACCAATGTCAACACTATCAATAATTTCATTGGCTCCTTTTACTATGAATGTACCCATATGAAAACCCAAGATCTCATGTAAGACTGTGTTAATAACCTAAAAACTCACAAGGAGAAGCTTTTGGAATTAATTTCATTGTTGGACAATTTGATGAATGAAAAAAATGCTACCACTACTCAATGGAAGAGGGTGGAATCCAAACAAACACTTGTTGAAGCCTTTCAAACTCTTGCAAATGAAGGGATAGTGGAATTTGAATGTGTATGCAAGGATAACAAGTAATTGAATAGTAAGTTATTTGTCACAAAACAAAAGCTTATTGTTTACAGATGAAATCGTGATGTTGCAAAGCTTTTGCTTTCTAAGTTTCAAAAAGGTGTAGTGCATCGAAACATTGTGGTTGCGTTGCCTTCCAATCTAGTTTCAAATAATGATGTAGGGTTTTAGGATTGTTGAATGGTTGAACGATGCACTTTTATCATTATTGGTGTGTTGCTACACACTTCAGCATTTCAAAAAAAAACATCAAGCCAAGTTGTGAGGAGGAGATGCATGAAAGTTGGAATTTTGTAGGAATCTAGAAACATACGACTTCTCTAGTTTTGAACTTCTTACTTAGTTCAAAATCAAAGAGCTTCCCACCTAAATGCAAATTTCCATTGCAAGGTACAACTTTCATACTTTATGTTCATTGTTGATAGTTTACAATAAAGTGTGAAACTCAAAGATGTTTTGAAATCCACATCTTGTAATGCATAGCACATAATTATCCTCAATTTTAAATTTGTGATCTTGCCTATGAATTCATCATCTTACATTGTCCAAGATTGTCTATTTAGATGCAAACACACCCCTAATTCATGCCAATATAAGGTTAACTTAAGTCAACCTAGGTTAAAGGACTTTCAACTACCCAAGGTAGACTTCTGGGCGACCAAAATTGGGTCTATTTTAGTCATCATAAAGCTTGTGGCAATGGAAAATTTTCAATTGTTGCAAACTTAGTGACCAAAAATTTTTGGTCGCCAAACCTCTGACAATCATCACCAATTGTGTGGCAATTGCAAAAAATTCGATTGCCACACAATTGGCGATGGAATGTTTTAGGTTGCCAAAATGATTGGTAATGAAATGTTTTTGGTCACTAAGCTTGTGGCAATTGAAAGCATTTCCTCGCTAATTGTGTGGCGATTTTTTTTTTGGTTGCCGCACATTAATTCACAAATATGGAACAACCATTTGTTTTGATGGTTGGGACAACGTTGCATGACATCCATTGTTGAATGTAATGTTTGTTTCTCTAAATGGTGATGTATTCATAGGTTCCATTGACACAATTGGGGAGTGGAAGGATGCCCATTACATATGTAATGCATTGGTTAGATACATCGAATCATTGGAGTTGATAACATTGTACAAATTTGTATAAACAATGCTTCGAACATGAAAAGTGCAGCTGACCTTTTAATCCATTGTTTTCCAAATCTTTATTTTTTAAGTTATGTTTTTCATTGTTTAGACTTGCTATTAGAAGATTGGGGAAAAACAACTTGGGCAAATCAAATTGTGAAAAAAACGAAAGTTGTTGTTTCTTTCATATAACAACACCATGTGCCACTATCAATCTTTCATTGTTATGAAATGAACTTAATACTACTAAACCCCACTAAAACACAATTTGCAACCAATTTTTTAATGGTTGAAACATTATTCAAGCTCAAATCTGCCATTGAACAAATTATTGCCTATCCCAATTAGACAACTTTTGTCAATTTATTGCATGTTAATCATCGTTAAAAGTTGTTCATCAAGGTGACAATTGTTTGAACCAATGTAAAAAAGGACAAGTTTTAGAATATTTGTGCCAATTTTGTACACATGATGGAATCGGTCTTAATGTCATTGAAAGCATTTGATGGTAAACAACTTTGCATGGGGAAGGTATGGCTTGTCATGAAAACATTGGAGTGACATGTTTTATCATTACAAAATCCACCATTTGAATTGCCATCAAACCTTGCAAATGTGATTGAAGATCAATTTTACCAAAGGATGTTGACGACCAACCTACAATATGCAAGGGCACTTCTCAATCCATACTTGTTGGGTGAAGGTTGCCTACATGATGATGCAGATGTAAAGGGGGCCTTAAATAGAGTTTTGCAAAACAACTAGTACCCCAACCACCTATGTTTTAGCTTTAAGAGATTTTGCAAATTTTGTTAAAAGTTGTGGTCCATTTTTTAAAACCCCCACAATGGAAGACCTAGACTTGTTCCACATCAATGGTGGGATTTGATTGGAATTGGTGGACACACACTTGCACCCATTGCATGTCACATTTTGGCACAAGTGTGTTTTACATCGTCATGCAAGTGAAATTAGAGTTCATATTCATTTGTCCACAGCAAAATGTGAAATTGGTTAACATCAAATCGAGTTGAGGACTTAATGTACATATACACTTATAGCAAGCTTTTACAAGAATGACCTAACACCAACCCCACAACATGGTACAAGAAGAATATGTTGTTTCAAAATTCAATGTCCAATGTTGATGATAATGCATATGAAGACAACTCACTGGGCGAGGACCCCATAACGTCAAATAGCTGGATGAAGATGAAGTCGAACATAACCCCTTTTGCATTCCTTCATGATGACGAATTTCCATGTTCAAGATTGTTGTTTAATTAGATGGTTTGGCAAGTTGAAGGGTTTGACAATGGCAATGCAAATTTGAACATGCCTTTACAAGAAGACGATGTTCAAGTGTTTGATGCACCTCCCCAAGTTGTACATGCTCCAATGGCCCAAATTCAAAGCATGCCCATGGAATCAATGAGTTCCATGGAAGTGGACCCCCCAATTAGCTTGAACACACCATTTAACTCAAATCATCATTTCAAAACCAAATGCACAATAAACACTAATAAACATTTTAGACATACAAATGGACCCACTTGTCAATCCTTTTTATAACGTCATGTGTATACTTTTTATGACACATCCATAAAAAGTGGAATACATTTCAAAATGTTTGTATAACTTTGACATCATGTGCACGTTTGCATTTGATAAAAAAATCTTAAACATAATGTCATAAAAAGTTATGTACATATTTTAACAGGTATTCCACTTTTTATGGATGTGTATATTCTAACATTTCTCAAGTTGATGCAGGCTCTAATTTTTAAAAGATTTCACTGAAGAAAGTTGACATACTAATCTACCAATTTAGATGTGAGTTCATTTTAGCCCCTCATCCAATGACAGGTGTACTGTTTTATTCCATTTTCATTACAGGCTATTTTTTACTTCGCTTTTCCAAGTGACAGGCATTTTTTTCCCACCGCGTTTCTATAACGGGCATAAGTTCTTTTTGCTTGCGACCTTGCAAGTGATGGGTCCCAAAATCATGACTGGACTTTATTCAAATGACTGTTGAAAATATTTGTCAAGTTTCCAGAAGCAGCTGTTCATATCGTGGTGGTGTCGAGAATTGTGAGTGCTGCTGTTTCAACGCTAACACTTAACCAGCATCCAAGGTACAGCTGTTGGGAATGGGGACACCAATGTTCGTTGTATGTGATGTGTAAACCTCAGGTCCAGGGCATTAGGTACCAGAGTTAGTAGGATATTTATGTACGCTGAACGAATTTCAGTGACTGAGGGGTGATACCATACATAAAGCATCATTACAAATATAGCCTCCAAAGACAATAAGATGTGCATTATATCATACTAGGCATTTCTTTTTATATCATGCTAGGTATTTCTTTTTACATCATATGTCAATGAGACAAGTTATTAGACTAGAGACCTATCATTTTTGGAAGTCATAGGGTCGTCTATTGCGAAGAAAAACCGAATAATTTGACATTCTGGAAGTTGTACAAGGATATGCCCATGTGGGACCCATGTCCATGAGCTTTATGTGATTAAGCAAGAACCAATTTTTTAAGTTTTTTTTGTGAATGAGCAAGCAGCTCATGGTGTAATGGCTCTTCCCCCTTTGTTTTTTTTTGGGGAAAAAATCACCAAATGGTGTCATTAATTTGCTTTAAGGCAAAATTCCCCTTTTTTCCCTTAAAAGTCACCAAATTTCCCCCAATTAATGTGGCCATAACAATGGGTTTTTTTTTCAATTTCGTGATGTTGCTCAGGTGGGAATCATCCATAATAACATTTAGTCAATTTTGGCGATGTTCAAAATATGAAAGTAGAAAATCTTAAGCACCCTTTCATATTGTAGGCAATTGTGATGATTTTTTGCAATTTTTAAAAATAAAAATATCATTTTTTGAGGAATGTTCTTCGCAAGAACAGGGAATTTGCAACAGAATATTCCTGTTTCAAAATATTTTTCACAAAAGACGAAAATTCGCCGTCACAGTCCTGTATATTGGCTACTGCTTGTAATGGTCGTGTACAAAAGTACAGTCCCGTCGACCGGCTACCGCTGTAATGGTACTGTACAAAAGTATCGCCAGGAGAAATCTAACTGGGATACTCTTCTCGTCACAGTGGCTGGCAATACAACATTGCAAAAAATTACTGGGGGTCTTGAACGTTGGGGTTAGCAAACATGCACAAGTTGGCTCTTGATTTAATGCAAAACTTTGGAGAAACCTTGGGGTTGGATGAAGCAGTGACGCATTTGTTTGGGGTGCTGTTGTACTTGACGTCTGTATGAGGGTATCTGAATTATAAAATTGAACAAACCGAGGGTTTCAACTTTGGGGGTGACCAACATGCACACGTTGGCTCCTGATTTAATAATCTTTGAGGTTGTGGTGATGACATGATAATACTTTTTTGGAGTGCTTGTTGTAAATGACTCTTGAAATGCGGGCGGGTGGGGCGTGGGTGGGTAGCCTCGTAACAAATTTGGGCTTTGTGTTGTTTCACTCTACTACCTGATGATGAAATGACCAAAAAAGAAAAAAAAAGCTTTACATTTGAAACCTTTGTTATTTTTAGATATATATAAGATTCAAATTGTACAAAATATTGTCCAATTATCATCCAAAAGGAGATTTAATCAGTCACTCCTGTTTTTGATTTATTAAATTTTTGGAAGCAATTTGGGTGGATAAGCATTAAATCAGTTAAGCAAATGGGGAGTAAATCTTCGAATTAAGTAGTTAAAGGAAAAGTGTTTATTGAAAACTACCTTAATGTCAAAAGAAAAAAATGTTAATCTCTTGAAAATAGTTTTAACATATTCAAATGAAATAACACATATAAACATGTGTATGAAATTGGAAAGACACAAATTTATTTATTTTTTAAAAAGGACACAAAGATTTTGAAAGACATTTTTAAAAATAAATAGATTTGTTTCTCTTTCGATATCTTAGGATCCATTTTGAAACATTATAACTTGTAAAATATTTAGTTATTAAAAATTCCAATTTGGAATCGACCTCTAATTTGCAATTTGAGATTGTCCTTTTGTACGACCCACGACTATAGCTTATCCCACCTAAACCAACTCCGATGAAACAATCATCTCTGGAATTTGAACAAATGGATGGCTAGTTTGAAGCAATGTTTCTTTTGCTAGAAAGTTTTCACCAATTCTTTGACCTGAAAAAATCATGTACAAATAATATGTTTGGTGAAAAGTGGGCAAAGATTTGCAAAATCTGGTGAATTTGGCTTGGCAATCTGGCAAAATTCACCAAATTTTGAATAATTGTTTTTTCAAATCTCCAGATTTTATGACCAACCCCAGTAGGTAGCCAAGAATATAGAAGGATTCTGTTTTTTTCGTCTACTTCCATATTGAGTATGAAGCCAAAGTTGGCTAACTTATTTTGGGACTGATCACCACTTTGGTTACATCACCAAATCATTAAAAGAAACCCTGGTTTGAAATTTTGGGGGGTGACGAATATGCACACATTGACTTGGTTTAATGGGAAGCTTTGCGGTTAGGTGAAGAAGTGATACCTTTACGATAAACTTTCTCTAAACTAATATCTTTGGGACCGGTCGGAAGATATTAGTTTATGGAGGATATTAATTTACACAAATTATATGGGGGTAACAAAAATCATTTTGGAACCTGCCAGAGCAGCATGGAAGGTCATGGATATATTGATAGCTTCTTCCAAAAATCTAGCTCGGTACTTTCAAAGGTGTTTTCTATGATTTCATCGCTTTTTTGATGCCATATGTATGATGTATTAGTTTATAAAATGCTATGGGACCAGAAAAAAATATTGAATATCAGTTTATGAAAAATTATTAGATTAAATATGAGGCCTGCCACGGGCCTGTGCTGGCATATTAGTTTAGAGAGAATATTAATTTACACAGTATTAGTATAGAGAGAGTTTACTGTATTTGGGTGCTGTTTTGATTGACTTTGGCAAAGGGGGCTTCAACCTTGTGGTTGTAGGAAATAATAAAATAAGCAACCCTAAAGTTGACTTGTTGATGTGTGATCCCAAGATTTCGCCTAACTTTGACTAAACGAGCCATCACTTAATTCAAAGAACTCAAGCCTTAAGTTGACTCCTGGTTGAAAACTTGTGGTCAGGTGAGAAAGGCGACACCTGTCACAGACAGCATTGTTTTTTTCTGGCAACCTGGTGCAAAATTGCACCCGACTAAAAAAGTTAAAAGAAGAATACTCTTTTCGAGATTCTTGAAAATTTAGCGAAATTTGGTCACCTAAACCCTAAGCCCGAAACCCCAAAACAGAGTTTGCCAGACTAGTAGTGTTAAGTCAGGTTTTTTCTGCCACATTTGCTACTGTTTTGAGAGTTTTCCTATAACTTGTCAGCATCACGCTAAATCCTTTCTGGAATGAACACAATAGTGCTCCATAAGTAAAATGAAAAAAGAGCAAGGTGATGTTGCAATTGACTTTGGAACACGGTTGCTTCTAACTAGCGATTAATTGCAAAGAAGTACAAGACTAAGATGTCTGATTTTTGTCACATAATAGACATCTTAAGTGCCAGAAGTTTCTCGTCCAAGGTGACTTTTTATCACCTCTCCATTTCTTTGTCTATAATTTAACATAATGATCAGCCGTCCATTTCAAAAATTGATATTTAATTAATAGTCCGTATTTCCAATTTGTTTACTTAGGGAAGCCTAGTTTCCCGCCCGCCAATGATCCAATGTAATTGATTGGGTCCAATTATGTGTGTAAGGGTTTCTATCATCACGTCACAATTTCTCAACCCACTTTGAAAGCACCTGCACCTGGAAGTTTCAGTGAAAGGAGTGTGGAAGTTTCAGGTGCCAAGAGTTAATGCAACTTGCCGAGTCAGAAGAGACGTTCAAAGAATCACCACTTGACTTCAAATTCTGTATGCGAAAAACTCGCTTAAATACTCTTTCTTTCGCACACTCTCATGCATACAGCTTGAAAGATTCGTAATCCAAATGATGAACTGAGTGCAACAAGAAGATTGTGGTGTTCTTCTTTTGAGGAGTTCCTCCTGAGCTCTGCATTTGTAAGTGACAAATCTGGTCTAGGACAGCACTAGCACCAGTCAGCTATTGAAGCAGTAACACTGTGCCCTAAGTCTGTGTGCAGCTGCAATCGATGAGTACAGGTTTGTGCATTGATTCCGACCAATTGATCGGCTTCAGGCTGCCTGCACGAGAATCATACGAAAGTCTAGAAATCCAGCGTGCAGATTAGACAATTTCTACTCAGGTTCAGAATTACTTCCTGGATCATAACATCGACAATGGGACGTTCATCGGGCAGATACCTGTTCAACTTCCCGACACAGCTGTTTCTGGTGCTGCTGTTAAGTGCAATAGTGGATGAGAGAGCTTTCGTAATTGGGGTGAGAACTGATCATGGCCTGAGATATAGAGAAGCTGAGACTCGGACCAAGAAATTTGACTTCGAGGTAAATTAGTTCGTGCCCCTCATATAATTTGTCTTCATATGCCCCTTTAGTAGTACTACTACTACCCGAACAAAGCCGATTCTTTAGTAGTAGCAGTATTAGTAGTACTAATCGAACAACAGAATACTCTCTCGACCTGCCATTCACCGACATTAAAACCTGAACTAATTTGAAATTGTGCAAGACGTTTATGCTTTTTGTACCGGGATTACGTACGATTGTGAAGAGATTAACATTGCAGGCATGATGATGTGCTGATAATAATTGGTGAGCAGGTGAAATACACAACTGTAGTGAGGCTGTGCAACGCGACAAGTATTGTGACTGTGAACGATCAGTTCCCAGGACCGACGATCCGCGTCCAAGAGGGCGACCGAGTCATCGTCACTGTTCGCAATCATGTCGACTACAATGTCACCATCCATTGGTAAAACAAAAACAAAAACGTTCACCTTCCCCACTACATATCTATAACTTTTTTGAGGATCTTTGCAAAGAAAATATGCTTCTAGATTTCCCTACAAAATGGCTGTGCTTCTTATGTACAAGTGAATGTGAATTCCTTGTCGAAACTCGGCAGCAATGATCTCGGTTTAGACTAGAGAAATACCATACTTCATATCTGATGAGCAGTAGTACTGACTACTACAAATGGATCCTGCATGCAGGCACGGTGTGAATCAAAGATTGTCAGCATGGAACGATGGGCCCGACTATATAACGCAGTGTCCGATTCAACCAAACCAAAGCTACACCTACAACTTCACAGTGGAGGGACAAGCGGGAACCGTGTGGTGGCATGCTCACATCAGTTGGCTCCGTGCCACTCTTCACGGCGCGTTCATCATCGAACCCAATCGTGATAACCTGTATCCCTACCAACACATCCTCAAAGGCAAAATCTTCAAAGACGAAGTCGTCCTTCTTGGTACTGCTAAAATCCTTCAAAGACTCGAACTTGTTTTTTCTTCTTCATAATAATCTCTGCTAGCTTCCAATTTATTATGCTACATCGATTCACGGTTTGACACACCACAAACTTCATACGCTTGATCTAGACTGAAGTCAAGCATTCAAAACACAAGAAATTTTTTGGCATTCCCTCGTGGAGGGCAAGGATTGGAAACCTCTGACAAATTGAAGTGGAATTAACAAAACAGAGGGAAATTTCTCTCCTAGTGAGTCGTGGGACCAATATTTCAATGTTCTATTCTCATTTTCCCATTGTGAAACAAAGCAATCATTGTATCTTCCCATTACCAAACAAACCATTTCATGAACTTGCATAGGGGAAATAGGGACTCAACTCCACAATTTTTTCGTGTTTGACGTTTACAGGGGACTTTTGGACACAAAATGTGGAGGAAATTTATACAGAGGTCGTTGAAACTGGCACTATAAGTGTTGCAAATCCCTACATATATGCCAGTGCGATCAATGGACAACCGGGTCCCTTGTATCCTTGTTCTGAAGCAGGTAGACCTCGATTCTTGTACAGTAGCCTGCGTTCATAAACTCCTGATAATTTTGCTGGAACTACAATGCACTTTGGAGTTTCTTTTTTTGCTGTCAGGCAAGCAGTAATTCATACCTGCCAGGGGATAACAATTTGTGGTCGGACTCTCGAGAATCTGTGTTCTCTTGATCTATGAGGAGCCTATGGCTTCAAGCCGTGATCACCACAGTCACATAATTCTTTTCACAATGTATAAATTATAGGTGCCCATGATAAATAATGAAAGTAGGAGCTAAATTTTCAAGCGGAAGCACAATATTTGGATTTTCTTTTGTCTTGGCCAACTGGGTTCTGGTATTTAAATGTGCTGCATGGATCAGTTCGCCACTACCGCTAACTCACGCATGAACCCTGCATTTCTTTCTTCTTCAGGTACGTACAGGCTGAAAGTAAAACGAGGCAAAACATATCTGCTTCGCATCATCAATGTATCTCTTCTTGATGAGTTTCTATTCGCGATAGCAGATCACACCATGACGGTTGTGGAGGTAGATGGCGCCTACACAAAGCCATACAACACATCGGTGGTCTTTATCTCTCCCGGCCAATCCATGAATGTTTGGGTTACTGCAGACCAGCCAGCAAATCGCAGTTACACCATACTATCTGCAAGTTACATTCCAAATCTCTTGATTGCCACGGACCGGTTGAATGCTACGGGAGTGTTCGAGTATGAAGGCTCGTACTGGACATTCAATCCCCCAGCTACTAGTCCAACTGCATCCTCTGATTCAAATACTTCAAGACACCACCACCACCACCACCACCACCACCAGCAGTTGCAGCCTCTAGTGACTCCCAGTTCTTTTCCTGCACAGAATGACTCAAACTTTGTCGACATGTTCATAAGTCAGATCAAAGGGATAGGTGCTGATCCACAAGGGTCGAAGTCGAGCAACCGCGTGCCGCTGCCTCTAGAAATCGACAGAAACCTCTTCTTCGTATTGTCGGTCAACGCGCTTCCGTGTCCCTCCTGCACAGGTGGTAACACACCAGGTTTCCGAAATGCAGCAGCAATAAACAACATCAGTTTTGTTACACCCACTTCCACAGCTATACTTCCAGCTTATTATTACTCCAACAAACAGAATTACGCGAATAAAGATCTACAGCATGTCTACACCACCGATTTCCCTGATTTTCCTCCTTTAGTTTACAACTACACAGGGATGCAAAAAAATCCACTTCAATATGCGGATGCCAACACAGGAACAAAGGTGAGTGTTCTCGAGTACGGTTCACGGGTACAAATCGTGTTTCAAAGCAGTTCTTCTCTTGTTGGTCCCGAGACACACCCGATGCACCTCCATGGCCAGAGTTTCTATGTCGTAGCTACGGGGTTAGGGAATTTTGATGAAGCTAGCAATGTGCAAATGAATCTGGTGGATCCACCTCTACGAAACACCGTTGTCGTCCCAAGTGGCGGCTGGACAGTGATTCGGTTTGTTGCCAACAATCCAGGTACATACAAAAACCATACACGTAATTTCGTATGCAGATGTCCAGTTCCTCTGAAAACTCTTCTAGCTGCAATCTCCATGTCTCTCTCTGTCCCAGCTGATCTAGATCAAAGTATTGTCCAGGATCTAGCTGTGATTCTCCCGTTTGAAGAACAGAGCATCATATAGGACCTAGCCATGAGTCTCCAGCAGAAGACCAGAGTATCATCTAGAATCTAGCTATGATTCTCCCAGTAAACTTGCTAGATCAGAGTATCTTCTGCGATCTAGCTATGACTCTCCCAGCCGAAGACCAGAGTATCATCTAGGATCTAGCTATATTGATTCTTCCAGCCGAAGATCGAAGTATGACCAGGGGTCTAGCTATGACTCTCCCAGCTGAAGACCAGAGTATCATCTAGATCTAGCTATGATTCTTTCAGCTAAAGATCTGAGTATAATCAGGGAATTAGCATAATTCTCCGAGCTGATCAAACATCAGAGTATCATCATCTGGGATCGAGCTATGATTCTCCGAGCAGAAGATCAGAGTGTTTGGGATCTAGCTGTCGTCCTCCAGCTGAATATCAGCCTAGTAAATCTGGAATTTAGCTACGATTCTTTCAGTGGAAGTACTGGGTCTAATATCTGGGATCATACAGATATGACTTTGTCCTAACTAGAGAACCTAGTTTCCGGGATCTAGGTTCTCTGATTCTCCCAGCTAGAGAACCTAAGTACATCTGGATTGCTGCTTGCGTATACGAGGCTTTAGCTGAAGATCATAGAATCTAAGTTCTCGAATCTAGAAAACATAGTAGATCAGGGATTTATATAAATTCTAGCTCTGATTCTCCAAGCTGAAGATGTGTATAAAATCTAGCTACGTTTTTCCCAGCTGAAAGATCGTACTATCAGCTAGGATGTATAGATCTGTAGTATAATACTACCCATATTCTGGGCAGATATGATATTTTAGTTGCAAGAGTTGATGTGTACATGGAAACAACTACCACTTGTACTAAAAGTGCTGGGTTTCTCCCATTAAACTCATCAGGTTTTGGGTATGTTGTGGTTGCAGGGGTGTGGTTCCTGCATTGCCATATTGAGCTGCATATAACATGGGGAATGGAAATGGTATTCATCGTCAAAGATGGAAAGGGTCCCCAACAAACCCTTCCCCCACCACCAGCAGATTATCCGAAATGTTAACTCGATTAGTAGTAGTACTTGTAGGAAGAGGGCATTTCTAGTATTGTGTTTTGACATAATAAGGGTTTGGAGTCTAAAGTTTGGCTACAAAAAGATGCGAGACTGATCTGACGTTTTGTTTCCCTTCGGTGTCAAGTGATACCGACTTTCCCACTTGGCCCCCTCCATCTTAGTTTTTAGTTCGATCTGTTAGAGATGCGAATTGCCTCTTCTAGGATCCAATAGCCATGGTCATTTAACATTCATTTAAATACATCGTTTCATTTTTTTCAACAACTCACCTTATTTGGCAAACACATCCTTGGGTTGTACCTTACAAGCCACCTCACTGAAATTGAACGAAAAGTGGACCCAATTTAATTTAATTAAAAAGAAATTTTAACTATGATTTTTATTATTGATTGTAGCACATGAGCATTATGTTTCTGATTTTTATATATATTATGCAAAATTTTATACATTACATATCTAGATTACACAAGTGAAAATTTTATATTTTTGAAATGTTTAACACATGGTTTTCAGATTCTTGACTTTTTATCATTAAATGTCAAATTATATCATTATTTTTTAAATTAATTTCACTATAATCATAAATTTATTACCTAAATTATTAAATTTTTTTTTAAATAAAAAATATTACAAATTTGTAAACATGAATGCAATGGTCTTTTAACATCTTCTAATCTTGACTTTTGAAAATTGTTCAAAGTTTTTTTATTATCTCAATCCACTATTTAGAAAATAAATTTAAATTTTTAATTTTTAATGAGAATATTTATTTATTTATTTTCTTCTTCTTCTTCTTCTTTCGAACAAGGAAATTTTAAGTGTTACTTTTTCTTTTCTTTTTCCCCTAACCATTCATTTGAAATAGTTTTTAAAAACCCAATTGAAATTTCAAATTGTATATGATTTGGATTTTGTTTTAATATAAAATTTAAAATGAATTTTTTTCATTAAGTGAGTCTTATGTTGTCCTAAATTAATTGAGTCAATTTTGAAATTTTGAAATGCGACATTTTTAACAATACAACCCAAAGATGGGTTACCCTATTATTTAAATTTAATTTTTGTCCAATTTTTATACATAGTCTAAATACATAATTTTTAAAAATCTTAAAAAATTTCTTTCATATTTTTTAATATTCAAATTTCACATTGACTTTTCGATGATTGTCACTACAACTACATCACAAATAGGGGGAAGAGGGGGGAGGGTATATAGATTCATCCACAAATTTATTAAGATTGAACATAAAGTTTTTTTATTTGTTTCAAGTTCTTGAAATGGATTGAAATTGAAATCATTTGACCTTATGAGTGTAGGTATGGTTTATAGGGTCAAAGATTCGTATCAATATTGGTATGAACATTGATATCAAATATTAAACCAGTCTCATATGACCTAAATAAAAGAAAAAAACCTTAGAATAAAAAAATCAATGATGAGAACCCATCCATCAAAAATATAAAGCAAATGGGAACACAAGTAGACACAACCCAAAGACAAAACAAAAGCAAACAATCAACAAAAATAGGTTAAAATATATGCAAAGAGGACTTATGGTTACAAAATGACAGTCTTCGCAATCAACAACACAACCTTAAGTCTAGTACCAACTTAATACCAATGTGACCAAATAAGAAGTCACTTGGATTTTTATAGTGTGAACACTAGTTCATTTTAAAGTTTAAGTTTTGTTTTGAACCATTGCCAACTTTCTTCATGGAAGCGACAAAGTTTATCATCATTGTTTCTTAGTGGTTATGAGTTGGAAAGTTTGTTCTTATGTGTTATGTGAAACAGGTTGGTAGTAGACGATGGGTGGCCAAAAGCGATTCAAGCATGCAAGGGAAACAAGAATAAGAAGTTGTTGGACCAAAATAAGAAAGGTAATTCAAAGGTGAAAAAGGAGGTTTGTTTTTGTTCAAATTGTTGCAATTTGTGTAGAAGAAAGAACTTACAAGAATATGTAGTTGTTGTATTATTTTTCCATTGCACCAGTGATAATATCATGGTAGGCTCTATGTTCTTATTAGAGTTAAGAATTATAAAAGGTTGATGTTGAAGGTTGCTGATGCCAAAAAGAAGTATCAGCTATAAAACTAGGAGCATATAGAAAAGTGCATCTATAGGGGACTTTGGTGGAACCTTTCTTGAAAATCCAATGGGTAGTTCATACATTTGAGTGGGAGCCTGAAACCTTAGTGGGTATCCTTGAACTGGACAAAATGTGAGTGAGAAAGGAACATGATGGGAAAGATCATAGCAAGTATCCGTAGATCCATACTTCGCATAAAATTCTATTTTTCTTGAGTAGTTGCAAACCAACTTGGCATACCTTGTTTAGTTGTAGATTTGTACCCAAAAATTGATCTGTTTTTAAAGGCTAGACCAAGCATTTCTCTACGTTTATCTCATGCAGTAGGGGGATGGATTAGCATCTCATAACAGACCAAATGAACATTGAAAGCGCTAACCTCAAGCCAGACCTTATTAACTCATGTATTCCCAATACAAGAATTTGTTCCCAACAACAATGGAAGACTCCTACTGTAGCATATTTAGGAGAGGTTAATAAGCATATACAGTGTGAAAATTATCATGGTATGTAAGATCACATACTCTAGGACTGAAAAATCAAGGTGTTGTGACACTACCTGTTTGATGAAAGATAAATTGTAAACATTAGGAGTAAGGATTTGTGATCAAGAGATGGTTTTAGTACCTTTTTTTTTGTTTACACAAGTACTAGCTAGTGGGAATGTGAGGTAATACTTGACTCACTCCTAACTCCTTGAGGGACTCAAATGTGAGTCCAAGTAGAAAATAGCGAAAAAGCGAAGAGTTAGGGCACGCTCCCTAGCTCATAGCATTTTGAAAGGTAGAAGGGCGTGCTGAAGCTCCAGGATGGGACTAGGAAGAGTTAACAAGCTTCACTCGCTTACATGGGCTTGCACAAAACCCACACAAGGTGGTTAATGCATAGTTGGAGCACTTTTGGTGCTAGGACGAGCCACAAGCAACACGGACACACAAGACTCACCACGGCCCGGACTTGGGGGGAAACCACCACCTTCCCCCTTATAATATACTCTGTGGCTATCCACAAAGCCCACATCCAAATGGTTTTTTGTCCCAGAAATCCCAAGTGGGAGTCCCAAAATTGCCCAAGTTGGGACTACCATGACTTTGGAGCCCCATAACTTTGCAAGTAGACCTTCGATCGAAATGCAGTCTAAAGTTAAGTTGTAGCTCTCATCGAAATCTTTCTAACGGTATGTCGCAGGCCCTTTGCAAACAAGTAAATCAGGTCGATTCCCAATTTTTTGTGATCAGGAGTCAAATTGCCAATTTGTCTCCCGGCCTTTCTTTTGGCCATAACTTGTGTTTCAGATGTCCAAATGAGCAATACGAGCCCATTTTAGACATCTACGTTCCAAGAGCTTTCTAATGATATAAAAAACGTCACAAGCCATTGAGTTTTGACCCCTAAAATCGCTCTCTAAAATTTTGGGAGTCCATTTGGGAGTCCAATTCCCACCATGGGAGTTCACTTGAAAGTGTGAGGGTTGATTCCCTCCCACTCTTTGCACTCCCAGGAGCATGTGATGTGACTCCCAAGTCTCCCACTTGGCCCGCAACCTTGTAACCCCTTGTTTTGGTCGCGAACCCAAGGCTAGGGTTGCGACAATACTAGTTTCATATCTATTTATATCCGAGGCAAATACTTGCCATATACCGGCCCAAAAGTAATATTGACCCTAATACAGGCCTCCTAAATGATGGCATCTGCCAGCCTATGCCACATTTAGCTTAAAGGTGGCACACCAAGCAAATTATATGTGGCATCCATGTGTAATGTGTATTGAAAAGGTAAATACATTTCAAATTTTGGTTAGGCAATCGTGTTGCTTGGTTGCAAATATGCCTTCAAACGCAAGGTTGGTTAGTGACTTCCAATTCAAGTTCTTCTCTCATTTCAAAATGGAAAAATCCGACTTGACTAAAGTGGAATTTGCAAATGACGTCGCCAAACAAGATGAGAAGCAACGAAAAGCCTAGTACCTTCCCCTCATCGAGTCCCAGGTGTAGTTGAACATTGTCATGTGATCTTATGCGTCAATGTTCTACTTCAATTCAATCTCAATTTCATAGTGTCTAACCAACTTCATGTGATCTCGCTCCACATCCCCAATCTCGTTAAGTGACCAAAACCTTGACAAATGGGCGCGACATAGATCCAAGATGTTACGAATGAAATCCCTTGGACACAGATGAACAAGTTAAGCAAGCATTACCAACGACATCTTCGTCATGGCGACCTCATTGTTGGAATCATGCTCAGCTTGGACTTGATGCAACTATCCAGGGTGATAGAGAAAATTATAAAGTTGTGAATCGTCACATCTTGATCTTCAACGGATAGAGCACTGAACACGTCACAAGCCCAACTACCTTAATTTTCAATATGTCCTTTGATGGAGGCGATCGTCATCCACCATTCATCAACCTTGATGTATGCATTATAGTCCAACTTGTTGTAGGATGTGTCCATGTTATCATGGTAGATGGAGATGTCGATATAAATATTGCTAACAAACACCTCAATTTGTATCGTCTACTATGACATCACCAAGTCTTAACATTGCAACTTGGCAAACGTGACCTACATCATTTCGAATAATGGGGCGATCGCAGTGCATAGGATCCACCACGCCGGCAACAGAACTTGGATTATTTGCTTATCCTCGATGTATTGCAACAGCTAGCAACGATGATGGAGAAACCATTTGAACATCTTCTCAAACTCCACCCATCGCGTTATGTCCTTGGGGCATTTCACACCATCCATCTCCATGATTAAATTTACCTAGGCGCACAGGTAGACCAAAAAAGCATGTGCAATCTTGTAAAACAAACCATCCATCATTGCCTTCATGACCTTCTTAATGACAATATCCATTTGATGAAGAACGCACCACACACGCAAGATATTATTGGTCGCCTCCTTCTCAAGTAATGTCATGAGGCCACCATGGCAACTGGTCATGGTGTTCTTGCTATCGTTACACACCAAGATCAATTTGTCGTGCCATTTCGGGAATAAAACATCTAGTATCTTCACAATCAGTGCCAAGATGTTGACTGCAATATGATGCCCATAGAACAAGACAATCATAAAATGCAACTTATGGAGGATACCATTGACACCCACTCATATGCGAATGTCAAAGTAGGAAGAATTATAGTGGGGGGATCGTCACCTACAATGAAAAATGCGAAGACACATGGTTGGGACAAGATCTTAGAAATCTCTCTTTATTAATTCACTTGTTTGTCCATCTAGGTCCCGAAACCGAGGTCCAAAACCAAGGTCCTGAAACCGAGGTCCGTTACCGCGCCGAGCTAGGAGATTTTCGAATCGAAAGCAGTGTCTGTCTGTCTGTCTGTCCGTCCGTCCAGGTGCCGATCTTGGTTTCAGGACCTCGACGAACAGACAGGACTAGGTCCTGAAATTGAGGTCCGGCGATCTACCCAGGGTTAATACCAGGGTTTTTTTTTTTTTTTCCCCGCCCTTTTCCGGCGGGCTGCCCAGGGTTAATACCAGAGTTTTTTTGTTTTTTTTTGTTTTTTTTTCCGCCCTTTTCCGGTGGGCTACCCAGGGTTAATACCAACGTTTTTTTTTTCCTGCCCTTTTCCGGCGGGCTGCCTAGGGTTAATACTAGGGTTTTTTTTTTTTTTCTCTACCCTTTTCAAAGAATCCGAGGGACTTCACAGTGTCTGAAAGTCACGGGCACCCACTAGTCATTTATAGATCGACAACAACCAAGACGCAAACGAACTAGGAGACCATATGGTCGTTCAATCCCATCAATTTGGGATTCTTCGTTCGAACGCAATGTTGTTTAATAACAGCTATTGTCTGCTGAAAGGAGAGACCGGAGGATGTGTGGTTGATCGCCAACCAAAAGCACAAAGGATTTTTTATGGTCAAAAAATATGTCACATTGCCTTCATCAAGTTGGAAGAGCCTCATTGCATTTGCCTTCAAGATGGGCCGATTATCCCCATCCACAGCATCATCGTCAAGGTGGAAAATAAGGTCCCCAATTAGCTCATCGATTATTTTGGATGCGATCATCATCTCTAGGACATCATTGGTCATGCAAAAGAACCGATTGATAGTGGCCTTCTTCTATCGGTCGAAGAACATCTACTTCTCAACTTTAAATAAGCCTTGATATTCAAGCCATCCCTCCACATGCTACTTCTCAAGATGCTTGCGACAAAGTTCGGGGCGGTAAGGTGGTGTAAAGAGGCAGAAAGATTCTATTTGCATACACTTGCAGCTAACGTCATCACCACTTCGACCACTATAAATGCAAAAATTGCATTGAATACATGACACATCCTTCTTCACATCACACCCCATAATTCTAAGTCCATATTCCAAGCAATGGGAAATTTGGAACAACATTGTATGCTTCGCTAATATCTTTCAACACAACAAATACACATGCCAGTTGCCACAAACACACGAACACACCGCAAACGTTTCTACGAATAAAAACTTTAAAATGGCACCCATGCAACCTTAGAAGTGGCATAAGGTGGCACTGTGACAAGTTGTTGCCACTTTTTAAGAGGCTTGGTTTAATATCAATACCAGACTTGTATCTTAAAGTGCCAATATCAGTACCAGTTGGTTTCAAAAATAATTGATACCAAACCAACATTATACCCTACTTTCAAGTATTAAAAAAAAATTGCATTAATTTTTCAACATTTAAATTCACATATTTAAATTGGCCCTTTCAATCTTTGACTTGAAACACATCCTTAAAAGAAGCAAATAGTGCATACCGGGGTAATGAGGGCTTGAGATTTGGATTTGAAGTTACACCCATTTGTTGGAATAATGAGATTATTATTTTGTCAAATCCAAAATTAAAATTGTGAAAAGAAAAAAATTTAAATAGTGTCAAGGTTTTAAATAGTGAAGTCGATCTTTTTTGAACTTTTAATAATTACATTAAAGTTTGTAGGTAATTGTTAATTATAATAGTTGTACTTCATATTTAAATTATTTTCATTTTTATTTGTTGTAAAATTTTGTATTCATATAATCTTTAGCATTGGGGAGTGTGTAATGTGCACACAAAATAAACTTGGCTTTTAAATTAAGCCCACAAGTTTTTGAATTTGAAAAAATGTGCTTACACTAAAACCAAAAAAAGATTTAGAAATTTAAATACTTGACTTTGTTTATTATTTATTGTTTACAATTTAACGTCCATTTGGGACTAAAGAGTCCATTAGATGAAAGGTAGATCATGGAGGACAGATTGTCCTCTAGGCAACATACCATAAACTTGGCTAGGGTGACCATGTTCGTAGTCTGCATGAGCTCAGCAAAAGTGCTAGTGTGGGTGAGGGACAAGGCCGAACAAAAGCGTTCCCTGACTTTCTGTGTATTTGGACAAACAAAGAGCAAGTGTTCTTCATCCTTAACCTTCCCCAAATTGCAACCTTGACAAAGCTCTCTGTGTATGGCAAATCCTTCCACGCACTTAACACTACCTTAAGCTACGAGTTGCCACACCGAAATCAAGCCAGAGCTTTCTACAGCTGAATACAACTGATGTCACACAATTAGCTTTCGTTCTTGTACGACATACCCTTGAAACATAAATATTTTGTCTACACGCTATTCCCGATCTTGTTGTTGGTGAAAAAAATTTCAATGAAATCTAACCGCATATTATGTTTCACCCTTTTGACACTCAACATTATGTGGGGAAAACCTGGAGGGGGTGGGGCCCCAACCTCCTGGTTGATCGGGCTTCTTACCATATATCTAACACCAACCGATTACACTAGTTGTAGCGTGGCCAAATTAACCATCCAAACTCCCACCTGTACGTTGTGCGTATTGCACCAAAGCACTTGGCTTTCTACCCAACCTCGCACCCCTACTAGACGAGTCAGATGTATGTGCGTTCTCCCAAGAACCATTTCCAATGGCAATTGAACAGTCCTCGCTTGGAGCGCATGGGTCACTACAAGCTGAAGCGTCGTTTCTAGCGATGATTGATCCAAAGGCAGAGAACCTGCCATCTCCTGGGATTGATTCTTAAATAGCCATTTTTTCACGAATCTAGCCCAACATTTTTTTCCCATAGTAAGCATAGCAAGTTGGGCTTCCCATGCCTTTCCCAAGATGTGATCTTTTAGTGACCATGCTCACACGGTTATAATACAACAATGTTTGTCCCCATGCAAAATGTTCAAAGGGGAATTTGCGAAATTTTGCCAACACGATGGACGTGCTAGTTGTTTTTCGCACCCCAAGCAAGGACTTGAGGAACCCTCAATATACTACTTCAATAACCCTTTTTGTTTTTAGTCCACCCAAACCTCATAGGCATAGCTTGCTATGGAATGCACCAACGTGTTGAAGAGGTCACAACATATCTTAACATCCATAATACGTAACTTCACACATCACCAGTTCAGTGTAAACAACGAGCGTCTACTAACAGCTACTAAATGTTCCATTCCACTGTCCACGTTCGAGGTGGTCTAAAGCGAAATCCCCATGTATTTGAAGGTCTCCACACATTCAATAACGTCACCTTTAAACATAAACTATTGGCATGGGTCAACAAAGTTGAACACCATGACTTTTGTTTTTTTCGCATTCACAGTAAGCCCACGTTTAACATAGAACTATTGGAGTGCGTCTAATTGTTGTTGTTGTCCCACCTCTAACTTTAACGTCAGGACGAGGTCATCTGCAAAAAGCAATAGCCATACGTGCACATCTGCTAAGGCCAGTCCATTGCATTCTCTATCATCCACGCGCCCCTCTAAGGCATCCAAATATAGCCCAAACAGTAGGGGGTTGAAAGGGCAACCTTGCTTCACACCTTGTTGGCACCTGAAGTTGGTGGTGACACCCTTGCTTGGGTGGTTGATGCTTATTGTATCCTTACCATACATCACTTGCAGGCATCGCAAGAAACATCCCTCCACCTCGAGGCCAGCCAACACCGGCCATAGCATTTCACGCGACATAGTATCAAATGCCTTTTTGAAGTCCACAAAACAACAATAGAGTTGCTTTTTTTTGCCTTGCTCTGTTCTATCAGAGTTTACAATATGAAGAGTTGGTCAATAGTGCAATAATTTTTGCGAAACCCAACTTGACCCTTAACACGTAGCGCATGTTGTTCAGCCCATTCGCTTAGCCTTTTGTCAAGGATCATAGCAGAACAGCTTTGCTAGAATAGGGTCAACAATTATCCCCCTGTAGGTGTCAAATTCGGAGGCATCGCCCCCTTTAAAAAGTGCATGGACCACTCCAGTGGAAAAGGCTTCTAAAAAGCCTTCCGCCAGAAAGCAGTTGAAGGTTGTAGTATAGCTCAACAAATGTGATATCTATGTTCAGGGTGTGGCTAGGTGGAGGTTTCGTCACCTAAGCCGAATGATCAATTCGCAACCATATGGTTGGTGAAGACTGGCCAATTAGACCACGGAAGCTTTCCAAAAACATAGCTACACTAATCTTGTCCACAACGGGTGCCTTTGGCTGGTACTTTTTCCAAAACCAAAGCACATCCACCTTGGCAAGCATACACATATGTTGGGTTCTTATAGTTTCCCAGACGATTATTTTCCTTTTTAATAAATTTTTAAGTTTACTTTCTTGTTGTTTAATGGTGTGTGCATTAGGGTTAGCTTTCAACCAAAGCCTCAACTCACATTTTACTATACGGCAATCAATGTCAAACCAGGGTTTATGGTAATGTCTCTTTCTGTAACTCCCTCTCGAAGGCTTGTTGCCAAAAGTAAACTCTAATGTAGCACCCACACACTGCTGCAATAGGTTAGCTAACCCATCTCCCTGTAGATGCCCAATCGAGTTAACAACCCATAGGTTTCCAAGACTCATCATTAGGGCAAGTTGATATTCTTCAACTTTTGATTTATCATATTTGAACCTAAGGAATAATTTTTTTGTTACAACTATATGTTGTGGTTCAACAAAGGTACAATCAATGTTCAACTGTATGTGCAACGACTTATGGTTAGAGTCTTCCCCCATCATATAGTATTGGGTATCATTTATTATCACCTCGAAGTGTGTAGCAATTTGCCAAATTATAAATGAGCCAACAATATAATTGATAGTGTTATGCCCCCCATTTGCCAAGCAAGTGAACTCCCCTAATTCCTCGCCGAGTGTTCAGCGATTGAGGATGAGTAACCCAGTGTCATAGCATAGGTCCAGAAGCTCGCAGCCCCAATCACCAACATTAGTGTCGTGGTTCTATCACTTAGCCACAACGCTTGGTTGTTTAGTCTCTACGAATTTAAGTGCCTATAATAGTTTACAAAGGTCGTTAATGTCAATAGTATCTAGTAGTGTTGCAATACTCGCATTAAAGTCCCCTTCCAATAGTACTATGCCCCTTAGAATTTGAACTTCAACAATATCTACTACCCAAGTTTTAGAACAAGGATTCGTTCTCGTGTTTGGAGCCAACAAGGGCAACGTACACCATGTCAATAAACAAGTCAGGGGCAACACCCTTATTAACCCATAGCCATATATAAGAATTGTGGCTTCCTTCCTTCCAATGTGATAGGTTTGGGCTGAAGTAGCTGTGAAAGTAAGCAACAACCCCCCCCCCCCCGCCCCACTATGTTTTATCACCTTTATTTTTCCCAATTGCACAATGCACGTTACCACAAGTGAATCAAACCCTTCAACATGTGACAAATGTTGGCCTGGGAAGTGCCAGGTTTCAATTAATAGGACAAGGTTAGCACGCTGAAACATCTCTAATATTTGCACCCTTGTTTTTAGTTTATTTACACCACCCTCGTGCATGTTCCATAATACCACGCATAAATCTCTCTGGTCCCCGTGCCCCTAAATAAAAGAGGGCGGGCAAATCCGAGTGCCATTGATGAAAAGCTCGGCTGCGCACCAAAAGGCGCACTTGCTTGCCGCTTTAACCTCTTCGAACAATAGTCATGGCTCCAACTTGTAAGCCTCTTGCATAGGCGTGAGGTCTTCGAACAAGCCCACCTTTCTCCCTGCCAGGCCCTTGCGCCCTCGAAGCATAGCCTGGCGGTCTTCGCTCGTTACAAACTTGAGTAGCACCACGCCAGGGCACGCGCTCACTGCCAAGGTGGAAGCACATGTGGTGGCAATGACCTTGGCACATAACCTCATTTGGCCTTATAACAACTATGTGTTGAGCCGTTACACCAACTCCTTCTCGATCTCACCCTCCTTGGCCTCAAAGCCCGTGAAGCGCAGGTTGAGCTTGTGTTCCTAATGTTTGGGCGCATTGGCCAGGGTCTCCAAAGCCCGGCTAATCACGTGGCGCACATTTTTGGCCATCACCGTGGTCCACTTGGGTTCCTTCACAGACGTAGCCTTGGCTGTGACGATCGTAGCCGCCTCGCACTCCATCAGCTAGTTGATTGCAAGGTTGCCAACGACCACAAGAGACGTAATGTTCTCGATGGCCGCCTCCATCTTGGACAGATGTGTGTCAATAAGTGAATTGTCGGTCTTGAAGCCCATGATTAGCCAATGCCTGTCAAGGGCTGCCTAGTACATCGCCAAAGGTGCACTATATGGGACGTTGAGCCCAACATTGTTGCAATGTGTTTTGGTAGTGTCTAGCCCGACATTGTTGCAATGTGTTTTGACAATGTGTGAAAATGTCCGATGCTACAGTGAAAAGACACAACAATAATGTGACAGCAAATGCCATCGCAGAGTTCTTCAAATCTTAAACCCTAAACATCAAAACAATAAAACATTGAAATCTTTAGTTCATTTTGAAAACCCTAAAATCTTATATCATTATAAAATTTGAAACTTTGAGATCGTGATTTCGTCTAAGCATAGGATATTTGTAACACTTGATGTTAAGTCAATGTTAAAAGAAAATCTAGGTGGCATCCTAGGTGGCACCCAATGTTAAATCAATGATATCATAATGTTATGTGAATGTTAGCTTAACATAAAATTTTCATGATAACTAGGTTTAAGTCCTAAATGGCTAGCATGATGTTAGGGGACTCAGCAATAGAGTTCCTAACACCAGGTGTGAACGCACCTTTAGAAATAATTTAAATGTGTTTTGGGATTTTTACCATGGTACCAACGTGGGTGCTGGTTCACCCAAGGCCATACCAACATGGGTCACACTGGGTAAACTTTTTGCCCAGTTACAAAGGATAGAAAGGAGCCCTAAAATCCGGAACCCCAAAATTCTCGTACACCTTCATGCCCTAATTCTCTTTGTGTCCATCTGCCAAACCGGGGATTGCTGTGCGCCATATCCGTCGTCGGGCTTGGTCTTTTGCAGACCCTTGTTGTTGTTGTCGTGGAAGACAAGGTGCGGAAGCCGGGGGTTGGCCATCATGCCGAAGCAGATCAGTGAGATCAAGGATTTCTTGCTGACGGCGCGGCGGAAGGACGCGCGGTCCGTGAAGATCAAGCGCAGCAAGAATGTGGTGAAGTTCAAGGTCAGGTGCTCAAAGTACCTCTACACCTTGTGTGTATTTGACACCGATAAGGCGGATAAGCTGAAGCAGTCGTTGCCCCCCGGCCTCACTGTGCAGGACTTGTGATGGGAACTGCCGTCGTTTTCGGCTGTCTCTCTACGTGGATTGGTGGCTTGTCGTCATCAATGTTTGAAGAGAATTTGTTGTTAGTAAGTAGCATGGAGAGAGAGCTGTTTGAGTTGTGGTGTATCGGAACATTCTTTCTATCCTTTTTTCTCTGGTAGTGGGGATATGTTATTTGAGAGTATTGGGTAAGTATTGAGATTTTATGGAGGAGCTTCTTCGCGAATGGCTGTGCAAATTTGCAAGGATTTCAACTATGCAAGATGCTTCATGAGAAATTCAGTGTTCTGTTGCTCTTTATCTGGCCGGGTTGGCTTGTGTGGTGCCTCCTGCACATGCTTAGGGTTTCAGCTTGATTTTAAAACTTTGATGCTGCAACCTGTATTGACCAGTTGGTTGGCTTGAGAGAACTTTCATAGAATCTGTTTTGGATCATTCAATTGTCATAAGAGTTTTTAAGATCTTTGATTTTTGTTTAATAGAAATCTGAAGTGATTTGGTGGCTTGTGTGGTGTTTCCTGCACATGCTTAGGGTTTCAGCTTGATTTTCAAGCTTTGATGCTACAATCTGTATTGACCACTTGGCTTGAGAGATAACTTTCATAGATTCTGTTTTGGATTCTTCACTTGGCATAAGAGTGTTTAAAATCTTTGATTTTTCTTTAATAGAAATTTGACGTGATTGTAGTAACTTCCATTTGCAGTCTCCTGCAACTCAATGAATCTACCATGTGCAAATGCATAACAATTTTTATGAAATTGGGATTTTGTGCGTATTGAGTTGGATGTCAACAAGTATAGGTGTCCATTGGGAGAATTGGAGTTGGGTGCTTCTTGGACTATGATAACATGGTTCATGTCCACCAAGCTGTGAAGTGTAATGACACTAAGTTACCAATTCAGATGCAGTGGTTAGAATGGGGCTTGTGGAGCTCAAAAACTATGTCTATGAACTTATGAAGGTGAAAGGCAGAACTATTTTCAGTTTTTGGTAGACAGACCATTTTATCAGAAGGCTGAGGATTCACTGGAAGCCTTAAGAATCAACAAGTTTTCACCTTTGTGTTGAATACATGTGCCTTTGATAATGGATACATTTTTTCAATATTAACTTTTTATAATTTAGGAATCTAAATGTATGTTTTTTTTAACTTGAATAAAACTCAATTCTTAATTCCATTTGTTGGATAGGCTTGCAAGAGGAATAACTTTGGTCCACCTTATGGTTTCCAAGCTGAGAGAGAAAATTGGAAGACCTTAACCACAGCTCAAAATGTGCTTGACTTCAGGGCTAGGAGGAGATTTTTGCTACTGAAGATTCCAGTGACAATGATAATCGGAACTGGTTTATCTAGACTGGGTGTAGGGTCCTTTTTCGTCACTAAGATAATTACATCACAGTATGACAATTATAAATGGTTGCCTGGTCAACAATTATGCACCACATTGACCAAAGTTTGATAATTATGGGTTAGAATGACAGAAGTTTGGGTAGTTTTAGTCATTTTTTGTTGCCGTCGGTTCTTGCAGCAGCATCAGACACCCATCGAGTGCTTTGTGCTTGTGCTTGTGTGCTTTGCAGGAATATGGCGATGACAGCATCGTGCATGATGATGTCAAGGACTTCTTCAATGATGCATATGCTTCCATTCCTTCTCCAACAATAGCAGAGGACTTGTTCCTACTCTGGTACCTATTTTGCTTTCACTTCTTTCTTCTTTCTTCCTTAGAGATCTGTGTTCTCATTGCGGTGTTTCCAATCCCTTTGTTTATGCAACGAAATCAAGGAGTCCATAGAAGGAAATCAATCATCCTGTAAGCATTTTCTGGAGTTTCTTCTTCGATAATATAATTGTAGTTTTCTCAAGTCTCAGAGATGTTGATTGGTCCTTCTTCTGGATCTCTTCTCAACAACAAGACATATCCTTCTTGATTCATTTTTTTCTGTGCAAGGGATCTTGCGCTTGGGGAGAGGTTCATCTTCAAGTGTTTATTTCTTCTTCTATCAGCTTTCCTCCCTCTTTTTCCCCTTGGTTCTGTCTGTACTCCAGGTTCCCAGGTTTTTGTTTCTCCAATTTAAACCCTGGTGGAGGCAACATGCTTCATATTGCTTGCTGCTGCTCACTGGAATTTCAGCTTCTTCTCATAAATTTGCTTCCAAAACAGGAGTATCATTTGCAAGTAGAGATCCATGCATCCGCTTCTTTTAGAAGGCCATATTCCCTCATCATCATCACAATGATCAGCAATGCAAACTAATGCAGTCTGATTGGGATCTTATTTTCTCATCAGAATTACATCAGTCTGAACTTCTTCCCATGTTGGTCTTTTCTCAAAGAAGTTGTTCAAGCTAATCCCGTGTTGTGGGACATCTGCATGGGATGTGTGTAACAAGGTTAATCATGACTAGGAGGACCAAGCTGGCAGTAGCAACAGCATCAACACCATTTTGAAAACAGACTCACCATTTGATTGTGAAATGTGAATTGGCTGACTCTGGGGTCAGTTCATTGGGTGGTGCAGGAAACTTGTGGGCCACTGAGCTTCTTACGCCATTATAACCAGGTTTGGGTAAAGGTTTTCCATGATGTCTCATCTGATCTTGATTTTGGCATTCAATCTTGTCCTCTGGAGAATAGTCTAAATGAACGAATCCATAACTCTTTGTGGCAATTATTTGTAGGAAGGGCATCCTAATGCAAGAGTGCCATCAATACTTGAGGCGCTGCAAAAGGGAAATCTCACACCTGAGGAAAGGTAAGGGAAGCTCATCTAGTATCCATGTTTTGAAGTCAGCCTTAACACATTTTTAGGGTGTACTGACTACATGTGCTCCTATTTATCTTGCTCTGGGGTTACACTTGCTGCAAACACGAGTAAAGGACATTATAAGAATAAAAGACTTCAGAGCAGGATCCAAGTATGATATAGTTGTTGTGCACACAATTGCATATATCAAAGGTCTCGAAAAGGCCAGTGTCTCTCCACAATGGTTGTGCTTGCCTCTGATGAATATTACCATCACAATTTAGTAACAGAATTTCATCTCCTAATATGGGGCTTTAGCTCAAGTCCTAAATCCATAACCCTCCTGTGCAGGTGATGACTAGGGCTAAGGATGAAGGCATCGTATTCCTTGATGGAACAGGACCAACATTCAAACCTGACATAATTCTTGTTTCTGCTGGGTAGGATTTGCTTTCCTATTTCATCACTGTTGTCTGTAATCTGTCTCTGTTGATTTTGCATGGTTTTTTTACCACTGTGGAATTCACTCTGAATAGTTCTAGTGATCTAGATGGGAATGAGAATCTGAGCTTGTAGGGAGTGTTATATAAGTACATCCCCTGTTTCTCTGTTTTGTTTGATAGAATTTGTTCACAGCTGTATTTGTTGCATTTGTAAGTCCACCTCCTCTCTTCAAATCTCAAATTCTTTGGAACCTTACAAGTATGATGCACATTTTGAAAATCCTCTAGCTGGGCTGCAATTCACAACTGGAACAAACTACGAACTAGTAAAAGGCATCAAAGAGCTAGCATCTGAGCTTTGCAGAGGCCGCTGTGTCTTCTTCCTGGAGGAGGGCTATAACCTTAGATCACTGTCCAACAGTGTGGCTGAATCTTTCCATGCATTCCTTGGGGAGCCAAGCTTGACAACCCTGCTGTGCTGTATGATGAGCCAAGCATCATAGCCACACAGTCTATTGATAAAGTTAAGTCTCTTCATTCCCTTTAGCAATGGGTCTTTTATTGTTCAATAGATATAGGAGAGTGGAAGTGTGTTAGTCTTTCTTGTCAAGCAAAATCAGATACAAACTCCAATTTGGTGATTTGGGGATCATTAAGACAGGAACCCCATCAAGTTGTGGAAACTGCAATTACCTTCCTGAAGGTCAAATGTGAAGAATGTATCAAGCATGGCCATCTCACCATCCATGGTGAAAGGGAATTCTTCCACAAATTCTTGACCCAAAAATTGTCCTGCTTCAATAATCTCCCAAGACCAACACTTCTATAATTTCTTAAGATTGGGTGGAATTGTTTCTTTTCCAGAGAAAATCAACTAATATGGGATCTTTCAGATGTGTTTAGGATGCCCGAGATATTTAGCTATTAGTACCTCATGAAACTGTTAGGGTTTCATGTTTTGTGAGTCATAACCTCCTGGAAAACTTTTTAAAAGGCTGTATTGCTAATTGCAAGTCCTGACTTGCCTTCCAAGTATTAGTGACATTAGAAGTTTAGGAGTTCACAACACTGCATACATGAAATAACAACAATAGTGGTTTCAATCTGGTTGTCTTTTGGTTGTCTTTGATGTATAGCTGAAGGAACTAGCAATTACATTTCATTGTTGTTTCAAATTTGCCAATTTTCCATCAATGTGTGCAATGGTGAGGATGATCAAAGTTGTTCATGGGAGGCTCCTTTGTGACCATAATCAAACTTGTTTGGCTTCCTGTAGGTAGTTGGTGTATGAGAACTTTTGGTGTAACATGAAAAATGGTTGTTATCTTGTTGATGTTGAAGATGTGAACAAGGTTATGAATTGTACAAACTGAACAATATTTCTTGGCAAACATCCAAGCTCAATTTGTTTCTCATCTTTGAACAACACAAGTTGCAAAATGCTAACCAATCCACCTTTGAAAAAATCAAAAACTTCAAACTACTGTGAATGTGGTGCCTTCATTGCCAACATATTAAAATGACAACCATTAGCCATCATTTTTTTCTCATAGTTATTATTGCAAGAGTTGCTTCCAAAGCTTTTTTTGGGATGTTGGGCCTTTAAATAGCTTCCATGATTTTATTTTGCAAACCACTGACTAAGCATGAAGAGGCACAAACTGTAGACAACTCTTTTACCTGAAACTTGGCCTTTTGCATAAGCAAGTGGTCTCTATGGTGTGCTTTGAAAACTAAAGGTTGATAGTAATCCACAATATAGGGGTTAGTGTGAGGAGTGAAGCTCTGATTCTTGACAAGCACACACTATTTGGGATTGCTTTGTCTGTTGAATTGGAACATCTTGGACCGTCAATTGGTGATGTGGATAACCAAGAATGCCCTTAGACAGGGTACAATTGATAGTCTTTGTAATGTCCTGAAGTGTGGATCTTGTTTCTATTCCTGTTCCTGCAGGTAGGGCAGTTGAAAGAGGCATAAAACAAAGCTCACAATGTTGAGCTGAAGTTGTTTTTGGAAGTTCACTTCTCTCCTCAGGTATTGTCACTCTCCACACCACCTTCAATCTTTTCATGTGTCAGATTTATTGTTATGATCCTATTTGTTGAGACTTTCTGTTATTGAAGTTTTTCTCTTGTTCCCTTGACTCCTACAAGAGATGTGCTTTATAACTGTCTCATCTTTTCTTTTGTTTCCAGGAACATATACCAATCCCTCCTCCTGAGAAAACTCAGGAAGATGTCTTATTTTTTTCAAGCTCTACAATCCCAAAAAAGAGGAGTTGCGGTGACCTTTAAGCCTCACATGGGTTAGACAATGATATCTGTAAACCACGAGCAAATTCAGTTTTTGTACACTGTTGGTTGGATTGCCTTTCTTTTACACAGTTGATTCTTAGATTTTTCTCCATTCTGCTGAGTTTGAATCATTAGAAAGCATCCTTGTCACAACTCTGGGACTGATCTTTATTCTGAAAGGGAAATAGATCTATCCCCTGGGGGTGCATGATCTGAAGCTCCTTGACAATTTTAGCATTTCATAGTTTATTGAATTACAATGAAAATCCAAAGCATTGATCAGCAAAATGTGAGAATTCGGACCAATTGGTTCAGGTTGGTGCTGGCAATGGCAATTGACATTACAAAACACTATATTATGATCGAGACATCCTTCAAAGCATTCAAGCAGCAACCCAAAAAAGTTATTTGTTCTAGAGGATATACAAAAGACGTCATGTCTCAAGTAGTCAAGCCAAAACCAATGATGATGAGACTTACAACTATAAGCAAAACTCATCTTTGGGTCTCTCCAGCCACTGGAAATGCACAACCTTCAAGCCCACCATGTGTAAACCTTTTGGAAACACATATGTCAACTCCACATTGTCAACCCATCACCAAAAACAAACTTTGAAGTTATTTCTTACAGACAAGAAAGCACAGTGTTTACTTGCAATCCATATTCAACATTCAGCAGATGCCAATGTATCATGCCATCAACAACAGACAAGTTTGAAGATTCATATTCAGAGCTTCACAAGGATAATACCTACCAACTGCATACATACTCCAAGAACAAAAGTACATCAGGATGCCGATATGATTCCTCCTCCTCCCTTGTGTAAGTTTTCTAGTAGCAAATTATGTCCCCATCTTCAAGCTAGACACAAAGGAAAAAATAGTGTACAATCAGTACCAAAGGTTCCATGTATGTACCTTAGAATGGGTTCAGCTTATTGGACATACCAAGCTTCAAAACACAAAATGTCCCCCAACAAGAGAGTAAAACTACTCTCCACGCTAATATCAGGCTCCAAAGTAACTCACTACCCACATTACATTTCTCTCGTGCAAGTTTTGGGAAGGTCAGTTCCCATCTATGGTAAAATTTATGCTTATGTTCCTAGTTGGTCTTGGATGTGAACTTCTTGTCAACAAGCTCGCACATGATATTTGGCTCAAACTTGATTTCCCACACAAGCTCAAAATGTTCACCAATTTAATTGGGGGGAAAGAAAAAAAAAAAACCCCACCCAATCGTATGAACAACATACATATGCAATCATAGGAAAAAAATGTACGTTTGTCAAAAAATGCTTTCAACACATATTCATAAACAACAATCATAAGATATTAGTAAAAATCCATATGTCAACTCTTAATTTATGTTGTACAATATATGATTCACATATGCCAATAACGAAAACATTGCTTAGCAACATAGTTCAATTATTATGCAAGCTTATACATGTGAACAACTTGTCATATACATATGTAAATGTAATGCAACAAATAGACAACTCATCATGTCCATGTGTTTTCACAATAGCATATGCAACAGACATTGCGTTTGGATTTGATCTTGAAAAATCTCAATATGTTTTGACAAAAATGCGAACACACTTAGGAAATTCCATAAACAACATATACATCTTTCCCTTCCCAAAATATGAACTAATATGACATGTATATCCTTTTTGAAAAAACATTTCTTGATCACTAGTAAAGTGAAGCAACGCAAAGCCCAAGTGGTATTAGTAGTTTTTGTAATCTACAACTTATGTCCATAAAACATCTATTTTTAGCTTTCTAATTAAGAATAGGAGGAAAGTTTGCTATAGAAAATGGTATTAGCAATCTTTGCAATCTAGCTTATGTCTATAAAATGTATGTTTTTAGCCTTTCTAAATTGATCAAAGCTCAATTCTATGAGACTAAATAAGGGAGCAGTTTTGGCCAACTTCATTTCTTGCCCATGTTTGTGCATGGATTAAGGGTTCTTCTCTCCCATGTTTTTATGGTCACCATAGAATTGATTTATCAACTGATCATCTAAGTGATCATCTAAGTGATATCAATTGACAATCTTAACATAGGGCTAATATTAAAACCTAGAGTTTTAGCACATTTAGTTTTTGCTTGCTTCATGAAAGAATGGCCCCTGTTAATAGTTCCAATTAATCAACAATTCTTCCTAATCACACTTAGTTTTATGAAATTGCATTTTTCACACCTAGGATTGATGAAGTGTGTTCTTGTTTCCATCTTACAAATTTCAAAGTAAATCAATATAGTTACATTGTGATATAAATGTAGAAACTTCATAAAATGGAAGAGATGGTTGTTTAGAAAACAACCTACAAAGGGGGAAAAATACAAAAACATCAACAACTTTGATGTCAATGTTGTCACCAACATGGACTCCTAGTGCAATTTGAGAATACATGTTTTAATAAACATAGGAGAAATTAAGGTGAAGATTTCGAAATGGTAAAATCAATGAGGCCTAGTGTCCCTACAATTAATTTACTGAAATCCAAATTATCTTGGACTCCAAAACTTACCAATTTTCAAACTTCACGTTGCATTTCTAACATCCATGTTTTGTGTTTGAATCATCTATTGCGTGCATCCCCTTATGTTTGATTTTTAACTTCTTGTGTTATGGTTTGTTACACCTCTACATTAGGTCATTTTGTGAACCATCCGATTTACATGGCACAATGAGACATTTTGTTAAGGTTCTAAAATGGGCCAAAACCAGTGTAAAATGGATACGATGCTAAAACCTAGCATATAGACTGATATTCACCTTGATATCAAACAATTAGGCAGACTACTATGACTTGAGGAACCTTGGTATGTAAATTGATATTAGTTAGGCTATCATTAAAGAACCAACTTAACTAATATGACTTGAAGCAATACAAGTCCCTAAATAGGTAAAAACATGGTAATGCCATCTTAATATTAGTACCTACCTTGTAGGGACCTAAAGTACACTAGCTTCATGTCAAAATTACACTAGTTTCAATACCAATATAAATACCACCTCATTAGTATATACCCACCTCATAGGGGCAGAGGGGCACATTCATTGAAAAATGGCCTTGTGAAAGAAACAGTATTAATTGGTGCATAGGTGTTTGACGAGTATAATCAATGGTGTGTACACTAGTATTGCAAAACCAAACTAGAATAGTCTTTTACAAGGAAATTCCTAGGGGATTATTATATTCCCTTAATATGTGTTTTTTTTATACCCATTCATTACCATACCTTTTATGAATTATAAAACCTTAATATACATACCAACCTAAACTCTAAATCTTTTGATTTTGCTTGGTATGGTACGAAGTTTGCACAACATAAATGTTTTTGGGAGTTACAAGGTTTGAAGATATTATTGTTGCCAAAAAACTTCATTAAGGTTGAATGTCATTGTTGTTGTTTGTTGCCAACATTCATGTGCTAAAGTGTCTTCAAGCAACCTAAGAGTTCCAAGATTTGATGCAACTATTTGATGTGGTTGTTGTGATGTGCTAATGATCATCTCATTTACATATCTTGAAGAACATAAAAGGTTTTTCCTTTTTTACTTTGTCCTTTACGCTTTGTGCCTTTTTGTAATCATCAATCCTATGTCACTTTGTTCTACATATCATGCAATGTTGAAACTTTACGTGTGTGTGTTCTTCATTTTGTGATGGCTTGTGTCCTTGTTTAAGGTTTCTCTTATTGTGTTAATAGTTTTAGTGAACAACAAGCTTTTACTTACAATTAATTTTGTTTTCTTGGTTGATCTCACTATTATTTGGCACTTGTACATCTATCAACAAGTTTTACTTGAGGTTTCCATGCTTTATGTTGTTAAATTCACCATCACTTGCAACTTATGCAACAAGATTTTCAATAAATTTTGTGTGCATTCAAATCACCATCACATTGCAAGCACAATGTTTTTCTCTTGCTACTAACCTACTACAATGTTGGTGAATGCTTCAAGAAACCTTAAACCCTAACCTTGTGTTTTGGTTTTTTCCTGCATATTAATCATTTATATTGCATTGAAAGTTATGGAAGACAATGAATTTCCCATGTATGATTTCATGGCAGATAGTGCAAATGATGGGGAACTAGGGCTCAAGTAAACAAATTTATGTTTTAGTCTAACAAAATTGTTGAAAAGGTCCATGTTGTAGAGTATGAAGTTTTTTGAAAAGTTCGATTAAACTTGAAATTTTAAGAAAAAACCACCAAATTGATATAATTTTCATTCCATCATTCAACATTTGTCTTGACCTTTGTTTTTTTAATATATTATACCTAGTTTAAAGTTGATGTGGGAGCTATCTAAATCATGTGGTGTTTTTTGTACCATTCCACATAGCAAATTTTAAGTTCCTAAAACACCACCAAATTTCACAAGGAATGTGCAATGCAACCTTTCTCATGGAATCATATCTAAAAAGAAACATGTGCAAAATGAACATGTTGAAATGAAAAAATGCAAATTTAAAAAGGAAGCAACAACAACTCAGGTGGTGGATCATGGACATCAAAGTGGGAAAAAACAAAAGTGATAATCCCTTCTATCAAAACCCAATGTTTTGGAAGTGAAAATCCTTATAGGAAAAATGATCCAACTCAAATTCAATTTATCAAGGATTTGGTTTTGCTTATAAAAAAAACGATGAAGTTTTATATATTGTAAAAAGTCTTTTTCTTTGTCAATTGGTCATGTGATAGAATGGCAAAGTGTCATTCCCTTCTTGCAAATTATTTGTGCAAGAACATATATCTTTAATGTTAACCAAAACTATGGAAAGGTATGTGTTTCCTCATCTTGAACATTATGCAATTACTGCCATCACCTTTGATTTATGGATGTTTAAAACAAGGTTCAACATGTTTGTACTAATTTTAAATTTCATTAACAAGGAATGGGTATTTTGTTACATTACCATTGGGTTGTTTGAAGCCCTAAACATGTTCAAGGATGCTAAGTAGCTAAACAAATGAAACCCCTTCTAATATAATCAATCTTACTGATAAAATCATTGTTCATGTTAAGGATGAAGGTAAGAATTTAGTAACACTTATTATTGCCCTATTTAATGCGATTTCATGCACAACGTTAAACCTTCAAATACCATATGCAAAAACTTGTTTTGGGCATACAATGTCAAAAGTTTGTTAGTATGTCGTGGTAGATGAAAAGGTTTGTGTTAACATGGAGGAAATATTTTTAAAACATGCACAATCATCTTTGCTAAAATCCATCAATTAGACCAAGAAGTTTGGGAAAGGTAGGCAAGAATGGGACTTGCATGTGTTGAAAGCACTTTATAGAAACACAAATTGAAATCCATGGTCAAGATTCAATTTGCATTAAAACTAATCTTGTTCCAAAAGACTCTAGAATATGTTGTTGCCATCAACTTGTGTTATGGTCAATAGTTGTTACATTTGCAAGCTAGCTTTCTTAATGGACCTACATGGGATACATGTCTAGCAATCCCTAAAATTTTCAACCTTGTGGTTCAACGATGCCTTCTAAATCAATAAAAAAATTACTAGCTGTATTTAATGTTTCAAATGTTGCCATTGTCATTTCTATGAAATTTTGTGGGGAATATGAACATAGAACAACAATTGTTCCTTCCTTACAATGTGGAGGATTTGATTTGGAACTAATATCATGTATGTAAGGATGGCAAGGGAAGCAATGATTATCTTGCAACCTTTTATATCAGTTTTTATTATCTTTGATGAAAACATGGTTCACAACATGTTAACCATAATGTTGAACCTCAGGTACATGGGAAATACAATGCATCAAGGAATACATTGGGCTTTAAAGACTCGCCAAGGTTGTTGTAGGACTATGATAACAAGAACCTCATGTTCTTATGCTAGTGTATCAATTTTTGAATCCAAGACATACATCTGCACTTGTAGTAAATCTACTTGTCCCCAATGATTCCTTATTTAAATTTTTTACTTCACATGAAAAAAAAAACAAGATTTGCCTAAATCTAAGTTATCTTTGTATTGATGCATTGATGCATATATTGAAGATTTGATGTTTCTTTTATTATGGTGGAAAGAACATAAAAGTAGATTTCCACATGTTGGGTGTTTGGCCTGACAAATTTGGGGGATCCTTAGCTCACAAATTGGAACACAACATCTTCAAGCTTGAAGTAGGGTGAAAGAATGGTAAATTAAACCCAAAAAATATCTTGCTTAAAATGCAATTTTTAAATATGGCATATTTCAATATAAACACAATAGAATATATTAAAATCATTTTAAAATGTCATTATGAAAATGTTTATGTCTCCATTGAGTTAATGGCAAATTGAATACAAAATTTGAAAAAAATAATGTAATAAAATTAAGTAACAAGTATGCTTAAAACTAATTTGTGAATATTGTGTTCTTTCATATTTTTACACTAGATGTTTGAAGCATTTTGATAATAGCAGGGAAAAAAAAATTACAAATACATTTTAATACACCATTAACTTAACATTAAGAAAAGTCTAATATTACATCTATTTGCAACCTTTTCATACTTTAAACATGTGATTCTTAACTACAATTGTAACAAAGTTAAAAAAACATGTTCATATTAAACATTATCTTCAATAATGTTTTCAAATTTAAACATGTTAAAAGCATGTTTGATAACTATTTTCCATTTATGTTACAAGGAACATGAATGCTTTAATTTACCATGCTTGGGCCTAGTGGTGGCAAGTTGGTGTGAGGAACTTGATAAATTAATCATGATATAAAAGAATTGGCCATCTAATGCTAAATGTGGTTGTCTTTTTGCAAACAAGGGTGTTGAGGATTTTTTTTATAGTTGAAGATACAATACTAAAAAACATGAAAATGAGCTTCAAAAGAATGGTTTTTTCTAGGATTGATGTGCAATGATCTAATGTTGCTTTTTGAAAAGGAAGAACATGGCAATGCAAACAACAAATGTGGAACCTAGCAAACTATTTTCTTGGATTGGATAGTTACTAATAACTCCCACTACTAATGGGATTTCAAGGATGTATGTTGGATAGTGAATAATGAATCTTTGTTATTCATGTTTATTCATTTAAGAATACTATTTTTTGAGTTTGCATTAGACAAATACATAATTTCAACATGTATTTATTTCTTGTGTTACTTTTCTCAACATTTTCTATTGTGCAAACTATTTTTTAAGATCTTCAGTGCTAATGTGATTTTCCCACAACTTCAATTTTAAAATATTGAATTTGTATGATTCATTGATTTTTTTAGTAATAAACTCTCTTATATATGTTTAGTTGGTAAAAGTTTTGTGCATTTCATTGGCCTTTTTGTTGGAAATGCAAGCAATAAAAACATTGAACATATTGAAGTTTAAAATTTTCAATATCTTGGGTTGTGTTGGATGGTTAATTTGTCTCATGTTAAATGTGAGTCTTGGATTATTTTGGTTTTCATATGAATGGGGAAAAAATACAAAAATACATGTTACATATTCATATCAACCAAATATTGCATACTAGCTAGTATATCATTTGAAAAAACATTCATATCAATATTGGCATTTGGGATTTCTTGAAATATATAAAACATTTTAGTCTTGAAGGAAAAAATCATTATTCCTACCTTTTTGGTATTTAAAATTTCTAGACCTTACAATACTTGTGCTAGTTCAATATATCTAAAAAGCGATACCAATACAACACTAGAAAGAACCAAAAATTCATTGGAGACATCCTTCTAGATGGAAGAATGCCCTATTAAAGGATAGAAATCTCTAAATTAATTAGTACCATAGGCCTCATAATAACTAATAGTTACTAATGGTAGACTTACCATCCCTTACTCAAGGGATGAAGTTAGTGGGATTACATAGTTTATGTTAATGAGTGGTTGGGAGTAATCTACCCAATCATCAAGGAGATTTTAAAGAAGGAATCAAAATAAGGGACTTATTTTCATGGGGTCAATGTGGGCCTTGTGTGGTTTGTGTCAAAGGAGGATTAGAGGAGGTGTTGGAGGACTTCTAATTCATTTGATACCTTTAGAGTTGTGGGCTAGAATGAAGGATTCCCTTGGAGAAGTGTGTTGTAATATTAGGGAGTAGAAAGTAATGAAGAAATGTATTTGTGTGTGATTTTAATAGAAAATAGTTGAGGAACTTCTATGTGTTTGGTGTGCATTTATTTTATTAGGAGGTGTGGAAAGTAGAATAATTTGATATTATACAAAGTATGTTTCCTTGTCATGGGATTTCTACATTTCTTTTAGAACAGAGAGTAAGGAGGCATATCAAGAGGTGGTTTCTAAAGTAGTCAATTACTTGCTACCACAAGAAGGTGGCAGCCAGTATTTGGTAGTAGTCAAAATGGGAACACCAACAGGTAGTTGCATGCAAATTTGAAGGTGTTGCTACAAGTGGCATGCAATGGCTATGAGTGGGTGTAGTGTGTTGCAGACAATAAACAACAATGGGTAGGCATTCTAAGGTACTATAGATGGCAACTAAAATCACTAAAAGGACTACATGCATTATTGAAGTGGGATAATAGTTATAGGAGGTTTGAAGACCCATTAGGGCAACAACCAAATGCATTGAAGTTACTACAAAACGTTAAAAAGTAGCTATTATCTCCAGTTATGATCATTTCCCATGTTGTCCTTGTATATTTTCTCCTTCTAACACTTCGAGAATAGATTACTAATAGGATGATAGGTCTACTCTTATATAATAGATCCTCCCTTTTCTTTTGCCCTTTATGTGATTTTTTACTTATTACTTGAATAGTTGTAGTAAAATGAACAAATGAAGATAGCTATTTTTTTGAAGAATAAGGTGTTGACCTTATTCTCTCAATCTTACCTCCTATAAAATATTAATGATTGGGGCCATAATTTCACCCCTTAACATGCTCCTTAGAAAAAACCAAAAACTTTGTTAGGGGCCCTATCACATGGAAAACTTCCCCTTAGAGAGAAGCAAAAAATTTTAAGATGGTCCTTTCTACATGGAAGAATGCACCTTAGAGAGAACAAAATGACTTGTTTTAAGCCCTTTGCCACATGGAAAATTGCCCCTTTGAGAGAACAAAATGTTGGTTAGGGGGCCCTTAGCACCTACCCTCATCCTCTTTCACATGCAATAAATAGTTGGTGTAGGCAATTGGAAAATTACGCCTTAGAGAGAGCAAAAGATTGGTTAGTGGTCCTTAGGAGGGGCCCCTTTAGCTGGAAGAAGGCCATTAGAGAGAGAGCATACCAAGGGGCCCCAAAAAAAGGAATTAGGGTTTGGAACTCACGGTCCTAAAACGTGCACTATGCTTTTTTTCATAACCGCTGTAAGACGCTGTTCCCGTTGGACCTCCGTGTGCCTTCTGTTGTTGTTGTTGGTGGTGGTAGTGGCAGTAGTATGTTTCTTCTGTCGGAGGGAAAGAAGCGAAGTACAAACACAAGACAGACGGACCCACAGATGTGTGTTTGCTGGTACTTGTGATGCCGCATTCGGCGCCATTAGTCTTTTTTGTTTTTTCGAGAGGTTTTAGTTATGGTGTGCGGGCTGGTGTGATGGGGGTGTGAGAGAGAGAGAAGGGAGAGAGGGAGGAAGGGAAGGAGGGTTTCCGTTTTTTTGAAGGCCAAAAGTGAGAAAAGGATGATGGGCTTTGGAGGTGCGGGTGGTGGTGGGGGAATGGTGGCACCCCTACCTACTAGTACCATCTATGTTTGCAACTTGCCTTCAGGCACTGATGAGAACTTGCTAGCTGATCACTTTGGCAAGATTGGTTTGCTCAAGGTCAGGATTTTGCTCTCTCCCCCTCCTTCCCCCCTTTCCCCACTCTCTCAGTCTTTCAATTTCACTGGGTAATTTTTCGACGTTCTTCTGATTTTTGGAGTTTTGATTTTGCTGTGGTGTTAGCGGTTTTGTGGGAAAGGCCGCTGGTAGTCTTGTTGTTTTGGTTGAGCTTCCTTCTTCTCCCCACTTGTAACTCAATGGGCCCATGCCCCCTCGGGGATCATCTTTTTTGAGGTTTGGATCTGGAAAACTTGATACTTTCTTCTGTTTGGGGGGGGGTTTCATATTGTGAATACATATCATATTCCTCCTGCATTGACATCCCATGTGTCAGAATTTTTGTGTCTTTTTTTTAATCTTTTCCTTGAACTGGTTTCGAGGAGCCAGCAGAAAAGAATGTGTCTGAGAAGAAAAAAACAGTGCAAAGTATGCTTGATTATGGTTTGCAAAATCTTCACATGTGCAGTTACAGTGGCAAGAAAATAGAATAACATGTACCTACTGGTGATTTTCAAGTTTGAACCAACAATCACTTGTAGAAAGGTGATCTTAAGCTGGAAGTGATCTAGCCTGTCAGCTTCATGCCATAACTAGAAGAAAAAAGGATACATAACTTCTAGATACATTTATTTTGTAAGAGATTATTGCTCACCCTGCTGATCATCTCTGTGCTTCTGGATATGGGGATGGTTGTGGGGACTTTTCTATCAGTTGTGCTGTGTGGTGTAACAGCCATCATTTAGGCTACTATAAAGAAGTTGAATTTTGCAGACTAAGACCCGCTACTGTTGTTGAATCAGGATTCCCTTATTATACCTTGAAATTTTTTCTTGGTGCAAGACTTAGTATCCTGAACTTTTGATGTTCATGTTCTGTTTTGCAGAAGGATAAGCGGACTAACCTTCCAAAGATATGGATCTATCGGGACAAGGTGACGAATCAACCAAAAGGAGATGCTACTGTCACATATGAAGATCCTCATGCTGCTGGAGCTGCAGTGGAGTGGTTCAACAATACAGACTTCAATGGCAATGTTATCAGCGTCTCAATTGCGGAAAGCAAAAAGGACATGACACCAATGCTGTCAATTGATCCACTTCCACCCATGATTCAGAATTCTGTGCCAGGCTTACCAGAATATGATCCACAAATGCTTGGAGAATATGGTGAGAATCATGGAGGAATGGGTGGTGAAGGTGGACCAGCAGGGCCACCTGGTGCAGGGCGAGGGAGAGGTCAAGGGGATGGAAAACCATGGCAACAGGAAGGGGATTGGCCATGTCCAAATCCAAGGTCTGTGATGACTTTGGTGAGCAGTATCAGGCTCTCTTAAAACTATTTGAAAGTTTTTCATGTTTGCATGACAGGACCATTCAGCTTTTCAAAGGCCACATGTGCAAATCCTGCAACACATTGTTTCCAACAGAAGATGTCCTGTCTGCAAGAGTTGCAACAGATAAGGGGGTTCAAAGCAGTAGAGTTAGGCAGTTGCTGTATGTTGAAGTGCTAGGATATTGGATTGTGCAACTTCTTCTCACTTCCATTTCACACCCCTAATATTGGGTTCTTCGGTGCTGTGAGTGATCTACATGGGCTTTTTGTCTGCAGGATTATCCATTTGAAGAATCTGCCCTCTTATTGTGTGATGCTGGTATGTGCACTTGTGGATGCAGCTGTGGCAACATCAACTTTGCATTTCGAGGGGTTTGTAATCGGTGTGGCACCGGACGACCAGCTGGAAATGCAGGTGGTGGTGGAGGGGGCATGGGTGGTGGGCGTGGTCGGGGACGTGGGCCTCCTGATGCTGGTAGCAAGGGGGGACGTGGTCCTGGTGGACCTCCAGGCCTTTTTGGCCCCAATGACTGGAACTGTCCCATGTAAGCTAGTATTGTCTCTTTCTTTTCTCAGCCATAAGCATCCTTGGAGCTGGTCAACTGGATGTCATCACTGGGATTTGAACTAGTATGAGTATTACATTTTAGGAGGGCATTGCACTTAGGTCAGCAGAAGGCTGGTTTTGGCAGGTGTGGCAATATAAACTGGGCAAAACGTACAAAGTGCAACATCTGCAACACTGCCCGACCTGGTCTTAATGAAGGGGGTGCAAGGTATGTAGTATTTACTAATCTCTATGTGATTATTGTGAAAGTGACAATTATGTTTCCAACCTCAGCCATAAGGTTGTATAGATGCCATACTGAAGGCAAGTCTCTAGAAACCATACTGAAGAATGCAAAGAAGAGCTGCATTGTTTTGTCCATGTGGCAAGAAGGAAACACTATGTCTTCATGTTCTGTTCATTATCTGGTTGCAGAGAGGGTCGAGCAGGAGGCTACAAAGAATTTGATGAGGCTGAGATTGAGGAGACCAAGCGCAGGCGAAGGGAACTAGAAGAGGTTTGTGCAGTGTGTTATCAGATTTATGTTACAATGTTTGGACTGAAAATCTCAGCCTGTGGATTGTTGTGAGTCATATGCTGTGTCTAAATACTGCTTCATGTTGTTCAGTCACTGTGGATAGGTATGGAGCTCAAAAGTATTGTACCACCCAGAAGTAAGAAGATACCGTGCTTAAATTTTGGCCTGAAGTTCCCCCTCTTTCTTCTCTTGCAATTGTAGTCTCTGACCTGACTTGTATGTGCCAGGATGATGGGGAAATGTATGATGAATTTGGTGTTCTGAAAAAAAAGTTTCGCACAAAGGCCAAGCAAGGTGAAGCTCAGATGCAAGCAGTTCAACCAGCTGCTGGTGGAGCTGGGAAAGCTGGCTGGGACAAGGAGGAATTGGGAGTTATTGAGGGGCAGACCAAAGAAAAGAGCAAGGAGCGCAGTGGTCATCGAGATGATAATGGCCGTGATCAAAATTCAGGGAGAAGAAGTGACAGGGACCTGGAAGGAGGTCGGAATGGACATCGGTATACAAGAGATGACCATCGAGACAGGGATTATGAAAGGGATGCAGGACATGGGAGAGATGACAAGGAGACTGACCAAGATTTGTACCGCAACAAGGACAGGGATCGAGACCATAGCCGGGAGAGAGACCGTGATCGGGACCGGGAACGGAGTCGTGGTGGCAAGGATCGAGACCAAGAGAGGGAATATAAGGATCAGGAGTGGCCAAGGGAAAGAGAACGTGTGCGAGAACGGGATAGATTCATGGACTAATAGCATCTAACCTGATCTCACCCTCACCCTGATCTTCGCCTCATCCTCTTTGCTTTCCAGTCTTCCCCTGTAGGTCAGGATAATTGGACACTTCTCTTGTCCCTCTACTGTTTTACTGAAGAGTTCAGTTCAGTATGGGAATCTCACTGCCTCTGAGGTTGAGGCATGATCCTCTCAGTATATGGATGTTGGATGCGCAACCACTCTAGATAGAGCAGTATAAATAGGAAAAAGGTTACAAACTAGAGAGTTGTTGAACTAATGGGCTGCTTCTGACCACCTCTGCAAAAGTTGGAAGAGCTAGATGTGCAGGGGTAACAGCAGGAAGAGTTAAAGTCAAGGCTTGAAAAGATGGTTGAATGCTGCAATGCCTTAGATACCCAGTGTGAGTCTTGCAGATGCTGGAGAGTTTCTGGAATTGAGATGAGAGGTAATCAAATGCTTTAAGTCAGCACACTTCTTCCTTCTCTGGGTGAGTTTCTCAAGAATTTCTCTGGTACTTTGATATAATCCTGGACCCAAAACTGGCCTACATTTGTTGCTGGAGCTCTTGAATTCTACTCAAAAGGTTCTTTTGTCTAATTTTGAAACACATTGTTTCCATCTTGCTAAATTCTGTTCAGGTCTATATTGAAGTTGGAATTGGTTGTGTGTTTGGCATTGGGGCCATGCTATGTTTTGCTGTACCCATGTTGGTTGCAATAGGTTGCAATATGGATTCTGGTTGAACCCAACCAATATATGAAAAGTTCTTATTCCTTGGTGCAAAAGAACAAAAGTTAGGAGCTGAGAACTCATTAGCAGCTTAAAAGCTTGTAATATCAATAACAAGATTGACTCCTATGTTCCATGGACTTGTCAAGCCCCTGCCCAGTATGTTCTGCAAGGCACCAGGTGAGCCCATTAGAACAAACTGGATGACACACCTAACATTATGGGCAAGGACAAGGCAATTACGTGACATTAAGGTTGGTTCAACAATTTAAAAACAAATTGATTAACTAATACCAGTGTTTTATCATCACTGGAAGATTATGTCATATAATGCAGTGAAGAGAAAGACATAATCTGCCACCCCAGACTTTATTGTACTAGAGAAATGTGCCTGCCTCCAGGTTTGTGTAAGAAGAGAATTTGGTAGTTAGAATGATGTACAATGTTTAGTGTGAAGTTTCATAAAAGGATTTGTAGTTTTCATTTTGATGTTTGATATTAATGTTACGATTTCAATGACATAGAACTTTATGGGATCATCTTTAATGTACAAACTTGATGGTTGTCAATTAACATGTTATTTCATTTAGTATGAGAATGAATCATTAGTTTGTCGAAGGAGAATGTAGAGCTTTGTGATCATGTAACTAATTACATAGTCTCTGATGCAAAACCTTTGTTGATCTTAGAGTATGGTGGTTAAAACGTCAAATTATTTTGGGTTGTTTCTAAATATTATAAATACCTCATTCTAAGTCAAAATTAGAGTCTTCAAGTTCAATGTAACAATTTTTGGGATTAAATGTAGCCAATAAGAAGCCCCATTCAAGATGATCAAGGAATGACAAGTGTTGGTTTGGCCTTGCCTAATTAAGCAACTTGAAAATGACCACACCTTAATTAGTGTTCTTTTGTTTTTTTAATTAAAAAATTGCAAGAATTCTATGAAAAAAATAACATTAATTTAACACGTTTTCCAAAATATTGGTAAAAAATTGCACCCAAAGTAAAGATTCAATGGAAATGTAGCAATTTTTTCAATGTTGATTAGGCATCAACTCATTTTGATACAACTACTATTGGTATTGGCATTTTAAAAAAAAATCAATGCCCCTTTGGAATTGGTATTGGCTATTTTTTTGTGCAAATTTTGATACCAACCCAATATTGGTATTAGGTTCAATATTGATTTTGGGCTAATATAGGCCTAGTATATGACAAACACTAAACTGTAACAATGACGTAAATTTGATATTGGGCTCGACACAATTATAGTACAATACAATACAATGCCCAGTACGGAAAAAAAAATTCAGATTTTACTCTTTTGTACTTGCACAATGATTAATGTTTTTTTTTTCAAATTACATTACTTTCAAATGAAAAAAACTAATGCAATGGTTAGAATCCCCATTATAACCCATAGGTCTTGAATTTGAACCTTTTTTTGAATTCTCATCTTCATCCATAATGAAATGGATTAAAAATTTGCCTCTCTTTAAATTAGTTTCTTTGAAAGGAACCATGTTCCCAAAGGAATAAGGGCTTAAGTTGCCCCAAGGAACATTCATGTGCCTGAAAGAAAATAAGGCTTAAGTTGATCCCCAGGGAACAACCATGCTCTTGAAAAAACAAGGCTTAAATTGTTTGAAGGAGCAACCATGTTTTCGAAGGAAAACAAGCTCCTTCTCCTCAAGAACATGACTGTTCTTTTGGGAAAAAATGGTTCAAGTTTCTCCCTGGGGCAACTTAAGCACCTTCTCCTTGGGGACATAATTGTTCCTTGGGAAAATTGTAACTTCCCTAAGGAGCAATGAATTTTCCTCAAGGAAAGGCCCGAGTTCCCCGAAAAAACATATGTTTTGAATTTTTTGCAATCATAATCATCTCATGTTTGTTTTTATATGTGCTTGTGACTTATCATTGGAAAGGTTTCAAGGAGAGCTACAACTTTGTAATTAGAAGCACTTCAATTAGAACTCATATATAAAAGTTGTAATCACATAAAGTTTCAGACACATTTGTTCCCTAGAAACATGTTTGCTCCCTCGACAACTTAACCCCTTGCTCCCCATGCACATGGGTTGGCCTAGGAGAGAAACGAGCCTAAGTTGCCTTAGGGAACAACCATGTTTCCTAAAAAACAAATGTGTTTGAAACTTTATGTGATGATAACTTTTGCATATGAGTTGTAATTGAAATGTTTACAACTACAAAATTGTAACCTTCCTTGAGACCTTTCCAAGGACAGGTGGCAAGCTTATATAAAAACAAACATGAAATGGTTGTGATTACAAATAAATTTAGAACATGCATTTCCTTGAGGAACTTGGGTTTTTTCTAGGGAAAGTACATTGTTTGTCGAGGAAGGTGCCCTTTTCCCCAAGGAACTTGGGCCTTTCCCCATGAAAAATTCATTGCTCTTCGAGTATTTTTTGGGGGGAATTTTCTTATTTCATGGGGAATTATTTGGGATTGGCATTTAGTTTTTTCCCCAGAAAAGTTATTTCTTAAAGGCAACTAACTTTTTTAAATTATTTATATTTTCTATGGATTTTTTCATTCATTTCATTTGTTAGCAAAAAAAAATTGGGAAAAAAATTGAACCTTAGACCTTTGGGTTGAAAGGAGGATTTTAACCACTACATCACCATTTTATTTTTTAATTGTTGTGTTAGAAAGGTATTTAGAACGTTAATCATTGTGTGAATACAACAAAAAAAATTAATTTTTAAAAATGTTGGGCATTGTGCTACAAATGTCTCGAACCCGATGCCACATTTAACCCATTGATACCATTTAATGTTTGTTGATATGATACTAATATTAGTTCAAATCCCTAAAATTAGGACCCATATTAAACTAGTACCAAACTTAAATCATACCAAATTAATATAATATTTGATATTTGTGTTGATACTTGTCTTTAACCCTATATATCATACCAACATTGGGAATTATTGTTTTTTGAAATGTTGACATTATTCTTTAAACCAAAAAAAAAATTGTGACAAAATAAGTAAACATTAGGATGCCAAAATTCTCACAAATAAAAATATTGCCTACAAGTCATTTTATTGGGATAAAAAGGAAGAAATGAAATAACCCCCATTCATTGAATTTTATTTTTTTTAAACTTAAGGGAAAAAACAATAAATTCAATTAAAAGTAGTTGTCACATCCAAGGTGAAGGTCCAAGGTGCACTAGATTCTTGTTTCACATCCACCCTTGGTTACAAATCCGAATTAATGTGAAGAGAAATGTGTTACAAAGTCATCATAAAATTGAAAGCATAAAGTGCGACTTTTGAGTCGATACAACACTTCCCCCATGACAATGGGATGAACTCCACCTAAAGGTTTAATCATGGTTAAGAGGCAAGTTGCTCCAAGGATATGTGTAATTCAACATGGAATATGACCTTGTGCAATGTGAAAACAAAGTTACACATATGTGGGAGTCCACTCGTAAAATCTTCTAGGTGAAAACAATTTTGAAGGTGTTCAAAAACCATCCCAAAATGACCATTTGCAAATAAATGCAACATGCATTAAAATGCTAACTTGAAGGAATTAGACAAAAATTTGAAATCTTATTTGGTTCATAATTTTTTAAGAAAATGGGAAGAAGCCATCTGATTTAAGATGTAAAATAGTGAGAGCTGAAATGTTGGAGGACATGGGTGTAGGAGAAAATGGTGTCAAAGTGCAAGTTGTTTGAAAGTATTCCCTTACACATCCAAAATTAAATTGCGAAAAAGACATTTATGAATTGGAAAATCATGTTGGGGAGGAAACATTAAGCTTGGAATTGCCACTAAACCCAAACCCCAAACTTGTAAAAACCATTCTTCTAATAGGTTTTCCCTAATCACCTATTAGAAAATGTTTGAGTTCAATCCACATTTCCCTACGCCGTATTGCCTTGCCACAAAGGGGCAAAATAAAACACCATTGGGGTAATAAAAGGAGCAAATGCCAAGTTACCACATTATAAAAATCATGTGCTAGCTTATCCAATGGAATAGAAAACGCCATTTGTACATCATGTTGTATAGTGATAGGGATGTGATTATACAATCAAGGGTGATGAAAACCTAAATGGAAGGACTTGAGGATATCCAATGTTGAAACCCAAACCCATGCTAATGCAAGTGAAGTGAGAGCAAAGGAAAATATTCAACCATGATTGTCATAGGGGTTTGGATTAGGTGAATTAAATGCTTGACAAGAACATCGGTGACATGCTAACCCATGAATGGTAAATTAACACCCATAGGTGGGGCAAGAGGCTTAAGTGAAGGTTGCAGGTGTGTTGGGGAGATGGGGGGTAGGTTTTGGGGTTTGATCATGAACAACTATAGGGGTTGATATAGTGGAAAAAGAAAAAGGTCCTACATGTGCATTATTAACAAGGGGGTTTGGGAAAATGTAAGGTTGAGACCCCACATTTGTATGAAAGGATAGGATTGGTAAGGGGAACTAATAGGTGGTGTGGGGTTTGTTAAAATAATAGGGCAAACTAGTGGGTGGTTTGTGGTTTGCATAGGAAATGGGGTGGATAATAGGTCCATGGTGGCATGTGAAAGGGCAAATGGGTGATGGGAATTATGAGGTTTGATGAAACATGATGAATTAGGGGACAGGGGATGTTTGGTACCTATGAAGAAGGAGGTTTATTTGGAACACATGCCCACTTTCTAAAGACTACCTACTATTATAGGGCAATCTAAATCTATAAAACTAATCACACAAAATTAAGGGAATCAAAAGGAAAAAGATAAAAAACCACCTAGAGTCCCCTAAATAAGGTGTTATGCCAATGCCAAACCCTAATTTCACCATAGTCTTGGATGTCATTATCACTACTCTACTAGGTTCTACACAACCTATACACCATAATACCAAAATATTACAATCGTCATTCATCCTCCCCCATCTTGTAGGACCCGATGTATAAATGTCACATAAGTTTCCTAAAAAACCATTTTAGTGGACTAGTTCCCTTCACAAAGAAGTTTTTTACAAGAAATGCAACCCATTTCACATATAAAAAATCTTGTCCATTCCAACCCATGCATTTGTGATTAATGTTCAAATCAATGATTTTTGCAATTATATATCCTTGTCACAAATGCATATGTAATTAAATGTGAAAAGAAATGGCTTATGAAATTGTTGGATTTAATGGTCTAATTATTTTCCCTTGACTTTTTTCAATGAACTAACCATTGAATGTGTAATACAATTTGGTGGGTTTGTGAAAATTTTAAAAGACCCATGGCAATTAATGGTAGAAATAGGGCTATGTAATAAGTAATATGTCTGTGGCTAAGTAATAGGGAGTATATAAATAGGCTAACTAGTAGTAGGTACTTCATTATATTGAATGAAATAATGTTAGTAGATATGTACATAAGTAAATATATAAGTAGACTAGTACATCTATGTAAGTAGGTAGGTGAATGTTGTAAGCATGAAAAGAATTAGAAATATATTTTTTGAACTTTCAAGATTTGGGGATTTTAAATAAAAAAGAAAACTATACTTTAAAAAATTAGAATGACCTTGGGCACAAATAATTTTGCAATAATGTACGCTAGTAAGAAGGTGTATGAACGCTAGCATATGTTGCATGTGTACAACCACCTCCATTAGGACCATGTTGGTGAAAATAGGATCTTGGCCACATAGTATGCAAACCTTAAACATGTGCATAGTGCAAGAGACCTCACATAAACTTGTAATGACATGCCAACAAATTTGGGAATATGTTTTGAAAACTCTAGAGGTAAAAATCTAAGTGGAGTAATTTAGTGTAGAGAAACAAATTTGAAATGGAGGTACAGAAAAAAATGATTATTTTAGTAGTCAAGGAATGAATGTCAAGCTGATGACATTGTATTTGGGTCAATTTGAGGATGGATCTTTAACAAGGGAAAACAAAAACTTGTAGAGTTGTTGCATTTTTTGGAAATATTGAATCTTATAATCTTTATAATGGTAATTTTCAAGGGAAGATGTAATGTGTTTTGTGTGTGATTGTTGGCATAAGTCATGGAGTTTTTGCTTTTTTTTGGTATTTAAAAAAAAAAAAAACAGTTCTTCAAACACAAGCTAATATGTGTCAATCTTGCATGTTTACATAGTTGCATGTTGCATAACCTGGTGTAAAATCAAAAGGAAAAACAGGACAAAGTTGCCAATATTTCATGACCACATATTTGAAATAATTAAAAAAAAAAAAAAAAAAAAAACCAACCAGATTCCTATGCAATTGATTGCCATTTAATAGCAACTATAATAGCGTAGTACCTAGGCTGATTAGGCACTAATTAATTATTTTTTATAATGCCTAAAATTTTCAAAAATACCTTGTCTAACATGCCTGAACTTTGAAAAGTGCAAAAAAAATATCAAAGAAAAGACAAGAATAATAATTGCACTGGACTTCCTTATGTGCACATACATATTTGATTAAACATATAGTTTCAAGAAAATAAATTGTCTAATTATAAACAAATGAATGCTCATAGTGCCTAACACCCATGACAAAAAAAATAAAAATATTAGGCACCATTGTGCCGAATTAGGCAAGGTGATATCGTAGGTGATCCCTTGACATTTGGGTATGCTCACCTAGTGACTTTATTTTTGGTCAATTTTTGACATGTGACATATTGGCGACCACACTATAAGACCCCATACTCTCTTGGATCATACCACCCTTGTGCAAGGTCAATTGCAGATCTAAAGGGCTGGAGTGACACAACACCCATGAGTGCATAAACTCCACTTTCCTATTTGAGGCCATCTGTTTGAATGAAACCCAAATTTGGAATTTCAAGCACATTTTTAAAACCCTCATCTATGTGGAGACTAAGTAGACAACAAGAACCCCATGAAAAAAATGATCTTGTTCATGCATCATTCATTCATGGTGGTGCATTTGTGGGTGCTGGTTCACTTTGGCTAAAGAAAGGTGGTGCATTCATGGGTGCAGGTTCACTTTCACCAACCCAAAGGACAAAAGGAAGCACACCCATTACTTGCCAAAATGTACTTCTGTCCATGAAGATTACATACTAGCGTTTTCCCTTTTTGCAGATTCCATGGCTACTTGTAGGAGAAAATGAGAATATTCCAAGCATGGGTTCTTTGGAATAGTTAAGTGCTTCACACCCAATTTTACACCAAGTATCCAGAAAGCATTCAAAGAAAATCCATAGGGTATTTGGAGGGCACCTTATAGCTTTGAATGTCAATTTTGAGTCATCACTGTGGTAATCTTTATGTGTTAGTGCCATCTAGATATGAAGATGCTTCTTTAGACCTTCTTTAACAAGCCTGATCATCCATGAAGACATTCTTTCATTTGGGATTTCTACAACTTTGCAGGAATTTTCTCAATTCCATCATGGAGGACATAAAAGTGAAACTTAGTGGTTGTTACCTGGGCAACTAGCTACTTATGACTAGAGTAAAATACAGTTTCTCTGCCAACCCAAGGGATTACAGTGGCTTCTCCAACACCCACACTCAAATACACAAGCAGAGTGTATTCAGTGGAGCATCCTTCATCAAGGTGAACACTCTTGTCATCATGTGGTCCAAATCACTGGCCTTCCTTGTATCTGGAACCCACCAACATATATCTATGAAATTGTAGAGAAATTTCCACAACAACAATATTAGAAGCTAACATGAAAGTGAGTGCAGCCATAACCTTATGAGAGTCACCCACTATGTGCAAGACCATCATTGCCTTCATCAGAATAGCAGTGATGATCTGTCATGACTACTGACTTCATCAACTCCTGATGGTGGGTACGGTACACAAGTACAATGAAAATGTGGCAAATGCACCACTGTTCTTGTCAAAGTATTGTGCCCAGAATGATCAGTGATGTAGCAATGAAAAATTGGAAAGCAAAGGATTCAGAGATTTCTTCTGTTAGTTGTGGTGTTCATAACCTCTAGTGGAGGATTGACAAACATACGTGTAGAATCTTGTATTTGGGTTTAGCCCAACTGCAAGCTTGCCTTCAATTGTGACGTCCTTGAACAATTTCTCAAGACCTCCATTCCACAGCTTCTGTGCAAGACTAGGATCAGAGACAGCAAGGCGTTCATTGTCCCTAAATGCTTCTCCCCTGGCAGGACCAAGGCTACCTTGGTGCTCCAATCCCCGTGCTTCTGCTGCCTGGATGAACCCTCGACATTCAATCGTTGTTAGAAACTCGGATACCTGTGAAAACCAAAAATTCTCCCAGCCAAAAATTCAGTAGTGGATATTGAAAAAACAGGTCAATGTTCCAAATCGACATCAATAAAGCCGAGCAAATCACTGTTTTCAAATCCCTTTTTGAATCCTAAAACCATATTGTGTACAATTCCTCACAATGGAGCCCAGGCTGACCTAAAACTCTTATAGTACTTCAAAACTGCAGAAATTCCTTAGAAGGCAACAATTTATCCCAAACTCCAATTCTCACACCATTATCACTACACTCTTTCCACACTAGAACAGAGAGGTATTGGATTTTCCTAAAAGCATGACAATGGTTCAAAAGCAAAAAAAAAAGAAAAAGAGTAAAAGTTCAAACTAGTCCCGATTTGCACCAGTAAAAACCTACAACTTAATACCCTAAAACCTAAGAAAACGCTTGAATTTTGAGAGGGAAAACTAAAGCAGAAAAGCAGTGAGGTCAGCTGTACCGTGAATAGATTAGAGGACTGGAGAAGATGGGGCCATAGAGAGGGCTTGCAGGCGACGACTGGCCCACGATGGTGGAGTACCCTTGTTCCGAAGCCGCGGCATTGCCACAACAAGCTCTCTCCCAGAGCGCCCTTTAACATATTAAGGTTAGCGATTTTCCTCTCTTCCTGTTTATTCCCCAAGCCTGACCCTTATTTTTCTTATTAATGTTTAAATTTTTTAGTGTCTAAATTAAATCCAATTTAATATTTTTCTTCCGATCGTTTCTGCCCAAATTTGACATGTGTATCCCAAAAATGGCTTTCCTCCTATTTTCTCCTTAACATCTGTGGTGAATGATTATGCCATATTTTTCTCTTCATGTTAAAAAGCATAGTAGGCTGATGTGCCCTTTGCTGCTCTTGCTCCTGTCACATCAATTGCATATCACTTCATAATTTTCCGGGGTAGAAGACAGTAACAAACATAACAAGATGCTGCAATCATGGCTCCAGAAAATGTAGCATACTCTCCACTTGATCACAAGCATTCAAGGATCAAGAACAATCCTCCATTACCACTTTTCTGCCCTAGAAGAATTGACAGTTCCAGTGCTGGTCCATGGACCATGACCCTTCAAATGTTAGAACCCAATTGCCTACTTCAAGTGCAATTAAAACAGACCCTCTTCAAGTTCAAAAAAACAGCTACTAACATCACAGACACAATCACCACACTGTGTATATATATCACTCAAAACTAAATTGCTCCTGGGCATACAAACATAATAACCACGCTCACCTATTTGTGTTGCAGAATGATACTTTAACATGTTGCAGAATTGCAATTCTGACATCCATTTCTCCTCATGGATACAATTGCTGCCACCCCTATTCGGAAACACTATTTGAGAACTTTCAGAATGACATGCAGTCCAGTATTTTCTCTTGGAGAAAAATTCACTATTTTTGACCCAAAACAATGGGGAACATTGGAAGTTTTGGTTTTACTAGCATAATTTCGACCAATTTTGCTGATTTTTTGGGTGCAGGAAGTTGCAAAAATTTCAGTCCATCACAAAATTGGAAAAAAATAACACTGGTGCAGTCAGTTCAAGCAGTGCAGGCCAACAAACATACTTCATGACCTTATGTATAAGAGAACAGGGGACAGTGGCCCTGGTTAGATATTATTAATGAGAAGTTGGTGGAAAACCATCATTACAACGGCAGAAGGCCTTCCATATTCTAAGGTTTTCATTGCATGAAAATCTGCTGTCGAATTCCTAAAAAGCTGACAGACAGACACTTATTGACCAGTTTCAGGTTACACATGACCCACTACAGACAAGCACTCTGTCTCGCATTCTTGCCCTGCCTCCCTGCTGTCATAAGCAGGGTCACAAATTACAAAATAGAGAGACACACCTGCATACCAGAACCAAGGCATCAACTACTTTGGGACTGTAAAGAAAGTAATAATGAGAAGAAAACAAAAAGCCAAAAGGGTATCAAAATCCAGGGCCTGCCTAATGGTTGTGTCAAACACTTACAACAGAAGCTTACTGCTGAAATGGATGGTATCTTTCTTCAACTCCAGCACTGCTCATGCCCCTTGCCAACCTGCAAGACAATCAACTCACTTGTAAACTAGTGTCTTTATGAAACCATGCCTCTCTAGCCACCTAAAGCCAGGAACTTAACTTCAAACCCCCAAGCAGAATTACTTCAGTCAAGAAACACATAAAAGGAATAGAAAACAAGCAAAAAGAAAGTAGTCTTTTAGTATGTTACAATCATTACCTTAGTGTAGATATGGTGAAGCCAGGATCCCACAGCCAGCTTTGTTATGCAGGCCTTGACAGAACCTAAATGCATTAACTAAACAGTGACAAAGGGACTCAACATCCATCATCTAGAGTAACCCCCTGCATTGCAGACATCCGAACTTCCAAAAGCACCGTTACTATCAGCACTCCTAATTGTAGTAGCACTTCAACCTTGGCTTTGACTAATATGGCTGTGATTCCTCCAACACCTATAAACAATCTCAACAAGGTGCACTACCAGAAAAAAGTACCCTACAATTGTAAAATTTATATAAGAATTGCAGAAATAGATGTCCAAAACTAAGTCAGCACTATTGAGAAATTTATTTTTCAAGTACATACTTGAATACTGCAGTTGCAACAAAGATATGTGAATTTTTCAACCTTTTGCTTGGCTACAATGAAGAAAATGGGAAAGATTAGGAGGAGTGAAAAGAAGATGAGGAAAAACATGGAGTACAGGTGAAAACCAAATAAAACGTGTACAGGGAAACCACTTGGTAATTTGTCCCTAAGCATGCCCGCTGGAATTGTAAGAAACTGAAAGTGTGCAAATATACGCCTTGAAGGTGGATCCATGAAGAGTAAGCATGCTTAGGTGTGTTCCAAAAAGAAATGTGCCAAAGAAAAATGCCCAAGGGATACTGCAGGGTGCTTGGATGCCACACATGGGCTCTATGGCTTGTTATGAGGTTGACCCAGAAAATCACCTCCTTAAATTTAAAGAAAAAAGAGACCCTGCTCAGATTGGCAGATCACTACCATACTGTGGCACGGATGTCATGTATTCAGAGTGGAAAGATTAGAATGCACAAAATTGCAGGCAAGTTTAGACTACCTCAAGGCATGCTGTCGATGATTTCAAGGTATGAGATCCAAGACTTGAAGCTCCGATGACCATGGTCTGAACAGAATCAACTGGTGTCAACATGCAGTCAAGTGCACTATGAAATTTTTAGTGCTTTTGACAACCATTACTGGACAACAATAGCCAGGTGTAGTGCAAGAAAAATTGTCCCAGCCCCATTGACCTTACAGTAGGTGTCATGTTTTTCCAACCTGCAAACAATTCCTTGAGCATGCTGCACAACCAGGATGAGAAGCAGGGCTATATGCAAGTACGATTCACACCAACTCGGAAGGGCACCTCGTCCATTGTCAGAACCTCCAGGCACCACTGCGAGTCTTCAAGGACAACATCGTTGTGTTCTTAGCAAACTACGTTCTCAGAAGTTTCGAACATCTCATGAACTTTGCTGCTGAGAGCTTGAGAGACATCTTGGACATGACCACCAGATTTGTCAGAAAGGCACAGAACAACCAAACAGCACCAGACAACCTTGGGAGGGATAAATCATCCCTCCCAGACCCACAAAACCATTTCACTTTATTTGAGGGGGGACCCGCCCCGTAAGCGCACCCATAAGGGCAAGGTCCCTTACAGTCAACCTGGAACTCTCTTAGTTCCATTCTGTGGCTGATCTGATAGTTCAAAAAGTTGTCCTGGAAGTTGTTGCTCAATTGGAGTGCTGCAAGCTAATGGCACCTTGCCATAATCCTCCGAGTATAATCGTTGCCTTCCACTCCACATATTCCTGCAAGACACAGCAATCAGATGTGAGCACTGTTATCTACCTCATCACAACAAGACTCAGAAACAAGTCACTCCCCTGCTGTGCAAAACCTTGACATGCAACTTCAACAAACCAGATCACATCAAAACATCTAGTACAAAGGAAGCTGAGTATTGTGTAATCACAGAGACCCTCCTAGAAACAGAAAAGCAGAAAAAAAACAGTTTTGCAGGAAAACTACAAAACATAGTAAGCAAAAACTTCCACCCTCAAGAGCCTCCTACAGGCCCAGAATATATGCAAACAAAGCCTGTTGAAGGATGTAACTATCACTAGCCAAGGAGTGAATATCATCTACCGTTGCAGTAGTGTAAGCCATGAGAATGATCTTGTACTAGGAGACGGAAATTGGAAGTCGCAAAGGACTATCAACCCATCAGATCGGTACAATATAGCCCACCACAAAACTAACCCTCTAGACGACCATAGGATTCACGGCACCAAACACACTAACGACCGACAGAACGCGACCAAACGAAACGGATATGAGAGAAGAAGCGAAAGATGATTCTAAAAAACAAGCAAACCCTCGCACCGAAACATGTGCAGTCAAGAATATCCAGCAGCAACAAGAACATGAAATCAATTAACAAAAAAAGAACAAGAAAATCAAGATCCATCACCTGGAGTGACCAATCCCAGGCAGAAACTCCGTCAAACTCAGAAAAAAAGATGGCGCCACGCAAGAAAACACTAGGAAAAAACACTAGGAGCAAAGCCGAAACCCTCCCCCGACGCAATCCAAAGAAAGACAAACTTTCGACCATCGACAAAAATTCCCCTCGCCTCGGCAAAGAAAAGAACATAATACAAGAAGAAAGATAGAAAAGAAAGAAAGAAAGCAGAGCACCTGCGAAAGCCGATCTGAAGAAAAAAAATTGCGAACGAAGGAGGTTCCGGAGATGCTCCCGCCTGAGGCTCGAGAAGGCAACTCCCAAAACGGCCGTTGGAAAAAAAAACTGTTTTCGAGAATAATCTTCGCTCTGAAGATTGAAGGATAAGAAGAACGGCAAAGAAAAGGCCTTGCGACAATTGCTTCTTGTAAGCGACGCAAGCGCAACGCATCGATGACCTGCACCACCACGCGTTGGCTCTCCTCCTCCGACAACGCAATCGGCGAACGTAGCCTGCACGCAACCAGTACAGCGAAATGACCTGCATTTTCAAGCTGCCCCCGGCGCGCCTTTCTCATCCAATAATAACTTCCCATCCAGAACCGTATTCGGATGGAAATGGTTCAATTCCTTATGTAGTCACTTTTTGCATCCATTGCCCATTCTTCTTCCCATGTTCAAGGCCTCGGTAGCCTCTCTAGGGCCTAGATGGCCTCTTCAAAGATGTGAACTTGGTCCAAATTTTTTATACAGGTAACAAGAGTCAATTGCCTTTATAAAGCCATTTTTAAAATCTTTCCTACAAGATACTTATCGACGCATGACGTTAGAGCATCTCCACCGCACCCCTGTATACGGCTACTCTGCATTCCGATTCCCAATAATGTGACGATTAGTTTTCACTCTACCCACCGATAAACATTAAAATAGTCCTCTCAAATAGTGAAGGACCATTTTTAATGTACATTTTGACCAATTATTGCCATTGTCCAAAGGCAATGGAAAAAAACTCATGAAAACTCAGCAAAAGTTGTTTGCAGCAGCCATTTTTCTTTTGGCAAAAACTCGCCAAAAGTCAAGACAAAAAAAGGGCGATCAGCAGGCCCGGTCAAAAAATGGACCACATATTCTGGAAATTTCATGTAACGTGATTGCTGCCAAGTGGCAAGATCGCCACACCATCTGCATCTTCCGACCCTAAATCGTCTGTCGCTCTCCCGTGGTGCCATCATTTTCATCATTCTCACTGCCATCGTTACGAGCTTTTCACCAAGCTTTAACCTGACTACCATCCTTACGAGCTTTTCACCAAGCTTTTTGCAACCTGACTACCTCTATCGCCAATAGTGACGATGCAAGCATAGTAGCAAATTGCTAGCATTAGTTATAGCTTTAAATATTGTTAGGGTTTTATTGGATTTTGGGCATTCATAAGTTTAAAAATGGGTGGTAATAATATTGCTTTGGTAGAAATCGAGGTTGTATGGATTTGTGATGCGCATTTGTTGTTTGTTTACTTTTTTGGTAGGTTTATGGATTTTGAGAACCTATAGTTGCTTGCAAGAGATATGGCACATGAGCAAGAGTTAAGGCTGGCTAAGGGACTTTCAACCTCAAGGCTTCAGCTTCAAGCAACTATAGTCGCACAACCTTAAGAATCTACGAGGCAAAGACGTCTTCACAATTTCAACCCAACCCTAATATCGCCTCTCTCTCTCTCTCTCATTCCCAGAAGCTAGAGGTATGTCAATGTAGTGATTCCAATTTCCAAATTCTCATTTCTAATTACCAACATTTCATACAACACTTTTTTTGTAATTTCTAGTTTTGATTTTGTTAATTTTGATTTTTTATTTTCAGTTTTGATTTTACATGAGGGTCGTGAATCTTGAGAGCATTTGATAGTCAACAATGGGTCCAAATTTGAGAGGTCAAAGTCAAGAGTCGTTGCAAATTGTGAGAACTGTGATCCCAATTTCCCAAATTCAATTCCCAACTTCCAAATCCCCTTACATATTTAAAGTGTCTAGGCACTTGAATCTAAGCTTTTCAATTCTTCTTTCTTTCAACAAATTAAGGTTCAATCTTGGTTTTATTTCTTGATTTGTTTCAATTTCTAGAATCCATTTCCAAAGTTCCATTTTCCCAAGTTTTTGTGGGTTTGAATTTAGGGTTTCTCTTTTCTTTAAAGTCTTTGCATATCTATTGCATCTTAACAAATTCTTGGTCTTTTTTTTATTTCCTTGAACCACCAAAATCCATTTCCAACATTCCATTTTCCCAAGTTTTTTGTGGCTATGAATTTAAGGTTTTTATTTATTCTAGAGCATTTGCAAATCTATTCTCTTTCAAGATTCAGATTGGTCTTATTTCTTGATTTCCTTCAATCTCTGAAATTAATTTATGACATTCCACTTTCCCCAAGTTTTTATGGTTTTGAATTTTGGGAATTTTTTTTCTCTATCTAGCCTTTGCAAATTTGTTATCTTTCAAGATTCTTGGTTTTATTTTCTTTTCAAACTTACTATAGAGTCTAAAATTTGTATTCATGGCCCTTCCACAGATGCCTAAAAGCTTAAGGTTTCAGTCCACTATCCTATTTTCTTCAACCTTTCAAGCCAAAGTTGACCCATCAACCCCTTTAAATCCTCCCCTTTTACTCCTATTATTGTGCCACCTAATGATGATAGGTGCAAGGATGTTGTTGGTTCACCTGCAAAAGTTCTAAACAAGAAGAAAGGGAAATTGTTTGAGCATGCATGGAAGTTTCAAGATGTGTGGATTGCTTGCTTGCCATAGGTAGAATTGGTGTTCAATGAAAATGGCCAAGTGTATTAGGTTTGTTGTATGGTGTGTACATTTGTGGAAGGGAAGAGAAATTGTTGGCCCTCAAGTTAAACAATCTATTGAAACACCAAGGCCACCACAAGGTTAAGGTTTCCAGGCTCGAGGTTAATGTTAGTAGCCATTACTACAACAAAGGTTCTATCCATGCGAAGTTGAATGAACAATGTTAAACAACTATCAATCACTGTTTTGTTTTGGATCGACTACAAGCTACTGTCCCATTTGAACAAAGATGGAAATATGTCCAATTTGTTATTATTTTTCATCTAGATTTACCCACGGACATCCCATGTCTGATTACGAAAGCTTGACATAATTGTTTCAGCTACTAAAAATGGAATTCATTTCTTAGAAACATTATACTGATAAGTTGGGTTGAAGGATGGTAGAAATGATGCATGGGGTTTTGTTGGAAGCTACCAAAATGACATTTGATGTTGCCTTTTTTACTACAATTAGTGCAAATAAGGTTATTATAATTTACAACACCTAAAGGTTCTTTATCCACTCATATGTGGTGCAATAGTGGAGAAGGATTCCAATCCTACTCTATGTGGAAATAATAGGTATGTTTGCCACTTTCGACAACATTTTTGGGTTGATGTCAAAATGTTTGATTAATTTTGGTGGATTAGGTTTAAAAGACCTTGTTGGGAAGTCGATGAACATTGGTTGCAAGGGTAACAATATGTTCCAAGGTCATAGGATGGGGGTGATTCAACAATTCAAGGAGAAGGTGGCTCCTTTTATTATGGGCGTCCTTTCAATTTGAGCTATTCTTACAAAGTTTATACACCTTTTTTGCACATAGTCCAAAGAAATTTGTTGAATTTCAAAAGCTAGTTGATCTATTATGGACAAAAAACAACAAACACATCCGAATGTGAAAACCTATTAAATTTCCATGTTATCTCCAACCAAGCACATATACTTGAATTTCATCCTTTCATGGTGAAAATGCATTTTGCATCAGCATAATGATGTTACATGGAAAAACTTGAATTCTTTGTGTGATGTGGAGGTAATTTTAGGGCTTCCCTACATTTTTCCATTATTTGAATGTGTTCATGCCTTGATCAAGGTTGCACAAGGCAAAGATGTTTTTGTTTGCAATTTTGTGGAAGCTATGAAAATAGCCCAACAAGATCTTTACATGCTCTATTCATCAATAGAAAAAAAGTTGTTTGCAACTAAAAATTAACCTAATAGCAAACAACAAGTTGCAAACAACACTAGTCATAAATGACAAATGAAGAATTTTTTTCATAGAATACAAATATGATAATTTTATACATGTATTTAGATATGAGTTCTTGTAACTACACTTGCGCTTATAAATCGCACCAATATGTTCACACATGGTAGCTTGTAAAAATGAAGTTTAATTCCTGCAGAATATTTCACAGTACTAGAACAATAAATTTGCATTTCACATGCATACATTTATTATTCCTACCTTAAGTCTCAACATACTTAACACTACCATCCATTAAAACATTAGATTCATGGTTATTGCATATAACTAGAATCTGCACTTCAAAATACATTATAAAAAAATCCAAAAATAAAATTATAATTCATTTCATCATATTATGATACTACAAAAATTTCACACAACAAAATGAACATAAAATTCATTGCAAAAGTTTATGGTTTTTTGTATTACTGAAAACATGAATCAAAATTACAGCATAGTCTTGTGTTTTGTTGAAAAAAAATTCCAAAATAACATTTAAAATTTGTGTTATACCAAAATAAAGTTTATGGTTTTTTGCTGCAAGTACCTACAACTTGTATTCTTCTCCCAATGCCATGCTCATAATGATTTTCTATTTTCCAAAACTCTAACCTTTTGAACTATCCCAACTCACATCATCATGATAAAAAACAACAAAAATTCAAAATTTACACGAACCAAGTTCCTTAATCAATCCCTATCCTAACTGCCTCGTTCATCCAAAATCATGTATTCATCCTACCCCCTTAATAGTAGCCTAAGAATGTGATACATAACATCAATTAGATTTTTTGAAATATTTTTCCAAACAAATATTTCTTTTTTTTCAACCATTCAATTAAAACAACTAAATTGTGTTACATGGTCACCTAAATTACCCCATGTGGCAATTTAAGATCATAATAATTTAGGGTTAGTTTAAGGTTGGACCATTTATGATAGGCCACATGACACCTAAGATAAGCCTAGGTTAGGCCACCTAGGCTAGTTTTGGGCTAGGCCATTTACAATAAGCCATCTGGTATGTAGGCTAAATTTAGGCCACCTAGCCATAGGTCTAGCTTAGGTAGGTAAATACTTAGGTCTAGGTCTAAAATTTTTACAACAAAATCCAATTTCAGTTTAAATTTAGCCTTTTGGGTGAAGCCTATGTGATTAGCTCCTCCCATATGGCGCTTGAAAAAATTGAATGTGTTTACTACACCAAACCAACCTATTTATATAGTTTGTAAATTTGAAAAGGAAGATTAACAATATGAGATGAAATTTTAGTTATAACCTAGTCGTATAGTTGTAGCCTAGTTGATGCACTCCCAACTCCTCAAAGGGACCCAAAGGTGGGCCCAAGTAGGAAACATCGGAAGAAGAAGAAGTCGGGGCATGTTCCCTAGCTCACAACACTTGGAAGGGTAGAGGGGCATGTTGGAGCTCCGGGATGGGACTAGGAAGAGTTGACAAGCTTCACTCACTCACACAGGCCTACACACAACCCACACAAGGTGTTTAGTGCATAGTTAGAGCACCCTTGGTGCTAGGACGAGCCATGGGCAACACGAACACATAAGATTCACCACGGCACGGAATTGGGGGAAGCCACCACCTTCCCCCTTATAATATACTCTGCAGCTCTTCACGGAGGCTACATCCAAATGGCTCTTTTTCCCGGGACTTTGGACGCTCATATCTCCCGACTCTAGAGTCCAATCGTGACGAGGTTTAAAGCAAAGTTGTAGCTCTCGTCGAGAGCTTTTCAACGCCGTGTTGCACTCTAGAATCGAACATCAGAAAGAGGTCGATTCCCAACTTTTAGTGGTCGGGAGTCAAACTGGCAATTTAACTCCTGGCCCTTCTTTTGGCCATAACTTGTGTCTCAGATGTCCAAATGAGCAATACGAGCCCATATTAGACATCTATGTTTCAAGACCTTTTCAATGGTATAAAGAGCACAACAATCCATTGAGATTTGACCCTTCAACTCGCCCTCTCCCAAAATGGGAGTTGCTTTGGGAGTGTGAATGTTCACTCCTTCACATTCCCTCGCACTTCCTTAAACTCCCGGGAGCATGTGGTGACTCCCGGACTTCCTCTTGGCCCACACCCTTCCAATGCTTTTGCCTTCGTTCCCGGACTTCCTTCCTTTTTGCTTGCAACCTTGCCATGCCTTTACCTTGACTCCCGAGCTTCCTTCCTTTTGGCTTGTAACCTTGCAACCCCTTGCCTTGGTCGCGAGTCAAAGCTAGGGTTGCGACACTAGTTGCAACTTTTCCCTAGCACATGCTATTACATAGCCTACCTATTAAGTAGCATAAGTTTTTATTAAGTATCTGTTTAGATAATATTTATTTTAAATACATATTTAAATAGTTAAGCTAGATAATTAATTATAATTAAATAACCTATTTGTTAACTAATGTGTATATAAATATGTATGTAAATACCTAGTAAATAGGTAGGTAGGTATTTAATAGGTAGGTATATACATACGAGTAAATATGTTGTTACCCATATTTAGTAACAAATGACCTAATAGGTTATAGGTTTAAATAGGTTGTTATATTTAACAAGTGATTTAACTAACTTGTTATATTAACCTAACCTACGACATTAACCTAACTCATTACAGAAAGTGATAGGGAACATTACATTAGGTTAATAGATAGGTTGACAAGTTGATAGTCAATCAGTAGTCTCACTAGTAAAAATTAGCCAAAATGTAACCACTCCATTTACGACTACATGCGACTTGTAGTCGTTTATAACTAGATTTAGATTATTTGCAACTACAAAACCAAATTTCAACTATTTTGGTCATTTTCGCAACTATGATGTAATTATTAGAGATTTCATCCTATTGGTTGGATTGATTTTACATTTATTTTCATCCATTAATAGGTTGATGTATCCCATTAATCACAATAATCACCAAATTAGTTGCATCTTGAAGGTATTCTACAATGACATAGGGGTGTATTTTAATGTATGTATTAAAGTTATATATATGTATATGTATGTATATTGTTCATATAATGAATTTCAAAATTAATATTTGAACATTGATTTTTTTATTCAAATTTGATAATTGATATTTGATTCTGAAAATTATTATTTCAATTGTTTAAAACATTATTTGAATTTCAAATTTTTGATTTAAATATGATATTTTCAATTTAAATTCAAAAAAACTTATTTCATCTAAAAATTGATATTTGAATTCTAAATTAATATTTTTTCAATCCAAAATTAGTATTTCAATTCAGAAAATTATTAATTGATTAAAAATGGACAGTTTAATTTTGATTATTTTTTTATGAATATGAAACTTATATTTCAACTCTGAAAAGTTTGCATTTAAATTTTAAATAATCATTTGATTTGAACTAGACATTTCAATTTCAAATTATTATTTTGGATTCTCAAAATTGACAATTGTAGTTTGAAAATTATTAATTGAGTCTAAAAATGGACATTTTAATGTTGAATATTGTTATTTGAATCTAAAAATTGACATTTCAATTCTGGAAATTGTTATTTAAATTCAAAAAATTTATTGGATCTAAAACTTTAGATTTGAAATCTAAACTATTATTTTCGAGTCTAAAAATTAGTATTTCAAATCAAACAAATTTATTAAGTCTAAACATCGACATTTTGAATTCAAATATTTTTATTTGAACTTGAAATTTGATATTTGAATTCTGAAGTTTAAAATTTTAATTTTAAGAAATTATTTGACTTGAAAGTTGAAAGTTGAAATTTGAATTCCAAATTATTATTTTAGATTCTCAAAATTAATAATTCAATTCAGAAAATTATTAATTGTGTCTTGAAATGGACATTTTAATTTTGAATATTATTATTTGAATCTGAAAATTGACATTTCAATTCTGAATTTTTTTATTTAACTTCAAAAAACTTATTTGATCTAAAAATTGATACTTGAATTCTGAATTAGTATTTTGGAATCTTAAATTTATATTTTAATTCAAAACTTTATTGATTGAGTTTTAAGGGTTTTTTCTACCGGTGTTATCCATAATAAATCATTTTTATAAATAATTATTAATGATTATGTTTATTAAATTTAAGTTACACTAAATAATTATTGTTATAACGTAGATTTGTATATATATTATCTAATTTATATTCTTATATTAGAAGAAATTAATTAATGTAATTAATGTGACATTCCTTCAAAATCATTGCAATTATTTCATATAAGAATTAATTAGTATGTGTATAATTATTTTCTAAAGCGATCATTATTATTCCTACTCTTTAATTTATAACTTCAAACCTGAATTAAAATTTTGGAAAACTTATAATGTAGTTAAAATAAATATTTTACTGATTTTAAGTCCACAAATTATTATATATTATTAATATTTTTTATTAATTATCTATGATAAATATTTATAGTAATTTTACAATAATTATGACAATTAATGTTATGTTTAAAAAATTATTATTTTATTTACAGTTAATAATTACCAAGAGAAAAAAACTACTTGACCTATCATAATTCTTACAACAATAAATGTAGTTATACAATAAGTAATGTAATTAGTTGAATAATAATGTTTAAGAAATCCATGTAAGAATTTATTTTCTAATAACAATTGTTAATTCATAACTTATAGTTTAAACATAACTATTTAAAATAGTTAAAATTTAAATTATAGCCATTAAATTAATTTACATTAATTACATTATATATAATTTGATTAGATTCTAAAAGTAATAAAATATTTTTAAATATTTAGTTATTTTATTATTTATGAGTTATGTATTAATAACTTGTGAATAACTAGATAACTAGTTTGTTAAATATTAAAAAGTTATTGCTTATTTAAGTAATTGATAATGAATACTGAATATTTGTAGTGTATAATTTATAATTTAAATATATGTAAATTTAGTCATTATTAATTAAATGATTATTTAATTATCTAATATTTTAATTGTTTAGAAATCTAAACATTAAAAAAAGTAAAGCATGAAGAAAGTTTTGGAATTATAACTTAGTTTGTGAAGAAGTTGCAACTTCAAAATTTATTCCATATTGTTTGTTTTTCATTCCTATTTTGAACACTATATAAACAAAGGGGTATGGTCATCCAATTTCACATTAAGAAATTTGTGCACATGGGATGAACAAATCAAAAGGTTCAATTCAAAACAAAAAGACAAATTATGCACATTTTTAAAATACTTACTTTCCCAACCTACTTATTTATTTAGTTAAATAGGTACCTAGTTTGACGTACCCACCTAGGTTGACTATGTACCTACCTACCTATATGAATAGGTTTTTGACCTACAAAGGTAAAACTTATTTATGTACCTACCTAAGTACCTACCAACCTAATATTAATATTTTTATTCAATTATTATTTTTTAAATGCCACATGGCATATTTACATTGGGCCATGTGTCATAATATAAGGTCATCCAAGTATTTGAATTAAACATTTTAAATTATTTCAATATAATAATAATAATAATATTATTATTATTATTATTATTATTAAGACACGTGGCAACACATCATTTGTCATCAATTGTGACCAAAATAGTTGCATCTTAGTTGCATGTGATAATACGTATATAATGTAATCAAAGGATAAAATGTATTTGTTGATTTTTTCTTTCATATAATACCTTTTGTCATTTGCGACTAAACTTTAATCACAAAAACTAGTCACAAATACATCTTTTTGTTCTAGTGTCTACAAAACCTATAATTGGTATAATACATAATGGAACATGTGGTTAGACAAGGTGTAGTTTTTCAAATTTTGGGATTGTTAGTTTAGTACTAACTAATGACTATATAAATGGTTTGTTATGATTTTTAAAATTTAGTATAAAGACTAAAAGGATAAAATTATTCAGAGATTTTTTGATATTATTTTTTATTTTGTGTTTTCCTTTCACTTGGAAACATGAAAGCATTTTGTTTTAGCAATATTTTTCTTGAAACTATGTGCAATGTGAGTACATGTTAATTTAGAAGTTGTAGATAGATTTAGAAATTTTAGTGTGGATGTACCTATTGTTGTTTTTAAGAACCTATTGCTGGAAAGTTCAAAAGTTGAAAACTTAATGGGAATAGAAAAACCCATTAACATATGTTTTATTAAATAGTCTATATGTGTAGCTAATAGGTAGCATATGTACTTTATGTAATTATAATGTGACTATTTTGGTCGCATGTATAACTAAACATATATATGATGTTGTAGAATATACAAAGACATCATGAAAAATCAACTTAATTGAAAGATGAAATAGGTCATAGTCACAACCATGTTGAAAGGAATACCAAAATCCATCCAAATTTGAAAAAGAGTTGCATAAGCAACCATTCATAGTTGTAAACAACATTTAGTCACACATAATCGCACAAGGAATGGTTACAAATGACAAGATTTTTATTAGTGGTTATGACCCATATGTGAAATTTGAAGACCCAACTTTTGACGATTTCAATGTTATTTAAAACCTTAACTAATTCTAACCTTCCCATGGAATGGTTTTTTTTATTTCAATATATGATAGAGAGGATTACTTGGCATTTTCCTTTGTTGGCCAGAAGTATCCTATATATTACATTAGTGACGATGGTGTTGGTGGTCCTTAACCTATCATCGAACTTGCATTCAATTGAGTAGTGAACAAGGTGAAAGAACAATGTGAAGGTATAGCTTGGGGCTTGGTGTTAAAGCTAGAAAATAGGTTCTTAGAGCATGAGGTGATGATTGTTTTGGGTGTTGTGTACTTTAGTTCTAGGCTACAAACACTATAGAGGCAAAGAGTAATTTTTACGTTCACCTTAATGTTTTAAAGGCAATATTATGTGTGCCTTGCAAGGTTGGTTAGAGTGGGAAGATTATCACTACATTGTTGTCATTTCACAATTTGGATTTGTAATGCTCTAATTTTAAGATGACCATGATCCATAATTCCAAGGTTGTCATGTGTGATTATGAAAGCAACTTGAATCTATTGACCTAGCTTTGGCGCAAAGTCACTACATCTCCTGCACTTAACCATAAGCTCTCAAAATACATGAAGTTAGTAGAAATTGTTGTTATTCAAGTTATTGGTTCTATCGAAATTGAACACACATTTAGCACTCTCAACTTCATGAAGAATCAATTGTGAAACCAACTTAGCATGCAATTGGATCTTTGCACTTGATTTTATAGCCATTGGTTTTTTACACTCCATAATTTTCCTTATGATCAAGCCATTGCCAAGTGGTAAGGAAAAACTTGCTACTATGTCAATGCATAACTGCAAGCAAATTCATGGAACCTTTTTGAAATTTTTGGAGGATTTAACAATTACAAAGAAAAGTTGAATGACATATAAGGATGTGGTAGATTTTTGAAATATAAACTACCTTTTTTATAACCTTATGTTATTACATTAATATCTATTTTCATTTTTCCCTTGTTCATAATGCACTTTAAAGTTTAATTTTAATTTGGGGGATCCACATCACAAACTTACCCCCTCCTTGTATGGATGCTTTTACAATACAATTAGTGTTTGAATACAATCATGGATATGATGTTGAGATGACATTGTAACATGTTTTGAAATAGCATTGAGATTATATAAAAACGTTTGACATCTTATCAATGTTAAACAATGAAAGAAGTATGATCAACATTGGAACAACCTCCATTAATAAGCCATGATTGAATTGATGACAATATGTTAAAGATTCAATGTTAATTATACAATCATTGATACAATATGTTGATGGCATTATATCAACATGTATTGAGTTAACATTGGGATTGTTTTGAAATACTTTAGAGTTTTTCAACACTCATTCAATGGATGAAATCTTATCAATGTTGAGACAACACAAATTGATTAACTATTGAGTTGATGTTGTTACAACCTTTATAAAAGTGAAACTTCAATGTTATTGCATATTATTACATAAAGTCAACACATTAAAGATGTTGAAACAATGGTATTCCTTGTCACAACCATGATATAATCCTACGATGTGTTGCAATATTAAATGGGAAAAGAACAATCATTGATTCAATATAAATCAAATCTTCCATTTCATAAGTGTTGAATCAACTATTAACATTGTTTTGACATTGATTCATAGCAACTTGATACAACATTACATTTATATTGTTCCAACTTGTGCTCAACACTATATATCATTAATGGAAATTCACACGGTTAGTAAATATAAGTGATAGGTCTAATCCAAACATAGCCAAGATGATTGCAAAATATGTGTTACTTTTGGTTTTGATGAAACAAGATATTTGCTCCCCTAGGTGAAAGCACATTATGGTGGTACATTTTGGGCAAGAAAATGTATTTGTTTTTAATACATTTTGTATTATTTTGGGGTCAGTGTTTTTTTCATTTCATCTAGCATTTTGAAAAACATTGAAAATGGATTTTTGACACAAATCTTCCCACACAATTCTTGTCATCTTTCAAATGATAGTGTTTTTTCAAAAACAAATTTTGTATTCACACACACACACACACACACACACACACTTGTTTGAATAAAAAACTTCATCTAGATGTTTTTTATGAAATCAAATGAGTGGAATTTTTCATATAAAGTTGAAATGGGACAATGAAATCATATGTAATATATGATTGAGTACTTCATCAAGTTTGGTAATCACTTGAATAGTTTTAGAAGTATATTTACATTTTGTAATATATCGATACAATTACAAATTTTTCATTTATATAATTTCTAATCATTTAATATCAGTTTCGAAATGGGATTTTCTTTTACCATCTTATTTTTTGGGTTTTGAAGCACCTCATTCCAAGTATTATTTGCAAAAAATCATTTCAATATGAGCTTGGTAGAAGTTTTAAAACATGTAATTTCAAAACATAATATTTGTGACAACAATCTTTGACCATTGTAATGTGCTTTCACCCCCCTTGCAAAATGACTAATCACACATTCAAGAGAGGGGCTCAATGTTTTATTGGATTCAAATTCAACAAAAGAAATTTTCCAAAAAACTAACAATGGAAGATTGTCTCTATCTATATTAGATAGTTTTTAGCTCACACTAAATTACACAAAACCTTGTTGAGACAAAGCAACTAATGTAAGAGCAACTTGGCCTAGTTCATGGCTTGCTAACTTCTCCCATACCCTTGAAAGCAGCATACTATGCTTCCCCAAAAACATCACATGTGCATCCCCCTTGAGAAGACAAATTGGACATCTAGATAGACCCACTTGTCAATATATGATGCTTGAGTGCAAAAGAAATTAGGAGATCACAAAGAACCATCAATGTTTTATAGCTCCAAGTCAACCAACTTAATCTAATGGCATCAACTAGCACTACTATAAGTACTTGCACCAAAACCTTCATCGCTCCTCCTTGTAGCACCATCACTTGAAATATGATGCAGGCTTACCTTTAATCCTAAATATAAAATTTTCTCCAAAAGCTTTATTAATATCTTTGCAAGTTTTGAAATTTTCTCCATATTTAAAATTTAGATCAATTTCAAAAGAATTGAAGATGAGCCCATAATGAGGTTATGGATATCTCATATCTCACAACATAAAAGGACCCAAATAGCAAGCACAAACAAGAGGAAACCCATCCTTTTTGTTTTGTTTTTCAAGGGGTGAATTTTTTTCTTTAAAGTTTTTTTAAAGCGAAGGGAGAGTGGGGGTTTTTTTTTCAAAAGATCTTTTATGGGTTTTTTTTGGGTGGTGGATTTTCTTTGTGGGAGCTCTTGCTTAAAGATTTTTTGTCCATCCTAGTTTTAATTAATTTAATTTATTTAAAGTTTCTTTCTTTTGTGGCGAGTTTGAGGTTTTTGTTTAGAAATCTTTTATTTTACTTTTGTGGTTTTGTTATCCTTTGGCTTGGTAGGGTGGCTTCTTGGTTCACATTTTGACATTTATTTGTTGTAATTTTAAAAAGTTAAGCTATGGTTTTTTCTTTTTGTTCAATTGGGGGGGGGGGAGAATGGAGTTCCTAGTTTTTATTTGAATCTAAAAGTTTTTTTTTAATTTTCCTCTTGGGGTTTCGTTCTAGTTTGTTTTAAGAGGGCATGTTCCCAACTCCCACCCATAATTTTTTTTTAAAATTTTAATTAAATTTTACTTTCTTAAAATTTTGAAATCAAACCAATTGTATAAATGGACACTTTTACAATGTTTTCAAACGAATGGGTAAACACCTTAATACGATAACTGATGTTAATCACAATGAGAATGTCAAATGGGGCCATAGTTGTCAAATAAAATATTCAAAATATGTAAGGAGTCTAGTTGAAGCCACACATGAATAACTAGATGGTTTAAGGCACAAAACTTAAATGAACATGGTGTTGGGAATCCAATAGGTTCAGGATGACTTGGGGACAAAAATGATATTGAAACTGGTTTGACTTTATATTTTCTTGTGTTTATAATTTGGCCAAATTTTTGGTTTGGTTTCCTTGTAACCTATGAATTCTATCTTTTTTTTATCTAATTTCCTTTCTAACAATTGTTCTTCTTCTAAAACATACATGATTATTCTGAAGTGGGAGCTTGAATTGGTTTGATGGTGGGTTTTAGTGACCAATCTAACATCTTATGCTTATAAGGTTTGAATTGTCTTTGTGTAAACATCTTTTACCTTTACATGTTAACTGAAAAATTATCAACTTATTACACTTTGTGCTACCAATGTATGGAAGGATGGCACGCTAGCTTTTTGTTTTTAGTTACATTGCATAGTTGTGGTCTCATTAATAATGCTAATAATGTGATAATAATATCTCCACAATTGGATGTTAGGGTGTACCTTTGGAATGGAACACATGCATTTTGATTTTATACGTGGACGGGCAGTACAAGTATGGTTGGGGTACCCTATTTGAAACATAAGGACCCACTCCTAGGAACACCAAATTCTCTTGTTATTCATAAAACCTATGACTTGTCTTAAATTGTTCCAAATATTATATGGGCATTTAAAGTATCTATGTTTTCACTTATGAATGTAAGAATAATAAAATTTATCCAATGCGAGCCATGTTCTATCAATGGTCCAAAATTTTTAGAATTTTCACTTTTAGAAAGTTTGTACATTGCAATAAGGCATTTGGTTCTAGTTACTCTTGAACATTTTCTATACATTAGTAACTAAGGTGTTTGTGGTAAAAATCTTAAGGAAAAATATTTTATTTATATGTTTCTTATGGGTCCTTGAAGTTTTTTTTCTCGTGAGACAAAGTCCTAGAAAGTTTTTCAGGACTTGTTAGGAATCTTTAAACTTGTTCAAATTTGAAATTTTATGCATAAAATAGTATCTTAATAATGTATGTATTTATGAAAAAAAAAAACTTTCAATATGAATGTGCTATTAAGTTTCAACAACATGTTCAAGTGAGTGGGTCCATAGGACATGAAATGAAATAGTCCTTTTGGGTACCCCAACCATATTTGGACCCTAAGACCATCACAAAGTGAGTTATTAGGTCTCTACTTCTTTGATATATTCAATTGGTGATTGAACAAAATATGACCAACAAGTTGGATATGAATGTTAGTTGTGATCTTGATCTTATACCATGTAAACCTTATTTGCTATGGGTAACTTGATGGGTGGATGGCTAGTCCATCCTTATAGTTTGGATGCAGATTAGATCTTTCGGGTCAAATGATGCCCTTTGTTGGAAAAGATTAGACATAGTTTGGAATGGTTTGCCTTTTGTTTTCCATCAAGGTGCTTTAAACCTAATTTGATTGATGTTGATTCTTCACGTTGCCAAGATCATCTTTCTCGAGTTGGACATTTGTTTCCAAAGTAAAAGAAGCTGCACATTAGAAAAGGAAGCTATGTGGGAGCAAGACAATGGATATGACCTATTATTTCTAAATGCAGGTGACACCAATTAATAGGTGGGGGTAGGAAAATGGATATGAATTGTTATTTTTAAATGCACATGTGACCTTGGAGGTAGTTCTTACTTGGGAGTTTTTATTTGATGTCAAAATAAGTGCTTTTCTTTTGTGTATGATGTCATCATTTGCGTTTTTAAAAATTATAGTTGAGTTCCCCAGCACATTTTAGCCTCTACCAAGTTAGAGGTCCACATTGACATAGATCAAAATCACATGGTTGAAGATGTTTTTGGGCAATTTTAGGTGTGTATATATAGCTACTAATTCATTTGTGTAATCTATTGGCCCTTTGTTTATACATGATGGTAAGACACTTCCAAATAGACCAATGGTTATTTCACTTAATGGCCTTTTTGCCTCTCTCTATTGTGAAGGTCTATTTACATTTTTTTCTATCTTTTTGTATAGATTTATGTCATGATTTTTCATATCTTAAGCAGAGCCTTCCTATCAACACCATATTTTGTTCTCCTATCACAAGGCTCATCTTTTGTTAACTATATTTTAGTAAAGTGTTTGTTTGATGTGGCTAAATGGCCACGCAATATTTTTTGTTTTCTTAGGTTGTGTTTGGAGATATTTGAGACATGTAAGCAACAACATTATTCCAATAGTCACAAAGATATTAGTTTTTGTGAAGATTTTTTCTTGTGTCCAAAGTCTAATAAATTTTCACTTGAATCAATGATATACACTACACAATTGTAGTTTGTAAGGTTGTGTCTTGAACTTGTCTATATTTTTTATACTTAAGTTTTTGGGTCTTTCTTTGATTCTCCCTTCTCCATCTATCTGTTAAAGTAATTTACTTTAAAGATATACACATTTTGCCTCACCTTATGATGGCCTTTAGTTATTATTTTTCCATTGCACTGCACATTGACCCATTTTACTCAAATTGCTCTATTGTTTGGGGTGAATTATGCATTTTCAATGATTTGAAGGACTTCACCTAATTTCAAATTGCATGCCTATAGGTTAAGGTTCCTATTTGATGGATGTAATAGATAGTGGGTTCAAAAGCAATAGTGAGGGATTGAAATTTTTTTCAATGTTTGGGTTGATAGGGAGGACACATAGACCATGTAATCATCATATGACTTTTTTGGGTTTATCTAGATGTGTTGCTTTGTCATTTTACTTGAGCCTAGTATTAGCAAGGGTCAAAAGAAAATGGAAACTTTGGTCTATGCCACCTTGTAAGTCTTTGATTCTAATTGAATGTATCTTATAGGTGGTTTTCATGTTTTTTTGCACCTCATAGTGATATTTCATAGCATTTGCATTACTTGCCAAGATTGAGTAGCGGGTTTAAAGTTTAAACAAGATGGGAGGAAGGATGAAGGAAACATAAAGAAAAAAAAAGGGTGAAATAGGTGGGAAAAAAAGGATGAAGGAAAGATAGAGGGGGAAAATGGAAGAATATTTTTTTATCTGTAAATGCATTGCAAATGCCAAATATTTTTTGTTTCATTTGCCCCTCTGCATTGATCACGGTTTAGAATTACTTGTTTTCTTTTATTGTTGTAATTGTTATGATTTGCATGCATTTTGGTTTTTTTTTTTTTGAATGTTTTTGTTGAGTTGTCATGGATTGTCAATTTTTTCTACTACCATTCACTAACAATCAATCTAGTATATGAACAAAAGTAAGCTTGAAGGAGGTGTTTGATAAGCTTTTGAGCATGCATTCCATTAAAATAGTAAGAAATCTTTGTTTCTTTGTGATTATTTGTTGTTGTTTCTTTATTAATTTGTGTTCAAATCCATTGTAGATGTTTTCAATTTTTTTGTTAAAATCTTTGTTTCTATCTTCTTGTGGAATGTCAATATCTTCCATTGACATGTGGTCAATTCCTATTGTGTAGTTTGCTACTTTTTTTTGCATTGCATTGTGTTGCAAGAATATTTGGTTTGTTTTCACTTTGCTATAAGATTGCAATTATGCAAGAGCAAGGTTTTTGATATTATAAGTGAGTTATTTGTTGTTGTTACTTAGTTTTAGTGGTAATATGTACATCAACTTTTTTGAATGCTTGCAAAGTTTCTTGCAACATCACTCACTGATCACATGTGGTTATAAGTTTGGATGTGGTAAATAATTTTAGTTTAATTTTGTCTGTTTTTTTTTAATGGATTTAAAAAATAGTCCATGAAATTGTTCATTAGTACTTACTATTCCTCCTATTCATCTAGGCTACTAATTCTCATCCAGTATTTTGTTTCAAAATGCATCATTTTGGGCCCGAAATGTAAAGCAAGAGAGTGAGCACATGATGTGTGATGCTCAATCCTATTGGCCCAAATTCTCCTTCACAAGTTAGAGAACTTACATCATTGAGTCATTTTCCTGAACAAGCTCACTTTGAAGAAGAGTTAATAGAAGTGAGTGGACAACCTAAGGATTTGTTAGAGGATAGGACATAGATAGAGGTGTTACCTAATGGCGTAGGAAAGTTGGCTCAAATGTTTACAATTGATTACCTTCTATTCCAAAAATTAAAGAAGAAGTGCAACTTGTAAGAAAAGATGTTAGAAAGACTTCTTAGTTTGCATGTAGCAATTCACAAAAATAGGATGATTCCAAAGTGTTTAGATTGGAATTATGTCAAGGTACCCAATTTTTCCATTTTCAATTAAACATGTTAATAAAATGGTAAATTGTTTTTTGATTAAGATGCGGTTTGTATTTTTATGAAAATTATAATGTGGTATTTATCTTTAAATGATATTTCCAATTTTTATCTTCATGAAAATTATGAATCGATTAAAATGTGGTTTTTATGTTTCACTTATCCATAATAATTCCCACAAATTTGTTGAATTTTTCTGTAGAAAAAATTACCATGTATATTACCAAGGAAATGTTCCTAGGAAAAGATGCAACAATTTGCACACTTTATCCATCAATGGAAATAATGAAGGATGCAATCTTGCATACCTTTGCAATCCTTGAAAAGGACACAAATACTTGACAAATTTTTCTCTAGATCTACGGACCTCAAACCTCATAGAAGCCAAGCTTTGGTGGCCAAGTTATTAAACAAATGAAGGATAGTAAAACACCAATAGTGTTAGAAATGGTGGTTGTTGAAAATCAAAGATAACATGCTGGAGTAGGAATTATTCAATCACTTGATGCAAGTATAACAATCATAGGAGTGGAAACAATTGTTGCACCCAACATGGATTTTGTCAAAATGGGAGTATTACTTAGATTTGCAGCAAAATTACGTAGTGGATTAGATGGTGTCTTGGTAGGAAGGAATTTGCATTGATGTTTAGCACTACCAATAGTAATTATTGGAGTTGTTGGGAAACTTCAGATGGTGTTGACTAATCCAATAACAATTACTCATGTGAATAGGACTGTAGATCGACCATCGGTGAGTTCAATGTCTGTTAGAGGGTACCAAAATGCAGATGTTGTGAATTCAAAAGGAGGATATCAAGAACCATCTACTATAATTGCACAAATTTTTGACCACAAAAATGGCCATTATGTTAGGCTAAACATGGTAGTTCTAAAATATCCTATTTATATTTTAAGAAAGATGTTAACCCATATGTTCATGTCAAAGTGTTTAATTTTGCAATAAAGGCTAATGCAAAAACTTCTAAAGAGTATATCATCAATGCATTTAGTTATATGTTAAGTGATATAACATTGGATTAGTGCCATAATTACATGTTGGAATTTCCTAATTTTATTTTTTCAGAGCTTATTGTGAGCCATGGATTATAGCTCAACAATTAGTTAAGCTTTAGTTCTTTAAATTTCCTTAGTTTTAATTATTTGAATGTTTATAAACCTTCAAGTAGTGATTATTAAAAAGTTGAATTAGTTTTTGTGATATTTCTAGGCATAGAGTAATTCTTTATTTCAGTTGATGTAACGCTTAATTAGTTTAGGACCTAGTAACCTTTAAGGTACATTATCCTTTTTAGTTTATAGAGAAGGGGAAAGGGATGTAGAATTAGATGTGATTTATTGATATATAAGGAATACAAGCCCATAATTAACAATATTTCGCATGACAAGGTTGAGTTAGTCTGTAGAATGATTTTCAAGCACTAATGATGTACTTGTAGGATTTTTAGGATGTAATCTTAATACATCTTTATTTAGTTTCACTTCTATCAGACTTTGAAATAGAATCAAAATCAAACTTAAGTAGCAATAGTTCCGCCTGAGTAGCTTCAAGTGAATTACAACTGAAGAACTAACTAAAAGGATAGATCATAGTTGTAGAAATTCTAGGATGCGACGAATGGTGCGAGCGAGGTACTCGGCTCGATGCTCCAGGGGAAGAGGGTTGATCGGGCCTCGCAGCCAACGATAATGGCTGTCACCGGGAACCCACGTTCGACAATGGAGACGGACATCATCATCTTCGCACTGGCACTCTTCGAACCTCTCTGGCGCGGCTCCACGAGCAGGAACAAACTCTAGGTAAATTGCTAAGGCGTGTGGGTTAGGAGACAGTCGACGATCCCATATTGAACGAGCAACTTGAGTGCGCACCACTCTCCTGGGCGGTTCTTCTTCGCGCGGCCGTTGAGAAACATCCAAGTCGAGCAGTACTTCTTCAAACTCTTCTTGTTGTACGGGTGCGATCGGAGGATTTGAAGGCGTAGCGACATCATCCGCCATGACTCGTGCTCACCTACATCAACAAAACCAAGAGGGTATGAGAAACAATGCGATATTGGCATTTAGAAAGGGTCAAGGCCTTTTTATTTAACAAATTAGGGTAGGCGTAAGGTGTGGGAGTGACGGCGGAACCTCATGAAAACTTGAACACCCTAGATCCAGTGGATTTGTCAAACCCTAAATTTAACGGTGGATCTAGAAGTATGTGAGAGTTTTTGTGATGCAAATTGTAATTCCAATTTACTATGTACTACATAGTTAATTAGTGCATAGTAAAGTAAATAGGTAGGGAATATCAAAGGAGTAAATGGTACATGGAAATGTTACTCCAACCATTGACGTAGTCAAGTAAGAACTCAAGGATTTTTTCCTTGTTACTATTGATAAATGATCCTAGTAGTTAGTTACTTGAAGTAATTAGGATGAAAAAGGAGGATGTGAAAGTCAACGGATGGAAAGGATAAGATCAAGCTCAAGATGCCTCATCAAGATATCCAAGATAAGGGGGAGGATGGATCCTCGACTCCCATTAGTCATGAAGATTGTCATCCTCCTTGATTGGAGGATGGAATCTCTCTTGTGGTTCATTGGGCCCAAGGATTCTCATCCTAAATTCAATTGGATGGCAATTCCTTCTCAAAATCTCATTGGCCCTTGGAGGATGAGGAGGCCATTGATTGGTGCAAAAGGATTTCGAAGATCTCATTGGACAAAGGAAACAAGCTCAAGGGGTCATGGAGGTTCACCAAGGAAGGGGGCATTGTGTGTATGTGAAAAAGCAAGAAGGAGTGAGAGGAAGGTTGGTTGTTAGTTCTTATGTGTGCAAGAATCAAGCATAGAAGGAATGTGTACAAGAATCAAGCATAGAAAGAGTGTGTGTAAGAAGTAGGCATGAAAAGAACTTGTGTAGCAAGTACTTGTTGTGAAGCCTCTGGACTTTTGGTTGATTAATTGTTTCTCACAAATTCACCGTTGGATTTGTATCAAAATTAAATCAGTCTTAGTTTGGAAGGTGTAAAAGGCCCTCCCCAAAACTCAACTCGATCGGACCTTCTGTGAGAGAGTTGCAGGTGTTGGAAGTAGAGGGTGTTGAAGAGGGTTTCATGGAAGGATTTCCATGATGAAGCCTCTGGACTTTTGATTGATTAATTGTTTTTCACAAATCCATCGTTGGATTTGTGTCAAAATTAGATCAGTCCTAGTTTGGAAGGTGTAGAAGCTTCTCCCCAAATTTCAACTTGATCGGTTTTGTTGTGAGGGAGTTGTAGGTGTTGGAGGTAGAGGGTGTTGAAGAGGGTTTCATGGAAGGATTTCCATGGTGAAGCCTCTGGACTTTTGGGTTGATTAATTGTTTCTCTCAAATCCATCGTTGGATTTGCTTCAAAATTAAATCAGTTTTGGTTTAAGACTTGTAGAAGCTTCTCTTGAAATTTTAGCTTGATCGGTTTTGCTGTGAGGGAGTTGCAGGTGTTGGAAATAGAAGAGGTTGAGATGTTGTTTTGTTTTCCTCAATCAAAGTAAGTAGGTTTTAGTTTCGGGCTTAACTTTGGACAAAGACATAAAATAAAAATAAAAATAACTCATGAGATTTGGACACAACGCGTTAGATCATTAGTGAATTCATTACGTACCTTGAACCATTTACTTGTTAGACTACAACTACATAGTAGTTCCACTTCCGACCGGTTTTATGTGAGTGCATATCTTAATGGTGAAGGTGTGCAATTAATGCTCACACTTATATAGGCATTTTGGAAACATCATTGGAAGACTTAGAATGACGAAGAAAAAAATATGGAGCTAAAGAACATGAACCCGAAGGAAACTAAGAGGGTGGAGGTTTACTATGAACAAATTCAGAAGCTAGATCATGGTTTATAAGTACCAACTACTAACAATTTTTAACTACTATGTTCAGAGCGAATTTACAATCATATTTCAGAATTGCAACTATTGGAATGAAGCGGTCAACATTACAACATAAGGAAGCGACAATGTTGTGTGAAAAAAACATGACTATTGTAAAAGCAAGGAATGCACTTCAGTTACATATAATATCAAACAAACAACACCAGTGAAAACATAGAGTATATAAGGAAGACTAACAAATATTGCACAAATTGTGGGATGACAAACCACAATGTGGAAATATGTAGAAAAGACAAGGAGTAAACCACGGTGGTAATCATAGAGACATCACAACTAAGTTAAAAACCATAGAAGACATCTTCATATGCATGCCACATATGTGGTTTGAATGGACATAAAATGACAAATTGTCCAAAGTTTGTTGAAATGCAAAAAATGTTTCATGGGAAAGCTATGCTAGTAGTTGAGGTTCAACCTATTGTTGAGACATAAACAATCACTATAGATGTGAATGTGGTGGATGTTAATGTTACCACAAAAAGTAAAGAAATTGAAAAACATGTGTTCAAGGATAGAGAGCCAAGGAAAACAAAGAATGCAGTGTATTAGGAGAAAGAAGAGTAGTTGAAAAAGTCAATGGTGGACACAATTCAACAAATTTAAAAAAAAACGTAGATAGAAGGGCCATCCACATCCATGGAAGGATGGAACACAACTTGGTTGAATATGCCAAATACTACTCCTATGGAAGTAGAGAAATCTCACGAAGTAGTGAATTCACAAGAGAAATTAATCATAGTAGAAGAAATTTTTATGGACATTAGTAGGCGGATGTTAGAAATAAGTCATACTTTGAGCTTAGGATAGTTGCTTAAAATGGCTCTTGAGTTGAAGAGATATTTTTGGCAAAAGCTAAAACTAGAGAAAATTCAAAATATAAATAGAACAACCATAGATAAACAAGTTGGTTCTTTAATACGAGAAGTAAGGACAGTTGTTGTAGCAATAGATAATCATATGGTAGTTATCCAAGTATAGATTGAGAAGAATATAATAGAGGATGTGCTGCTAAATGGAGGTTTTAGAGTTAATATTACCACAAAATAGTTGAGATTAAGGTTAGGGCTTCCAAAGCTTAAACTTACACCATGTAATTTGAGGATGGCAGATCAAACAACCACAAAACCCATGGGGTTGATTAGAGATTTGAAGATATATGTTCATGACATTCCTTACATAACTACGTATACTATACTTCAAAATTGTGTGGTAGATTCTAGTTATTCCATGTTGCTGGGAAGACCATGGTTGAGGGATGTTAAAATGGCACATGATTGGGGAAGTAACATTATTACCATATAGGGGAATGCGACAATCAAAACAATTACAATCACCAAACATTTGGGAGGTGAAGTAAGAAGACAAAAAATGTTATTATGTTACGATTATCAAAATGGCATCATTGATGAAGAAGAAAATATCATCTTTGCTACAGAGCCAAAATTGTTCTCTATAAGTACAATCAATTTACCTGAGATAATTTAATTTGTGAAAATCAAAGACGTGGAGCTCATGGATATACATGTGAAGACTACTATTTCAGAACATGGATTTGGAGTACAAATCACATAGACGAAGATACTTGGCAACAGATATGAGCCAGAAGTTGCTTTGGAGGATAAACTATATCCAAAGACATATTATAAACATCAACTAGGGAATATTATAGTGGATGAAAATCTAGCAAAAATCAAAGCACATCAAATTTTAAATAGCTGGATGGACATTAATTGAAGATCAACAATTGATGAAGGTCAATTTGGGAACTGATGCAAAACCGTAAATGGTGAAAATTAATGCATAATTAGAAACAGTCAAGGTGCTAGAAGTGGAATAGATATTGAAGGAATTCAAAGATGTTTTTGCATGGACATACAAAAATCTAAAAGGGATTCCATTAAAGTTGGCACAACACAAAATTGAATTGGACATTATTATACCACCGGCACATTAAGCTAGGTACAGGTTGAATCCAAACTATGTTATAGCAGTTAAACAAGATATAAATAAGTTGTTAGTAGCTAGATTTATGGAATTTGTAGAGGAAACTACATGGTTGTCACCCATAGTAATAGTACTTAAGAAAAATGGCAAGTTGAAAATCTATATAGCTACAACCACAAAGAAAGATTCATACCCATTACCTTTCATAAATGACGTGTTGAATATAATAGTAGGGTATGAGGCATATTCTTTTTTAGATGGATATTTAAGGTATCATCAAATCTCTATAGCTCTAAAAAATAGATACAATATTACATTTGTTATAGATTGAGAGGCTTTTATATGGAAGGTGATGTTGTTTGGAGTGAAAAATGGACCTCCAACCTGTGAAAGAGCTATTATCAGAACACTTTAAAAATATTTGGACAATTATATGAAAATATTTCTGGTGATTTTATAGTGTGTAGTGACATGGAGAGTCATCTACAAAAGTTAAGACTATGTTTTCAAAAATGTAGAGAATATGGCATTAGTCTGAATCTAGACAAATGTGTATTTATGGTATTTTTAGGGATGATCTTGCATTCTATTGTTTTTAAAGAAGGGAAATTGCTAGATCCAAAGAAAATACAAGCAATAGTAAACATGCCACCACCTAAAAATCATCAATAAATTCAAGTATTCAATGGGATGGCACAATTTTACATATGATTTATCAAAAACTTTGTTGCTATTATGGCACCTATCATTAAATTGACTAGAAAGACAAAAAAAATTCTTTAAATAGAAGAATGTTAGGAGGCTTGGGAATTGATTAAATAAAAGAATATTGAAGCACTAATATTGATATCACCAAATTTGGGGCACGTTATTGGTACAACAAAAGTAGAAATTGGTCAAGAAAGTATAACGTTTTACATTGAAGAATGGTGAATTGTATAGAATGGGCCAAAATAATGATTGCAACAATGTTTGACAACAATAAAAGCACATATGGTGATGAAAGAACTACATGAAGGACCATCGGAGGGCATTTTGTAACTGAAATAATGTAGGAGAAGATATTGGATGTTGGATATTGGTGGCCAACTATGTAGAAAGATGTGCACGATTATTGCAGATCTTGTGATGCATGTCAAAGAATAAGGGGATCAGCAATTCAAAGTATTGCAAACTTGGTCATATGTATTTTAGAGGAACCATTTATGAAATGGGGTTTTGATTTTGTGGGGCCAATTATTCGAGTAGGAAGGTACATAGGAAACAAATATATTATTGTTGCCACAGTTTATGTTACCAAGTGGGTGGAAGCAAGAACATTAAGAAGTAATATTGCAATAGTCACAACAAAATTTCTATATGAATGCATATTGATAAACTTTGGTAGTCCTTTGACTATAGTCACAGATCAGGGACTTCATTTCATTAATGATGCCATCAAGTATTTGACAGATCATGTTTTGTTGAAACATGTGGATAGGTTGAATCTACTAACAAGGTTTTTGGGACACTATTGACCAAGTTAGTTAGTGAAAATAAAATAGATTGGGATGAACATCTGTGTATAATGTTATTTTCATACAAAATTGCATAACAAATACCAATAAGGTATACACCATATTAATTAGTGTATGGATTACACCCATTGATGCCCATAGATCAATACATAGTTCCAGTTGACGGTGGAAATGAAAAAGATAGTATTCTAGTGAAAGTTTTAATTAGCAAAATTACAAAGTTGGAGAAGTTGCAAGAAGCTATAATGTAGGTTGTAGAAACTAGAGGAATTTAGTAGTGGAATAGAATATTATGGAATCAACAAAAGAAACCAGAAAAATAATTTAGTTTTTATGATTATGTTTTATAGTTTCCAAAGCACAATAAGTCACACCTAGGGAAGTTTACTAGGAAATAGTTTGGACCTTACACAGTATAATATGTGTTGCCAAATAACATTGTGTTATTGGTGACCATTGAAAAGTTTGGAACTAACCCTGTGTTGGTCATTGTCAATAAGCTCAAACCTTATAAGTACATGGAATATGAAGTTTAAAAGTAAGAACTATAGATGCCAGTATATTGGGAATAAAGTGCAATTGGAATTCAAGCGGAAATTTTTAATATAGAGGAGGAGGATGAAGACTGTAAAACACAAAAATCACATATGAAGATGTTGAAGATGAAGAAAAGATCCAAGATCTTGCAGTGAACTCATTGCTGATTTTCAATTTGCAAAAAAGTAATAAATTTGTGAGCAATAACTACAGAAGTGAAGGATTTGGGATCTAGAAATCTAAAGATGATATGTTAGGAATATCGGTTAAATTAGCAACAACATTCGCCTAATACTTAAACATATTCGCACAATTGATAGATGTCTTGCCATAGTCAATAGAAAAATTGGTCCAATCAATAATGAGTTGACATAGTCGATAGAAAAATCGATAAAGTCAACCAATGAGTTCCCATAGTTAATAGAGAAATGGACATAGTCAATAGATGGTGTAAAGTGCGAATGAGGTGAAGTCAATACAACTAATGAAGGGAGATTAGAGATGTGGAGGAATTAGAAGATGAGATCTTTGACATCCATTCATAATGATGACATGAAGTGCTTCCATGTGGCAATATAAGAGATAGATAAACTTGTAATGATGGGTCTTATTAATTTTGATGATCATGTGTTAATTAAAAGACAAAGGGTAGGTAAAAAAATGAATGAAACGTGCGGGATGTTCAAGGATGCAAAAAAATGGGGTAGCTGTCAAAACCAATTTGTGTTTGTTGTTGGAAGTTATACACGTTTTCAAAGTTTTGGAGTTCACTGTAGCGTGAGTGCAAAAAATGCCATTGAAAAACTACAAAGAATAGCAAGGGAAAAGGAAGCATAGAGAAATGAGCACATATGAAGACATGAGGAGGTAGCAAAATTACCAAGAAGCACAAAATTAGAAGAGGAGTTGAGAAGAGTAGAAAGAGAAGGCGTGTTGAATATTAAGTCATTGGTTGTATTCATCGTCATCTTCGGAATGTGCAAAAGGGAAGGCATATAAGGATAAAATATAATTTGCATAAAAGATAATTCAAGACATAGATACAATTAGAACATTAGTAGTTGAATTTTTGTGTAAAAGCAAATGACGTTAACGTGGAAAAAAATAGATAGGACCAAGAACTACATTAATAGATTTGGTGTTTATTGAAGAATCACATGAAGATGAAGTTGTGGAACAACATTTTGTGGAGGCGTCAATGGTGCAAAATGATGTAAGGGAAAAAAATGTTGTTGCGGTGGAACAATAGTTATATCCACAAAAATGCAAGTGATGGTGGAAACACAATGAAGGGCGATGGAGATGGTGTGATGAGAATCGAAAGTTGTAACAAGGAGAAGACACACAATATTGGACAAAATTACATTTTTGGATAAAAGTATTAAAATTCTAGTCCCTGAATCATTCATGTGGACACATATGAAACAAAATTATGACAAACTTGTTGAGTGAATGGAGAACTGAAAGGATATTGATGAGGAAGAAGACTGGGCTTCTAAAGTAGGGATGGTTACATTTTTTTGATGGGTTGGGAAACAATGGAACTTACTATTATGTTGGAGTTTTTAAATACATTCATGATCAAGGGCATAGATATTTACTTTGGGCATAAGGATAAGGTGTATGTCATTAATAAACAATTGATTGTCGATGTTTTTGGAGTATGTGTAAAAGGGTATATAGAGACGTGAAAGGGCAAGTTAGTAAAACACTAGTAATTCAAGCATTATAGGGTCGTAGACTTGCACCTGCAAAATCATTTGCAAATCAATGGAATATTAAGAATTTGGGCCTACCATATTCTATCAAATATCTTGCCATAATAATAATCATTTATCAAAGGGAAAAGGTCTAGTATTTTAACAACAAGAATGCCATAACATTGATGAGGGAAAAAAGAAGGCAAGAGGTAGATTGGGCACATATTATATTCAATGGTCTATGTAGTGAGCTAGATCGGTGGTGTAAGTATGTTAGGGAGAATAAAGGGGATAAGAAGGATACTTATCAGTTTGCATTGGTATTGGCAAAGATCTTTCCATATCTATTTGTGCATCAAAAGAATAATCTATAGAAACCACCAACCAAGGTTAAAAGAACTAAGGAAGAGATGCAAACAACATTGGAGAATAAAAAAAAGTTGTAGCAGACTTTCCAAGAAGTGCTCTTAAAAGGAAGAACATGATTGAGGAAGGAGGAACCTTAAGTTTATGAGTGAAGAGAGAACATGAAAGCATATATATGAGGGCACAAAAAATGATGAGGGGTAGAATGGAACCATTTGCAATGCCAACAGTGGTAAAGGCAGTGCCAATAATGGCATGGGCAACTAGACAACCTACAGAGATGCCATAGATGCCAACTCCACATGAGACACAACTAAGGGAGCAAAGGCCCAAGGTATGAAAAATGGCATCTTCACAAGAAAGACAACTAAGGGAGTAGAGCAAGAAAGTTAAGAGGGAACATGACACAAGGTTTTTAGAAAAACATTTGCACTTGGATGCAAATGTATATGAAGATTCGATGGAAACCACTACAAGTCCATAACATTTGCAGGATTTGGAACAACATTTATAGTAGCAACAATAGTAGACACACAAAAGGTTTACATGCTATTGAATTGTAGACGAAAAAAATGGCGACGTAATCTATTTTTGAAGAGTTCGGACCAACACAACTAGAGGTACCACCTAGTAGACTAGGATTTACAAATCCCATTTGAATTTGAATTAGGGAAAAGAATGGTGCAGGAGTTGGGATCATTTGCAGAAGAATCTAAAGATCCTACAACATGGACAAGTACACCAAAGTTTATGGACAAGATGGATGTAGAAGTAATGAAAGTAGATAAGGTAGTTGAATTATTTCAAACCATAGGCAATTGTGAGTCTGAATATGGGGAATTTGAGTTTGGAGGTGAATAATCTAAAGAATAGATTAGCTATGAGGGAAAATAAGAAGGTAATCTTATAGGAAGAATTAGATAAGGAGAGAAAAATTCAGAATGGGTATAAACATAATGTGGAAATCTAGAGGAAGAACAAGGTAAAGGTTAAGTATAAAATTGAAGTGTTCATGAAGAAATTGTAGAATGAAAATGAGGAGCTCGAGAGTAGCATATCATAACTAAAGTTGTAGGAGGAAAAAACTATAGGATTTAAAATAAAAGGCTATAAATTTGGGAAACCACAGAATGAAAGCGGATAGAGGCATTGTTTCTTCAAAAGAAACAACAAAAGGCTTTGGATAATCAAGTGAAAGCATTGACTAAGGAAAAGAATGAGAAGGAAAATGTTTTAACAAAATTGGAATTGATAAATCTAAATAATGTGTTTCTGTTGTAGTCTGAGGAGCTTAGAAGAAAGACAATAGAGGCCAAAAAAAGAGAAGTTAATGGAGGACAAGGAGTATTAGAGAATCTGTAGCACATTTGGAAATGGCATAAGAATAGAAGAAGAATTTGGATCTAATTGGTGTCAAGAAAAGACTAGAGGATTATGAATAGATGCTGCAATATTGTACCTTGATGAAGACAAAGAATAAGATGAAGGATTCTAATGCAAAGTTTAAGGAATGGTGGTAAGTTGCAAAGGAATATTTACAAAGGAGTTGGAGAAAATTTTGGCTCAGCATAAAGTTGATGAAAGTATTCTAAGGTACAAGTTGAAAGCTTATAAAAAGAATTTTCTAGAGTCTATCTATGGCAATCCAACAAGTATAGAAATATTGGGCTAGGATGAAGAAAATGAAGTAGGGCTTAATGGAACAACACAAGAGGAAGAAGTGAAGACTGAAGAATCGCAAGATCTCAGAAGTGGAGTAGCTCAGGAGCAGGAGGTACAACCAAAGAAACCACAAGACCTTAGAGGATGGGGTTAGGAAGAAAATGAACCACATATAGTTTAGGAATAGGAAAAGGTGGAGGTTATTTTAGCAACAGAAGCAATGGAAATAGAATTGCAGATTAAATTAGTGGGGAAGGAAATTAGAACTATAAAGTCAAAAATAGATGTAGAACCATTGGTTCCTATATAGGTTGAAAATATAGAATTGTAATAGGGGAGACATATGTTTAAAAGGATATAATACTTTCATTTCATTTTTGTCATTTCATAAGGATTTCAGGGACAAAATCCAAAGTATAGAGGGGGTAAAATAAGTGCATGATTTTGGACGAACAAGGCAAGTAGGATAGGGATTGATTAAGGGAATTTTATTAGTTTGAATTTTGAATTCTTGTTGTTTTGATCATGGTGATGTGACTTGGGATTGTTCAAAAGGACGAAGTTCTAGAAAATAAAAGAGCTTCTTAGACAAAGAATTTTGGGGAAGATTAGGAGGAGTTGTAGGTATTTGTTAGTAGAAAACCATAGATGTTTCGATAAACTTCAGACTTTACAATAATATAGAGATGCACAGCTTCTATAATGATGTTATGTTCATAATGTTGTGCCGATTATTTGTAGCATCAACATATGATGAAATGAATTGTGATTTTGTTTCTAGATTTGTTTATAATGTATTTTGAAGGGCAGATTTTGGTTAGATGAAATATCCATGAATATGGTGTTTCAATGAATGACAATGTTAAAAATGTGGAAAATTAAAGTAGAAATAATGAATAGATGCATGTGAAATGCAAAATATGTTACAATATAATGAAATATTGTGTAAGAATTAAATTTCACGTCTACCAAGTGCTTACTTTGAAAACCTAAACTACCTAATCCCTCACCCCTTAACAAGGGTCCTCCTACATCTTTATTAATCCTCTAACTATTTTATTTACAATGAAATATGAATGTTTATGTTAAAAATAAATAGTTAACATAACATTTTTATTCAAATGGTGAGTGCAACATTTCATTTTACATTTGTAGAAGATTGAACAATAATCTTATAAAAAAGACATGCTACTATGTAAAGGGCAACATACCTTGAAATTGTTCTATATTGGTTTTGAACATAATATCCCTGCCTACCAAGGTAAGGCCAATAAAATAATTGGTGGGCAAAGTGAATGTAAAAAATTAAATAGGGTAAATGTAAATCATTTATTCTTACTGAGATTTACACAATGGGTATATGTGTATTTACAACTACTCACACAACATTGATTTGGACTTGGTGTTTATTGATTTTTTTTTCATTTTAAAGAGAAGATGTAATCATTGGATAGATTTTTATTTTATTTTTTGGGTGGAGAACATTTGGGTAAGGGTCTTGAACAAGTTTTAAAGCATGTGGAAAACCTTCAGATAACGTTTTGATCCTATTTTTTATAAACATGGTGATTCTTGGGTATAACAATTTTCTTCTTAAAGGTTAGGTGGTTCAAACCACTTGTATATGTATACGTCTTTTTTGAAAAGCAATGAACATTTGTGAGGTGACTTTCTATCCCTTTACCCCTGGTTCTATGAGGTGACTATGTTTGAAAGTACATATGCTACTGGTGAAGGAAAAAGTACAAGTGTATTTCTAGATGTCAAGTTGCGTTTGTAGTTAAAATAAATAACTTGCTTCCTATGCATGATTTATGATTTAGAATTGACATATGTATTTTCCAAGCTTGAACACTGCAAATCCTAGAACTTTATTTTAAATTGTCACCCTTTCAAACCAAGTTTTAAGGATTTAACACTAAGTTCAACTTAGTTGCAGACCTCCAGTCACCTAAAATATCACTCCTATCACATATGTTGTCCAAATAAATTTTGTTTTAGCTCATTAGGAAGCCAACTACAAGGTGCATCTGCCTACCAAATTGCAAGCTTTACACCTAAACTAGTGAGAAGTTATGCTACCAAACCCTAGAGGGTTTTACAAAAGCAGTAACTCTAACCTAGCTGTAGACCACTAGTCAATTAAAATATCACTCCTATCACATTTGTTATCCAAATCAAGCTTTCTTTAACTCATTAGAAAGCTAACTATAGGGCGCATTTGCCCACCAAATTATAGGTTCTGCACCGAAATGAGTAGGAAGCATAGCAGATTAGGGATTTCACCAGAAATTGAGCTTTTGGCTAGTGGGGAGCACAATTTTCGACTTGTTGTGGTGGGCCGATTGGATGAGTTGAACCGCTACTTAGCTAGGTGGTTGAGTTGAATATTCATTTCTAGTAGCAAATCGGGCACGAGGTCAATGGTACTTGGTGGTAATTCAATTTGGGTATCGGGTTTGGTGATTGGGTCATCACGAAGCAATTTGGTGGTCCTATGGGGGACCATGGTGGAGATGGTGGCGTTACACATAGTGGGTTGAGGTATCGATTACTTTCACCCACATCATCGGTTGTTGAGGAGGACGAGGTTATTGTGAATAACAAGTCTTCCATATTACCATCTAGTATTGCGACCCTATTGATTTGGGATATGGACAGGGGTTCTGGGGCCATGAAGGGCCTCTAACGTTATTCGGGCGTAGTGGGCACCATCGAGTTGGACGACTTCATTCAGGAGTTTGATTCTTGGTGCGATATGTAGATGTTACGTAATGCCAGATTATTCTCACCCTTCTTGGCATGGAAGGGATTATTTCAGCACTTGGAAGGTCCTCCGATGGATGATTATCATGCTACTGAGATTGAGGAGTGGAGGTAGCATTGGTCTCCATCCTATGTATCTATTACTCACGGTGGTGTTGCTAGTGGTGGTATTACTACATCGTCTACTCCTAGGATGAGCACACAGGTTGTTCCCCCACTTCCATTTAACCCTGTCACGAAGTTCTTTTTGAAGCTAAAGAAGAATTACCAGGGTGTGAAGACGAAAAAGTTGAGGAGTCTTTAGGAGTTTGAGTGGAAGACTAATGAGAGTCTTCACAAGGCATACACTTGTATGCGACAGTTGATTGTAGTTACTCAGGGGGTGACGGAAGCTCAGGTAGTCCAATTTTGGTATGGGATTCTGGATAAGGAGCTGCGATGTAAAGTACACGATGTGACTTTCATGAGTGATGACTTTCCCACATTGGCCCATGTGTTTGTTTTGGTATGAGAAGATAAAGCTTAACATGGTGGAGGAGAGGGTGGTGACATCAAGATTCAGTAGGGATATAACTACTACTTCTCGTGGATAGCATTCCACCTCACAACCTCGTAGTGGTGGTGGTGGGAGTCGTGGAGGTCACGTACGACCCCAGTCAAGTTCTGGAGGGATAGGTGCACAAAGACCGTTACCTTCATTCGTTGGTCAACAATAGGGACAATCTTGTTGGACATGTGGTGGTGCTCATATTCGGAGGGATCGTCCATAGGAGAATGGTGGACGGACTTTGGCTGATGGATTTCAATCAACACAAGTTTAATGTGATAATTGTGGCCGGGTCGGCCACCTTTATGAGCGTTGTTTTGACCTTTACCCATAATTGAGATCAGGTCATGGTGGAGGTCATGGTGGAGTGGTTCATTGAGGTCATGGTGGTAGAGGTGGTAGAGGTGGTAGAGGTGGTGGGGGTGCTAGAGGTACACCAACAGTTGGGGCACCTCCCATGACCACTCTTCCCCCTACGATAGAGGCAGTTATGGCTGCTAGGATTGAACAGTTGGAACAAAGGTTTGCTACCATGGCAAGCTTCCAACATCGATCACATTCAGGAGGCGAAACTCCCACATCTTATGGGGGAGATGATCTCTTTTATATGGCTAGTGTAGCACAAATTGAGGCATCTATTACAGTGACAAGAGGAGTCACTCGAACCTCAGAGCCACGTGGGGCAACTGTGGAATTGGATCCACAGAGGGGTGAAGTTGGTAGACAGGCCAGGCTTCCCCAATCATTCTTGTTGTCTAAGGTGGTTAGGACTCCTTCCATGGTTCCTACACCACCAATCGAATCGATAGTGGGGCAAGCCGCATCAACATCACGTGTAGTGGACACGGATAGATCATTGAGTGTAGTGTCACAGATGGTGAATTCAATGTTGGGATCCCCAACATTTTTGGCTAATGATTTGATGGCGTCAATAATTGACTTAGCTCGTGTATTTTGACTAACAGCCACATTGTGTGAACATGGGAATGTTGCTGTTACGAGTGTCGAGGTGGTGAGGGTGTTGATGTGGGGCAACCTGTGGCGAGGGATGTTGCTATGGAACAACTCGTGATATCAGGTGTGGATAGTCCTTAGCAGGCGGTGGCGGCTAAGATGGACACATTACCATCTCGACCAACCATTGATCGTGAAAGGCTTACACCTAGTGTATGTATGTTGGACAATCGGAGTGGTATTTTCTTATTGGTGAGTCCTACGGGCCAGGTGTATAGACTAGATCAGGTTTTATTAGATTATGGTGCCCAACCCTTGATGTTGGGGAAGGTAGCATGTATTGATTTGGGTATTCGGAGGTCAAATCTTGAACCATGCCCATTCCAAATTCAGACATCACTTGGTGGAACCAATGATAGGTCTAACTTCATGACACGTGAGAAATTGTCAGTGCAAATGAGACCAGATCATGCGACTCATAGCTCTAGGTTGGGAGTGACTATTGTTGTTACAACAGCTGAGTCGTATGATGTACTAGTTGGAGGTGCCGTGTTGTATCTGATGGGTTTTCAGATGGATTATTGGACAGAGACAACAACTTATCGACCTGGTTGGTAGTCTGGGGATGGACAGATGAGTTAAGTGCATGTGAGATTTATTTCTGGGGTTCGACTAGGAAGGTCACCCCCAAAGGTGTTGGCATTAGTTGCTGGTTTTAGTGGAATGGTCATTTGGCTAGGTGACTTGTTGGAGGGCAACATTTTAGCCATTGACATTCCAGTCTACAAGGATATTGAGGAGGTTTCTAGCTTTGTTGCAACAGTGTCCTCCTCATTAGATGTTCCACTTTGGCATTTGAGTGGGGTGTTACAGCAGGATGCCGATCGTTTAGTATCATAGGCTTGGTGTGAAGCTTTTGTGCTTATAAAGGAAGAGGAGGTTCCACGATGGACTTCTATTTCTGGTCCTATTGGGTTGTCTCCATTGGATACTACACCCATTGCGTGGGAGTATCCTTTTGAAGGTATTTACATGTTGGATCTATTTGGTGGGATGAGCATCGGTTTGGCAACAATGCTTCAAGTGGGTATTCCAGTTTGGAAGTACTTTTATGTGGAGAGAGATGAGGTCGCGAGGAGGGTTTCATTGCACCATCTTGCATTATTGATGTGATAATACCCTGAGCTGTTGCTGAGGTCAGCTATTTGAGGATATCAACGAGCTTTGCCCTTAGACATTGCATTGTTGGGGGCATAGGACCTTGCGAGAATGGGTCTTATCGATTTGGTGATTGCTGGATGGCCATGCCAGGGTCATACTTGGGTTGGTTGTGGTGAGGGATTACATGACCCTTGATCTCGTATGTTTTGGGAGATGTTGCGAATGTTACGCCATCTTCAAACACATCAGGTACGTGCTCCCACGTACATTCTAGAGAATGTACCTTTGTTGGGTGATATTAGGTCTTATGTGATGGTGAGTGTACACAAGATCCGGTCTTGGATTGGACTAGCGATTTTATTGGATGTAGCAAGGGTTGGCTTGCATGTTCATTGTCCACGATTATGGTGGGACGAACTTATTGTCGAGGGAGGTGTTGAAACGGGCATATGAAATAATGTCGCAATCTTCTCACCTCATAATGGATAGTATCTTGGATATTAGGCGACATTTTCAAGTCGTGAAAGTTGTTGATAGGTCACCCATGGCAATGGTGAACTGAGTGGGATAGCCTAGGATGGCGTTACCCACATTTATCAGTTTTCCAACGTCACGTGCCTATAAGGAGGGTGGTCCCGGGCTTATATGGGATACTTGTTTGCAACGGTTGGTGGAGCCTAATGCCGATGAGAGAGAACGTGCGATGGGGTTTCCTATAGGAGTGACATTGGTCCCTTCTATTTCTAAGGCTTCACATCGACAAGTGTTGGGTCAAGCTATGGACTTAAACTGTTTGACTTGGATTGTTAGCCTTAATATGGCTGAGTAGTGTCGGCTCAGAGCCACATTTGTACTAGTTACACCTCTTGTGAACTCATTGCGCACCATGACGGTAGAAGCATCGACTGGGGGCGAGGAGGGTTGTACTTTTCATCCTTCGAGTACATGGGATGTGTTGGGAGAACATGTGGAGGTTGTGGCCCATGCTGTTGGAGGAGTTTGTTACTATAGTGGTGTTCCATTGGGTGACATGGAGGAGCGTGTGGCTTTTCCCAAGGTTTTTGCATAACAACCCATGGCGTCGTCCTCTTCTTCTAGTGTGTTTACTGAGCAAACTTGGGAGCCTTTGATGGGGCCTAAGCTAACAAGAGGAGAGAGGCGACAATTGACACAATTCCTAAAAGCATACAGGAGTTGTTTTGCCTTTAATATGAAGGAGTTGGGTGCTTTGATTGGACCTGGTATACGAATTGAGTTGGCTAGTGACACATTAATCTTCCGTCATCCCTATAGATATAGTGATATGGAGAGGGACTTGATTTGGAGTCGAACGTTGGATCTATTGGAAGCTAGATTAGTGGAGTTGTCACACGGTGAGTATGCATCAGCCATGGTCATGCCTGCCAAAAAGGATGTACATGGCAACTACACAGATAGGCGGATGTGTGGAGGCTATTGTCCTATGAATCGACAGACTAAGTCTGATAAGTATGCCATGCCTACACCTAAAGAGATCTTTGATGTTGTGGGACATGCGAGGGTCTTCAGTACACTTGATCTTCGAGTAGGGTACCATCAATTACCGATTCGATAGGAGGACAAGGCCAAGACTGCATTTTGGGGCGTCAACTTTCACGGCAAGGATTGTTTATATCAATGGAAATTCTTGCCCTTTTGGTTGAAGAACGCACCTGCCGAGTTTCAACGTGTGATGGATAGGATTTTAGCAAGGTTGGATTTTGTTCGGAGTTATATCAATGATATTATGGTGTATAGTGATACCATGGAAGAGCACCAGATTCATCTACAAATTGTGTTTGAGCAGTTAAAGGCTCATGGTTTGCATCTACATCCGAAGAAATGTAAGTTCTTCTAGGAGAATGTGGAGTATATGGGTCATGTGATCTACCCAGGTGGTTTGGGAGTGCAACAAGCCAAGGTGGAGGCTATTGCGCGTATTCTGCGTCCCACGGATGTGAGTAGGGTTTGTGCTTTCATGGGATTGGCAAACTACTACTGCAGGTATGTCAAAGGCTTTAGTGCAATGGCAAAGCCTTTGAACATGTTGTTGAAGTTGAATCAGGAGTGGCAATGGGGCGATGAGTAGGAACAAGCTTTTGTGGAGCTCAAGGCCAAGTTGGTTATGACTCCCATCTTGGGGAGACCTATTAGGGGGCTTCCATTCCAGCTACACACTGATTGGAATATGTTGGGACTTGGAGCAGTGTTGACATAGTGTGATGATGAAGGGAAGGATTTTGTGGTGGCCTATGCAAGTTGTTCAAATAATGCAATGCAGTCACACTATAGTTCTTACGAGGGAGAGTGTTTAGTAGCAGTGTGGGCTGTTGCACACTTTAGGTGTTACTTGTTTGGCACACAATTTACCCTTGTCACTGATCACTAGCCGCTCAAGTGGTTGATGGAGTCCAATAAACTTATAGGAAAGCTTGCATGGTGGGCTCTTATCTTACAGGAGTATGACTTCCAGGTGGTGCATAAACCCGGAGTTACAAACCTTGATGCTAATGGATTGAATCGGAACCCATGCACTAGCCAGGAGGATGATACTAGAGCTAGATGGCATGGCGAGGTTGATGAGGAGATGGTGCTAGGTTGGCATGCATCGGCCTTTTTTTGCTTGTTGGTTGTGGACTCTAATATGGAGGGCCACGTGTTGTGGTGTTGGAGTTTTTACAAACTAGTATGGTGTTAGGCATGGTGAGTGCTAAAGAGAGAGACCATGTTCTCCAACGAGCTAAAAGGTATCGGTTGGAGGGGATACATATACTTCGAGTGTGGGAGGATGATAGGATACGAATTGTACCAGATCCAGACCAAAGAGGGCGTATTGTGCGGCATGCCCATGAGGAGTTGGGGCATTTTGGAGTAAAGCGGACATATAGCTTGCTCCTAGGTTAGTATTAGTGGTGTGGTATGCACACCGATGTGCAACAATTAGTGTCACATCACATGGTTTGTGATAGGGTGAGGGCATCATTCAATGCCCCTACACCACAGTTACACCCCTTGCCTATTATGGGGTTGGGTTATCGCTGGAGTTTAGACTTTGCGGGACCATTACCATTGACAGTACAACACAATAGATATGTGTTGGTGATGGCGGAGCATTTCTCCAAGTGGATTGAGTTGGTGCCATCCCCCGACAAATCTAATGAAGGAATAGCGTATGCATTCCTTGATAGGGTGCTCGTCATTTTGGTGCATTGGTTGAGGTGTTGACCGATCAAGCTATGGAGTTTCAGGGTGAGTTTCAAGTCTTGTGTGACAAGGCGTTGATTGATCACCGAACCACGTCTCGAGATCATCCAAAGGCAGATGGTTTAGTTGAACGTGTGGTATAGACGGTGAAGAGGGTATTACGCAAGTATGGCCTGTAGAAGGGCCACTTAGGGGATTGGGATATTCAATCACCATGGTTGGCCATGGGATATCGATTCAATCGTCAAGCATCCTTGGCTTCCTTCTCACCTTATTTTCTATTACGATCAAGATCTAGACTTGCCAACAACAATTCATTGTGAATCTAGTGAGGTGGTGAACCTTGATGACCCAGAAATGTGGTTAAAGGTGTGATCTCAACGTGTAGAGCTTTTTCGAAGAGTTATGTTAACAACATTTGAGAACCTTGCCATTGCTCAACATAGGGATACATTGCAGTATGCAACTATCCGGGGTGGAGGTTATTGACCATCGATTCGTAGGTTCCATGTGGGGGACTATGTTTATTTACAATAGATTGCACCGACGACGTTGGATGTAATAGCAGGCCGCACTATTTTACGAGTGCGAGAGGTGTTAGGTTCTAGAGTTCTCATGTTGGAAGGTTGCGATGGTGTTGTTTGGAAGGACCATGTGCATAATTGTGCGCCATGTCACCTCCCAAATGTGGATGGTAGAGTTGACCCAAGTTTGGCAATGATACGGGCCGACTTGAGGTGTATGTTGTGTGGGTCTAGAGGTGGAGCAGCCCATATGTTGGTGTGTGATAGATGTTCTAAGGGTTGGCACATGGCGTGCATGACTCCACCTATGGATGTTGTTCCCAATGGACGGTGGGTTTGTCCTCGTTGTACTTTGGAGGGGTGGATGATTTGATCTTCACATGGCATGGATTGTAGATGGGCGATTAACGATGGGGCAACATAGCACCCGGCCTTCTGATTTGTGCACCCGCAAAGGTGTATAACATGTAAAAGATGTATAGGGCTACCTAGAAATTAAAGGGACCTAACCACCAGCTGGGGGGCGAGTTGTGGTACATATGTATTTGTGTATGCTCTCGTCCATGTTGTGTTTATGTGTGTGTATGTGAATATGGTATGTCAACGATGTATGTTGTATGACGATATGTATTTGCACAACAAATAATATTTAATTTTTTTCAATCACCATTTAACACACCCCCATTGTCTGACGGTGAACAAAAAGGGGGCATGTCATACGTTTTTGGAAAGCCCTCTTCAAAAGCTTTCCAAAAAAATGACATGCCCCTTTCTATGCTAACCAAAAAGTTTCGATCGCGATAAAAAAGGGAACCGAAATTTTTTGCTCATTGCAAGATTGATGACCAAAATCCGTTTTCAATTAACATTTGTATTGGGGGCAACTTGACTATCAACAAAAAAAATTTACATCTTACGGACATGATGGATGCATCAAAATGAACATTGATGTGACGCACAATGCAAAATGGTTACACTACATCAATTTTGACAACCTTGCAAATAAGAGATGGCTATTAAAAAAAAAAAGAAGTCACTATGAAAATAAAACTAATAATTATAAAGAAGGAAATGAAATAATTACGCTTGAAAATGAGGTAGTCATATTTGGAAATGCTTATGGAATTGTCTAGGGATGACCATATTAGAGATATGCAAAATCAATAAGGAGCTTAAAAAGATTATAAAAACCCACCCGTACACCAATTCCTTAAATTCTTATCACTAGAATTACACATTTTTTTTCTTGATTCTTATGATTTATATTTGTCACCTATTGCAACAACCCCCTTTAGCTAAGGTGGGGGGTCATATGCAAGAAATAATTAATGACCAAGCTTTGAATGTATGTACGAACACCATGGAACAAGATTTTCAAGTTCATGAGGTGGAAGGGAAGCTCCAATGTCTTATTTATTTGTTCTTGTGTGGTTAATCAACATGATTAAAGGCAAAGTTTTGGAAAGATTAATCCAAAGAAAAAAATCTCAAAATTTGTCCCCAACCCCCCAAGAAAGTTCATAGAAGTTCATGGGATTCTCCAAAACTATGCCAATGAGCTTGGCAAGGGAGGTAGGGGGGGGGGGGGTGGGGGTGAAAAGAAACCCTACTAATGAAATGAATCCCTAGAACTCAATGGTTTAATTAGCATCATCTATTCTATTTTTTTCCAGTTGAGCTTGTGGATGGTGTGAGCCATCGATTATAGCTTAACAATTAGTTAAGCTTTAGTTCCTTAAATTTCCTTAGTACTAATGATTTGAATGCTTATAAACCTTCAAGTAGTGATTATTAAAAAGTTGAATTAGTTTTTGTGATATTTCTAAGCATAGAGTAATTCTTTATTTCAGTGGATGTAACGCTTAATTAGTATAGGACCTAGTAAACCTTTTAAAGTACATTATCCTTTTTAGTTTGTAGAGAAGGGGAAGGGGATGTAGAATTAGATGCGATTTATTGATATATAGGGAATACAAGCCATAATTAACAATATTTCGCATGACAAGGTTGAGTTAGTATGTAGAATGATCTTCAAGCACTAATGATGTACTTGTAGGATTTTTAGGATGTAGTCCTAATACATCTTTATTTAGTTCACTTCTACTAGACTTTGAAATAGAATCAAAATCAAACTTAAGTAGCAACAGTTCCGCCTGAGTAGCCTCAAGTGAATTATAACTGAAGAACTAACTAAAAGGATAGATCATAGTTGTAGAAATTCTAGGATGCGACGAATGGTGCGAGCGAGGTACTCGGCTCGATGCTCCAGGGGAAGAGGGTTGATCGGGCCTCACAGCCAACGATAATGGCCGTCACCGGGAACCCACGTTCGACAATGGAGACGGACATCATCATCTTCGCACTGGCACTCTTCGAACCTCTCTGGTGCGGCTCCACGAGCAGGAATAAACTCTAGGTAAATTGTTAAGGCGTGTGGGTTAGGAGACAGTCGACGATCCCATATTGAACGAGCAACTTGAGTGCGCACCACTTTCTTGGGCGGTTTTTCTTCGCGCGGCCGTTGAGAAACATCCAAGTCGAGCAGTACTTCTTCAAGCTCTTCTTGTTGTACGGGTGCGACCGGAGGATTTGAAGGTGTAGCGACATCATCCGCCATGACTCGTGCTCACCTGCATCAACAAAACCAAGAGGGTACGAGAAACAATGCAATACTTGCATTCGGAAGGGTCAAGGCCTTTTTATTTAACAAATTAGGGTAGGCGTAAAGTGTGGGAGTGACGGCGGAACCTCATGAAAACTCGAACACCCTAGATCCAGTGGATTCATCAAACCCTAAATTCAACGGTGGATCTAGAAGTATGTGAGAGTTTTTGTGATGCAAATTGTAATTCCAATTTACTATGTACTACATAGTTAATTAGTGCATAGTAAAGTAAATAGGTAGGGAATATCAAAGGAGTAAATGGTACATGGAAATGTTACTCCAACCATTGACGTGGTCAAGTAAGAACCTAAGGATTTTTTCCTTGTTACTATTGATAAATGATCCTAGTAGTTAGTTACTTGAAGCAATTAGGATGAAAAAGGAGGATGTGAGGGTCAACGGACGGAAAAGATATGGATCAAGCTCAAGAGGCCTCATCAAGATATCCAAGATAAGGGGGAGGATGGATCCTCGACTCCCATTAGTCATGAAGATTGTCATCCTCCTTGATTGGAGGATGGAATCTCTCTTGTGGTTCATTGGGCCCAAGGATTCTCATCCTAAATTCAATTGGATGGCAATTCCTTCTCAAAATCTCATTGGCCCTTGGAGGATGAGGAGGCCATTGATTGGTGCAAAAGGATTTCGAAGATCTCATTGGACAAGGGAAACAAGCTCAAGGGGTCATGGAGGCTCACCAAGGAAGGGGGCATTGGATGTATGTGGAAAAGCAAGAAGGAGTGGGAGGAAGATTGGTTGTTAGTTCTAATGTGTGTAAGAATCAAGCATAGAAGGAGTGTGTGTAAGAAGTAGGCATGAAAAGAACTTGTGTAGCAAGTACTTGTTGTGAAGCCTCTGGACTTTTGGTTGATTAATTGTTTCTCACAAATTCACTGTTGGATTTGTGTCAAAATTAGATCAGTCTTAGTTTGGAAGGTGTAAAAGGCCCTCCCCAAAACTTAGCTCGATCGGACCTTCTGTGAGAGAGTTGCAGGTGTTGGAAGTAGAGGGTGTTGAAGAGGGTTTCATGGAAGGATTTCCATGGTGAAGCCTCTGGACTTTTGGGTTGATTAATTGTTTCTCTCAAATCCACCGTTGGATTTGCTTCAAAATTAAATCAGTTTTTTGTTTAAGACCTGTGGAAGCTTCTCCCCAAATTTCAGCTTGATCGGTTTTGCTGTGAGGGAGTTGCAGGTGTTGGAAGTAGAAGAGGTTGAGATGTTGTTTTGTTTTCCTCAATCAAAATAAGTAGTTTCAGTTTCGGGCTTAACTTTGGACAAAAACATAAAATAAAATAAAAAACCTATGAGATTTGGACACAACGCGTTAGATCATTAGTGAATTCATTACGTACTTGAACCACTTACTTGTTAGACTACAACTACATAGTAGTTCCACTTCCGACTGAGTTTTATGTGAGTGCATGTCTTAATGGTGAAGGTGTGCAAATAATCCTCACAGATGGGTGACATTTTACTTGTGCTTTGTAAACTTTTAATGTTGTGAACCATATCGACACAACCGTGGGCGATACTCTCAATTTTAAAGAGTTGCATCAAGGCTATTCGAATGTGATAAGGTTATTAAAGGTTTTTAGCAACTTCATGTTAACATAAGGGTTGACGAATGCGCATGGTTGCGTGGGGGGTTGTTTTTTTTTTCGAAATACAATATTGGTGAATAAGGTGTTGGGTTAGTTCTTTTCTTCAACAAAAAATTGATAGCCATAGTTTTAGGACCTTAGTTGCATAATTAGGGGTGAAAGATCTTTAGAGGGTTGGGGGTGGAAGCAGACACCAAAATTCGTGGTGCTTAGCAAAACATTGGTCTTGTTCTAATATTTAGTGAGTAACAAGGATGTTGAGATTCATGAAGTAGTTAAAAAGGTGTAAAAAAAAACCCAATAAAGATCGAACAGTCTTCAAGCCCATGGTTAACACTAACATTTTGCCATGATAATATTAAATTAGTTTTTTAGAATAATCTTCAAGCACCAATGATGTGATGGCAAGATTTTTATGATGTAGTCTTAATACACCCTTATTCAATTAGGTCCTTAAATTGAATCTAAATCGAATCTAAATCCTAGCATTTTCATTTGAGTAGCCTCAAGTGAATTACAATTTAGTGAACAACTTACAAGGGATAAATTGCAATTGCAAAAAATTCAAAAAACAACGAATGGTGCGAGCTAAGTATTTGGTTCGACGCTTCATGGGAAGGGGGTTGATTGGGCCTCGTAGCCAACAATAATGGCCGTCACCAAGAACCCAAATTCGATAATGAAAATGAACATCATCATCTTCACATTGACATTTTTCAAACCTTTTTAGCGCAGTTTCACGAGTGGGAACAAATTCTAAGTAGATCACTAAAGCATGTGGGTTAGAAGATGATCGACAATCCCATGCCAAATGATCGATTTGAGTGCACACCACTCTTTGGAACGATTCTTTGTCGCACGATCGTTGGGAGACATTCACATCAATTGGTGTTTGTTCAAGCTCTTCTTTTTCTACTGGCGCAACTAGAGGATTTAAGGGCATAATAACATCATCTGTCATGACTAAATCTTCATTTGCGTTAACAAAAACCAAAGGGGTAGCCAAAACAATTTGGTACTTGCATTCAAAGGGGGTCAATGCCTTTTATTTAACAAATTAAGGTAGGCGTATAATGGCAATGCGACGAAATCTCATGAAAATCCGGACATCCTAGATCTAATAGATTCGTCGAACCTTAATTTCGAGAGTGGATCTAGAAGTACAAGGGGGTTCTTGTGATGGAAATTTTAATTCCAATTTATTATGTACTACACAGTTAATTAGTACCTAGTAAAAAAAATTAGGGGATATTGAAAGAATAAATGGTACGCGGGAATGTTACTTCTACCATTGAATTAATTTAATCAAATAGGAATTCAAGGATGTTTATTTATTGTTACCGATAAATTATCCTAGTAGTTAGTTACTTGAAATAATTAGGATGAAAAAATAGGATGTGAAAGTAAAATGGACGAAATGGATAAAGATCGAACTCAAGAACCTCATCAAAATATCCAAGATAATGAAAAGGATGAGTCCTCCATCCCATTGGTCATGAGAATTATCATCTATTTGATTGGAGGATGGAACCCTTTTAGTATTTCATCGGGCACAATAATTCTCACCCTAAAATCCATTAGAAGGCAAATCATTCTCAATTTTTATTGGTTTTTGAAAGATGAGGAGGCCATGGATTGGAGGGGAGGATTTCTTCAACTTCCATGGGATAAGGAAAACAAACTCAAGGAAGGTTCTTAAAAATCTTGGGGAGGAGGAGTATTTGAGGGTTTTCTTCTTGTGTGATTTTTCTTGGAAGGGGAGGAGAAGAATGAAAAGTCTTGATAGATGGTGGAAAGGGGGAGAGTGGGTTGGATGTTTGGGGTACTTCAAAGAATAAAAGTGAGTAGGATGGTGTTGGGAGCTTGAAAATTTTATAGGAATTTCAACAACCTTCTCGATTGCGAGATCAAGCTGCGAGCACTCAAACAACCATATCTCCGTCGTTCTTACACCAAATGCCAATCTACTTTGACCAAAATGTAGAGGACAACCAGATCTTCCTTCCTTCCAAAATTCAAATGAAAAAAAGGTTTGTGTGCTAAGATATGACCTACAAAAAATCACTGAAAAAAAACTTGGGCACAAATCTATGCAAACTCGAGATCTTTCAAAGGTCAATACTCCCAATTGGTTCCACCAAAAAATCCCAAACAATTCCTAGGTGCAATTCAACCCTCAAACAATAACTCCACAAAATTGCAGCACCTGATCTTCCTTGGTTATTTAACTAAAAATCTAATAGTCCTTCAGCACTAGGTATGCACAAACTAGAAAAAACCATCACCATAAAAACAACCATAACGCATAAACCACTCAATGAAAACACAATCTATCTTGGCTAGATTTTAGATTGGCTCTTTACCTACACTCCTACCAATTTTCAGCAACTTTCATTACGAAAATTTTTACTTATTTGAGAAATTGACATCGCTGGAAAACCGTCACCAAAAATTGTCAAACCCTAAACTAGCAACTTCAAATGATCATAACTTTGATCCGCTCAACAAAATCCAACATTCTTTGGTGTATTGGAAAGCTCTCGCCAAGGCGCTCCTTTTAACACCACCCACTCCAAATTCGGTCACACAACCAGAGAGCGAAATCACAAAATCCCCACGGTTTAACTATTCCCAAAAAATGGAGTTCTTTGAGTGAAAATGTCACAAGAAAGATCTACTATCATAAAACTTGTGATGCAAACACATATAATCAAGGCAAGCCCACTCCACTTAGAGAATCCAAGCCAATGCTAACGGGAGACCATAGCTCGAAACTCCACTAATTCCAACTACTCCCAACGCTCTAGGCTCAACTCAAAGAACCCTCTCTCACACTTTATACCCCCATTCACAACATGAAGGTGGGTCCTACTAGAAGAGCCACTTTCTTCTAACCTTAAACTTGGAAACCCTAAATAGGCACTACTCACTACCATAGCACATTATATGTTATAGTTAACACACATATGGTCATGACATATCTAACACCCCCCCCACCATCGAATGGCGACTAAAATTTGTTAATCGCCTAAAAGGGCATTGGGGGGGAAGGGGGGATGATTTTCTATATTAAAAAATCATCTTACTTGCACCTCTTTTTTTTGGTGACGGAAAAATCTTAATCTCCATTTGACATACCCACATTGTCGGATAGTGACTAAATTTTTTTGATCACCCTAAAGGGAAAGCAAGGGATGATCCGCCCTCCCCCCTCCCCACATGCCCTCTTGGGCAACTAAAGAATTTTAGTCACCATCCAATAGTGGGGGTGTGTTAGATGGCGATAAAAAAAATTCGGTCACCTTCCTTTTTGTGACCAAAAACTTTTGGTCACAGAAGGTTGGCTTGTGACATTTTTTTAGAAAGGTTTCCTCAATAGCTTTCTAAAAGCATGTGACATGCACTCAAGTTTCTTGGCGATTGAAAATAATTAGCCGTCATCAAATACTGGCAATGTGTTGGATGGCAATTAAAGAATTTCGGTTGCCATTTGACACACCAACACCATCAGATGGTGACCAAAAATTTTCAATCACCCAAGAAGGAAACTAGGGGATGATTATTATTTTTTTGCAAAATGATAGCATAGGCCCTACCCCTTTCAATAATAAAAATTTTCTAGTTGCCATTTGACAGTGGGGGTATGTTGGATGGCAACTGAAATGTTTTTTCACCCAAAAATAAGGGGCACATGTAATATCATTTTTGAAAAAAAAATCATCCCCAGACCATGCCTTCTTGGGCAATTAAAAAATTTTAGTTGACATCCAATGGCAGGGGTGTCAAATGGCAACCGAAAAAGTTTGGTCAACATCTAACATACCCTCATTGTCCAAAGCTAACCAAAAATAAATGCATGCCATATTTTTTGGAAAGCCATCATCAATGGCTTTTTAAAAGCATATGGCATGCTCCCCTTTTGTGTCGATTGAAAAGTTTCAATTGCCACAAAAAGGGGCCACCAAAAAAATTCAATTGCAATCTAACAAAACCCCACTTTTTGTTGCCTAATTTTTTGGTCACCTAAAGTTGGAAGATTCAATTTTTTCAATTGACACAAAATGGAACAACTAAAAATTTTGGTCACCACAAGGTTCGATGACTAAATTTTTTCAATCGCCGTACCTTGTGATAATTGAAATTTTTTTCGACCATCACAAGGTATGACAACATAATTTTTTCAATAACACCAAGATTTGATGGTAACCAAAACAAGTCTAGTTTCAATCGCCCATAAGTTTGCCCTAGGCAACTTGAGAGTGCTTTTAACCTAGGTTGACCTAGGCTACCCCCATATAAATGCGATGCAAAGGTGTGTTTGCATCTAGATGCACTATAATAATTCATGGTTTTTTTACTTGAAAAACTAATAAAAAATAACCCAAAAGTGTCAAATGTTCAACTTGATTAACAATTATTTTGGACAAGTTTTATTGAACATGTTCATTTTGACTAAGTCATTTTGAATGGGTAATTTTGACTCGGTCTTTTCGATTGGGTCAGTTTGATTGACCATTAAAAATTATAATAATTCTTTTAATATTATTTATTTATTTATTTAGCTATCTACCCACCTACCTACTTTTTAGTTAGTTACTTACCTACCTTCTAACCTTAATAATTAATGAATAATTTTAATTTTATAGGGTTTTTTAATTTTAAAAATTCATGTAATTATCAACCTAGCTACCTAGGCTAGGTAAGCTAGGTAGCTAGCCCACATTGCTTAGGCTGCCCATTTGAATAATTAACTAGGCCACTTAGTTAAAGTAGCGACCTAAATTGCAAGTGTGGGCACTTGAACTCCTCACCTCCACTTTGAGGAGTCAAGTCCTTACCATTACACCACCACCTTCATAAGGTGAAATCTTTTGTGAACATATTGTAATAAACATGATCAATTCCTTTTACACTACTTACAAAGGTAGATAGGAAGATAGATAGGAACATAGGAAGGTAGGAAGGTCAAACATACTAAGATACCTAGGCAAAGCTACCTATGTTATGTACACTATACTAACTAGCCTAGGCTATACCTCAACATGGGCTCCTTAATATATTAACCTATGCATAAGCACTAACCTAGGCTATGCTATATTAGGCTATGTAGGCCTAGGTAAGGTCTAGGTAGGGTTTAAATAGGGGTTATGTTAGGCTATATATATATTGGCTTATGTAGGAGGTATTTAAGTTTTTGGGCTACCTAGGGCTACTTAGGGGTTATGTAAGGATATGTAGGGGTGATGTTTAGGCATAATTAGTAATGGTTATATTAAGTTATGTAGGGCTAGGTACTTGAAATATGTAAGGGCTATGTAAGGCTATGTAGGGTTGTGTCTAGGTACATGTAAAAACTATGTAGGGCTATATAGGGGTTATGCACACTATGTAGGCCTAGGTAAAGTTTATGTATATGTAATAACTACCTATGTAGAGCCTATATAGGGCATGGCTATTTGATTATAAGTATTAATTGACAATATGTCTCATTTGATTACACCCATGTCCATTTTGATTGGAAAGGTTCACTCTTGATCATATTTGACTAAATGTCACATTGACCAAGTAGTCAAAAAGGTCATTTTAATCAAATGAACCAATAAAAAGAAACATGTCATTAGCCACTAGGAGCCTTTAGTCAAATTGACCAAATTCTTAGTCAAAATGAACATGGTAATCAAGTTGGACCGCTTCAAAAGCCATAATTTCTTGTGGTGATGTGTGTCACAGACACCGAGATGTGGTGACAACCTTGCTTATTTTTATAACTATTTCACCTCTTTCATTATCCACCAACATGGATATAAAAGAAAAATGAACATGTGCCTTTTCATGTCCATGACATTTATATTAATTAAAATTAAATTTGACATTGAGATAAATAATGAAGAATTCTTGATAATTACATGGTCTGCACATAATAAGAAGGAAAATCATCACTGATAGTGCGTAGCACCACGGAGCCCAAATTTAATTTTAACTAAATTACAATTTAAACTCGCATGTCTAATGCATTCAAACTCCAACGCCTGCTTCCCAGCTTACTGCAGTTGAATCTGCTTGAGAAGTACAGTGCTTGTTCCCCATGCTCAAACATGAGTCCCCGACTCCACTAGATCAGGAACAACACTATGTACCCCAATCGTTAGTGCCCCTGGCAATAATTAGTGTGAGGGCAAACATGGTGGACAACAAATTTAAGAATCAAAATCCTGCTAGTATTGTGCAAAGAAAAAAATCGTGAGCCTCTTGGGGTGCACGCAGGATTTTTTTCTTTTCACAGCACTAGCAGCAAGTTATGTGCACCATTATTATTATTATTATTATATATAGACATTCATCAGTTTGTCAAACTTGCAGATCAGATACTGAGCTGGCTTGCGCTGGGCTGCAGGCCTTAAAGCAATCTGCGAAACCAGCACAATTTATAACTCTTGGAACTTTCCTGTTCATGTCTCTAGATCATAGCTTGTTGATCTCAAATTCATTTGATTCACTATTAATCTAGATACAATACTCGCCTCATTAATGCATGATCTAATAACATGTGATGCTGAAGTTCTGATTCAGATCATCATCATGTGTTGCAGACCTGCAATTAATTTATAGAAATTATAGTGATGATCAATAGCAACTTGTGCGGATTGCTAAGCTAGCTGCTGCTGCTGCTGGTCATCCTTAACCAGAATATGCAGCTAGCTAGCTGCAAGGCACGCAAGTTCCAGCAGCTTCTGCAATGATGCAATCCCCCTCCTCACAGATACAGATCGAGGCATTCATGAACGCAGCTGCTAATAATTTCTAGGTTTTTGATCATCTGGAGCTAGTCTGAATCATATTTCTGCTTGATTGATTGATGTAAATAATTACAGTGAACCTGAGAGCAAGTGAGAAAACAGCTTTGTGATATATATATATATAAAAAGGTGAAAGCAAGTATAACACACGTGACTGGCTCGAGGGAAGAGGAGTAGGAGGAGCATGGATGCATGCATGACTAAGTTCCAGTTTGGAGTCTTGTGCTGAGCAATTGAACTGCAGCAGCTGCTGCTAATTCTGTAAAGCAACTGGTTGCTGTCCATCCCTAATTCGTCCACAAGTTAGGCACAGCTGCTACCTGCTGCTGCTGCATTTGATGATTCTGCAAACCCCGCTAGCTAGCAACCAACCAACCAAGTACTGCTGCAAACACGACCCATGGATTCTTACACTGGAGCTGCACAAAAAACTAGGGACTTCACCTGCACAATTTTTTCCATTGATCTGACTAGCCCAAAATCCCTACTTTTTCAAGGTTTGAGCTAGTTTTCATTGGCCAGGTTCACTGTCTCTTTTATCCACACGAGACGTCCTGACTGATTCCTTTGAAGCACATGGCGCAGCGTGCCGAACATCGTCCTCCAAGATATTATAAGCTTAAGGGGAAAAAAAGTACAAGTTAGATATATATCCCCTATAAGTCATGAGCCTGCAGAATTCAAAAGATTATACTCCAATGAGAAGAACAACAATTACCTGATCCCTACAACAGGCCGGATATTTGTGTCCTAGGATCTGCAGATTAGGACGAATTACAGCATCTGACGTCCTGCTGCTACTAGTCCTGAAAATGACGTGTTGCGCTGACATCATCATCATCCAAGAAATTCCACAGATGTACAGATCCCATGAGGCATGACCCATGATGATCTGCAACAGCAAGGCTTGCAGCTGCTGATCATCATATTCTGTATGAACATTCGTGTACGAAAAGTTTTAAAGCTACTGGAGTATGTAAAACTGCTCATGCCATTCCTTAACGATGACCAGCTTCACAAAATTATTGTCTAGATTCCAGGTACCTAGTTAGTTCCAGATCAATTATTTTATCGGTATTTGTATCCTTCCTTCGACACGCGTCGCCCCGGTCTTATTCATGAGAGTATAAAGGAGAGGGCAGGGGGACCAGGATTTTCAACAGTAATTGTTTATCCTGTCTCCCGTGATGGAATTCTTGTCTAGATAATAGTAGTAGTGGAGCTCCGTCTAGCCTTCTGCTAGAGTCCTCTTGACGCCGAAGCACTTACCACCCATCATTCTTTCTTGTACTAGTGCGCTAATTCAAGGAAACAACTTCAGACTACAACATGATCATGATGAGTTGCGTCGATGAAACTCGAGCTGGGGTTTGACTTTGGAGATTCCAGCAAGAGTAATCTGTCCTTCATTATAACAAACAGTTTTTTTTTTTCCTCTAAGTCTTTGTCAGATAGTAGGACTAGTATTGATCTTGCAGATAATCTATTGATTTAAACTGACTATTTTGAATTATACAGGAGCTAGCAAGCTGCAGCAAAACTTCTACCGGAAGAAATGAGCAGCTTACAGTGTACCACTTCCAAGCCTTTGTCATAGGATTACACACGATCTTATCATGACTCCATGTAGAAGAAAGAAGAAAAAATCCACTGCAACAGCAGCTGCTGCTGCTGCTGGCTATATTGATAATCAATACTGGATATATTGATTATCAACTAGCTAGCTAGCTGCAGTGGATTGATTCATTGTGATCGATCTCAAGGCGCCCCCGCGGGGATGATGATCAATCGCTGGTACTGGGATCAGTACAAGCTAGACTGAGTGCTGGTATCTTGGTGTGTAATCCTAGGACGAAAGGCTTGGAAATATAGGTACAATTTTTTTCTTCCGCGCTTGTGTTCCTGCAGCTGCACACAACTAGCTAGCTGCTTTGCTTTTAGTAAGTACCAACCAAGTGCTGCATCAATCCATCATCTTCATTCCTTCACTGTGCAAGTTTTTCTTTATCTATTCCTCGAAAGGAAGATCGCCTTTTTTGTCGATTTCTGAGCAGAAAGGTCGAATTGTGTTTTTTTTTGGTATCGATTTTTGTGCATAAGTTCCATCGGGATTTTGGAATGGATTCTTTAATCGATTTTGGCGCAAGAATTCTATTGGATTTTCTATTGGTTTTTTGTGCAGGAAGGTCGTATTTATAAAAAAAAGTTAATCGATTTTCTTGCGCAAGAGGAGGATTATAGATCTCGACTCAACAGTGACTGAGTCATGGGGCAATCTTCAGTTCAGTTTCAATTCCAATCCCTAAAGAATACATAGAACTGTGACAAAATACGAAATCTACTTTGAATGCTTATAATAATGTAAACTTTTTTCTTTTTTTTCTGGTGGTTTTTTTTGGGGAATTATTGTGCCTTTTGTTTTTGTGATTGGTTTTTTTAGGCCATCAAAACCTCAATAAAAAAAACTCAATTTAATGTTTTTTTTTCATCTTTCTTGCTTTCCAATGAGATTTTAGTCTCCAAAATAATAAAATAAAAAATGGCTCTATGCATAAGTTAGGCTTGCCAGACATATGAGATTCCAAGAGGCACACTGTTGATCTCCTCAGCTATTCAACAGCACAGGCTTCATATGTGAAACTCACAGCTTGAAAATTCTCACTTATTTTCAAACATTTAATTTACTCCATTTTCTTTTGTTTCTGCATGTCCATTTTTATTTCATTTTTCATTTTCCTTGACATTCCTTGATAAATTCAGCTTGATCTGATTTCTAGACTTTCTAGATTTTAATTACTCCATTTTCAAGATATAAACTCCACTCAAAACGTTGCACCAATAGTGAGCATCCCAAGAGGGATGTAGCAATTTCTAAATGCCAACAAGTTCTAAGTGGATTTGATGTGGCAAACAAAACTTCACAAAAAAAATTGGAAATTTGTTGAATTTTTTAGAGGATTTTTTTTTATATATGCAACAGAAATGTTTTTATATTTTCTCATTTGTGCAAAATTTTGCCCAAAACAAAGACTGGTAAGTAAGTAAGTAAGTATCCATGAAATTTGGCCACAGTGAGGCAACACCCACCAGCACATCATGAAGGATGAATATTAAGTGGTTAGGAAAAAGTTTTCTGTTGGTTTCCAGTTGCCTAGCTAACCATTGTAGTTAGCTCAGTTGCTGTTTTTCCTACACTTAAAACAGCCCTTAGCTACGTATAAACCATCTATTTACCTAGAAGTTGCCTATTTTCCTACCTATCTGCCTATATATGAGACCTATTTTCCTACAGAATCGGTTACCAAGATGAAACCAATTATGAACTCAGTTGAGGTTCATCCACAACTGAGTAATAATGGTCATCCAGTGGATGGTGCACTAGTGGGTGATGGTTCACTGTGGCCATGAAATTTGACTGGGTGGTGTGGTAGGTATCTCATTGATTGTATGCTTGGATCTGTTTCATTTTCATGTACAAAAGCACAAAGCTGTAGTAGTCCAAGTTCAACCTGGGAGAGCTTGAACCCCATCAAATGCTTAAGGGGGACCACCTAGCCCCACCCATATCATGTTCTTTGTAATATTCTGCTTTATCCATCCAAGCAAGGATAATAAGACAAATTCTTGCATCCCTAAATTCATAGAAGGCGATTCCAACGCAAGCTGTCAGTGCTGGGGCCCCTGGTCCATTTAGCTGTAGAAAAAATCAAGAAAAAAAAGAAGGTTATGCTTCCCAAAACCAAAATCTTCATGAAATTCTGGATCTGTTCTACTTAAATTGTGGATGTCAAATTCATTCCACAATTGCGTGTCATATTCAGAATCTGTCCTTTTGTGTTTGTTTATATTCTAATATATTCCATATGTATGTACTAGGCTACCATGCTTCTAGTATTTGACAAGTGAGGACATCAGCATAGCTAAATTTTGTCATCAGAATGTAAGTCATGGTTGAAGGTAAGTAGTAAGTACAGGTTCATACTTGAGGTTTTGACAAAGTTTAAAGACAGGAATTTTTTGTTCAATTCTTTTTACCAGTCTGTTGGTTCTAAGCAGCAGGGGAGCTACATTATTCCCCATAGCTTATGGTGCTTGTTTGTAAAGGAGGGCAGGTCAGCAGCTGAAAATAGCTAAAGAGGTTGGTAGTAACCTTGAGTTTGTACAATATTCGTCGCGCATGGCATGATTCTAGGCTGAGGCAACTTGCCATTGACCTAGTCTTGGCACTCCCCCACCCTGCACCTTCACTAGGTAGATGGCCTGCTACAGTCTGTATCCAGACTCCAAGGTGTAGAATACCTAGTCTATAAACTATCACCCCTAGAAAGAACAACATTTAGAGTAAAATCTGAAGGTTGTTCAAAGGTAGTTAAAAGCACAATACTAAGAAATTGCAATGCTAGCTGCATGAGTGACCATTCTCTTGGCAAAATAATTATTATATAGCAAGGAAAAGGCATTCATGAGCAAATTTGCCTAGTGGATTAAACCAGTGTTAGGTGGGTATCATCCTTTGAACATACCAGCTGGTACTGATATTGAATATTTTTAAAACATCACAAGAGATTGTGGTTTTTCTCACCCAAAAAAAACATAAGTTGTGGCTCATGACGCATGTGTGAGTGAGAGAAACTTTGTGATTTCATCCATTACAACGTATATTATGACATATATTTCATTAAAATGATAAATTGACATGAACTAATAACACATGTAATACAAATGGAATATGTGCCATTATGTCAAATTGCCATTTTAATGTACTATATTTTTACAATAAATATCGCATATTATATACATTGTTATGGTTGAAATCACAAAGTTTACCTCACATATGTGTCATGAGCTGTGACCTATTTGGGGGAGAAAAATCACATTCTCTTGTACTGAAAAGTTTGTTACCAGCCTGATATCATGTCACCATTCATATTATTTGTTTGTTTGTCAAGAGCTTATTATTTGATGTACTGCAAAGTGCTTTCATTTTAGTTGTGAACTTGTTCATAACTTAATTTGCACTGCTCATAACAAGAAGTTCAATGTGAGCCCCATATTAGATGTCATCTCTTTATGAACTTCCATTATCTAAATCCTGGATCAAGCAACAGGAAATTTCACAAAATTGCACTACCGAAGGTGTCGTCAAGAGAGGGTTGGCTGGTTGCCAGACCAAAAAGAAATTAAACTATGTCTTCTTAATTTTCCAGAAAACATGTTGTCTCAATATGTTGAGATGAATTTTAATTTCAAATTCTTTACACTATTGGATTCTAGAATTGAAACTTTTTTAATTCTAATGCTTTTTTTAAAGAATTACTTTTAGTCATTCCATCATATTGAAACCATCAATAATATCGTTTTGCAAATTTTTATTTTCTCAAATGTAAATTAAAATTTTATTTCTGAATAGATTTTTTTTGAAAAAGATTATTTGTAAAATTTGGGTGGTTTCTTGCTTGTGCATCTATGAATGCTTGGATATTTCAATATGGAATGGAAAAAATGATAAAATACACGAAAATCATGGCATTTAAATTATTTTAAATGATACTTTATTGTATTGGAAAAATCTCTACGCATCATACTTTTAAATTTCTCATTTGATGGTGGAATATTTTTTCATTTTTATTTTGTCAACACTATGAAATATTTTTTGAATTCACATTTTTCACATTTTATGTGTAAAATACATAGTGCCATCATTTCAAAAGTTCATTATAAATTCATTCTTTGCATAAAACTCATTCATAATTTTAAACATGATTCTCATTAAAGTCTAATACAATGTGAATATTTTTTAAATTGACAATTGTAATGTTCAATATGACTTTAAATTTTAATTTTATCTACAATCTAAACATCGTTGTAGAAAATAATAATTTGGATTTTTTTAAGGGGAGGCAAAAGTGGAAGGATTTTTGTATCATTCTAACCCTATTGTGTGGATGTTCAAAACTGTTGTGAAAACACAATTAGCCTCACAAATCATGTTGTTTGAAAAGACTCTTTAGTATCAATTTATGCAATGTCAATGTATTATGGGCACAAATTTATAGTGTTTTGGCCTTTTTTTTACATTTTCAGAAGCCTACATTCAATTGTTGCCAAACATGATATTAAATTGATGTTTTTGTTTTTGTTACAAATGTATTTCTATTGAATCCTACGATATTATCAATGGAGGCAATGAACAATGAAAATGATGATATGTTTTTTGGGCAAATTGTTTCCAACAATGATGCCATCATTTCAACCTTGAACGATGAGCTACAATTATATTGATAGTTAAATGTGAAGTGCCCAAAATTGAAAATCCTTTGTTATGGTGGGCAAAACATGAAATATAATTCCCAACATGTATCTTTCTTGGCTTGCCAAGGCTTGGAATTATGGGCTCACAAAATAAAAAATGAACAAAGTTTTAATATTGTTGGTGTGTTCACTAATCTACAACCATCTAGCTCGAAATTGAAATTTTGGATCACACGATTTTTATTACCAATTCCAATGCTCATGTTGGTATTAAATCTACAAATATCTTTGATTTTTTGGCTTTTGAGGAGAATATGATTGAAGAACACAAGAAGCTAATTGAAAAAAAAGGTTTGTCTACGGAATATTCAAAATAAATCATTTTTGTGCACGTAAACAATATATTTTTATGGTTTTTTTTTCGGGGCATTTGTCTTTTGTCTTCAATGTTTGTTTTAGAAAGTTTTGAATAGGTCTACATTTTTTTTTGTTATTTGATTTGTATGTGTTTTTTTGATGCACTATAATAATTTTGATGTTGTTTAGTTGTGTAGGGGCCTCATGGACATGATGTAACACCATATGAAAATGATGAATCTTAAGTGTATCTAGGCAAATGTGATTTAGGAGGTACAAGTTTGAAGTCAAATATTTTCTGAAAGATGGTACTTACATTTATTTATTTATTATGGTGTTTGCTATCCATGCTATATAAAAATAAAGCTAAATGTTTGCACAACCTAAAAATTAGATTGCAAAATTTTGGGTATGTTATAGAAATGAAGCATCCCCAAAAAAATATTTATTTACAATGTGATTTCACATTTGATTTTGAGCTTGATTTCCTTGTGATCACATTTAATTATCTCCTTAAAATATGTAAGGAACCATGATTAGAACTAGCTACTTGGATTCCTTGGGCCAAGTTATTAACACTAAACATTTTTAGACATGATTGAAAATGTCAATTTTTGTTCATGGCCACCTTGATTTGTTGGGGGATTAAACAACTACATGGGAAGGGATAACTATTTGAATGAAACATTTGTGATTTGTTTGAAAAAATATTTGCAATAATAATTGTTCTATTTCTATTTTTTCAATTTGATTAATAACCTTAAAACTAAACTATAATTAAAATCATCTATTTTTTCAAAAAATCATTCTCCTAAAAATTATTGTGTTTTGGAAAAGGAGAACAACCTTAATATCTAGAAATTATCAAATAATTTAAAATTAGTAGAAAACCTCACTTGAAAGTTTTATTGATTTTAAAAAAAAGACAAAACCCAAGACCACGGGTTTTTAATAATATGAGCAATTGGCATGGCACACTAGTAGGGATCAACCTTGGCTATCAAGTTAATGTTTTATCTTACGCAAAATTTGAATATGCCTTCTTAAAAGCACCATACAAATGATGTGTGCGGGCTTTGAGGGCTAGGAGAGAGATGATGTTATGTGAAGCATTACCTACAAATATTTGGGAAAAAAAGTACATTGTCGTTACATGTACTATGATGTCCAAAAGCAATGAATCAAATTAAAGGGTTATGGCACATACAAGTTTCCAAATTTCATGTTTCTTTTTTTCATTTAGTCAATTTCCCCAACCCCCCACGTGAAAGGTGAAACTTAAAGAATATTTTGTCATAATGAAACTTGGAATGATTTGCCGATTATTTTCAAAAGGAAAAATGTGGGTATCTTTGCAATCTAGCCCTCAATTCTAAATTCTCTCTAAAGGCCCTAGGTGAAGCTTTTTTGTATTAGGAATGATACTATTTTCAATTCTAGGTGCTACAATCTTTTGGGGGCAAGGAATTACTTTATTTTCAACTTACCATGGAGCCCATAGGAATCAAGCATTAGAAAGATAGGGTTGTTCACAAAAAAATTAATGTGGATATGAAATATATATGTGAATTACTTTCTTAATGCATCTTGAGTTCTTGGGCCTATTGGCATTGAAAAATGTGGCCAAAACAATTTAAAAAGTGGTAATCAACCTTTTCTCAAAATGTGATAAATTTGGGGTGCTAAGGTTATTGGGCTTTCCAACATGTGTGTATTCACAACCCATTGAAAGTTGTTTTTTATGGGACTTTCCAACACACTTAAGCTTATATTTACAAACAATTTGCTTGGGCACAATTTGAAGGTGGTGTTATCAATTGTAACTAAAATTTGACCCAAATGTCCATCTTCATAGGCTATCATACACTAGGAATTAGGCCTTGGATTGAATATCTTGATGGGTAATTTTTAAAGATAAAAATAATTAGATTGATGATTAAGGGAAAACCAATCCAATGTTCCCCCAATGTTTCAATGAATGATTTTTGAATATGAAATTATTCAATGGTGCTAAAGTTATTCAACATTATTTCCTACCAAAATAAGTTGACAATTATTTATAAGAATGCACTATTGGGGATTTGAAAACCATTTTGGTGCTTTGAACAAGATTGTAATGTAAACCTGAGATGTTTTGCAAACAAGCTTATTTTGGATGTCTCAAAATCTCAACACAAACATGGACAACAATTAAGCATTTTTTCCACCAATGAGAATTACAAATATGACAACACTTAAACATTGACTTTAATGTAAAACCTTGTACATATGTCTTGTTTTGACCCAAATATGTATACAACTTAAACAATTATTTTTCCACCAATGATGAAGGACGTCAAAACATGTAGCAAATTGCAATGGATTCTTAAACTTCTAGCAGGTATGACCACATGAAAAGACTATTTTCAATTAGGAATGATTTCTAAAAAGGATAGGTTTTTCTTGCAAACATTTTCATTGCAATCATAGATTTGAGAAAAGTGAAAATGGATGTAGTAGACATATGTGCATGTTTGTATTGGAGATAAGATTTCTTACTAGACATGATAACTCAAGTGTAAACACATGGCTTATATGTATAATTCCATATAACATAGATGTTTCAAAAGTTTCCTAGCTTGGTTTTATGTTGAAGAAATTTTTAATATATCAACCCCAAGAAGGGCAATTTTCAACCAATTCCATTACAAAAATAGAAAGATTTTGCGGAACATTTTCATGGCACCTTTTTGTGAAAGGTAGTGTTGCCCATCATATCTTGTCCACTATTGCATGTTGTCAAAATGTCCAAAACCATATCATCAAGCCCACATTTAAGGGAGTTTGTGACAAATGAGTTTCCCTTTTGTATCCATTAGAATTGCATGGCACTCAAAATGTCCAAAAACATATCATCAATACCATGTGTGATGGGATGCTATTGATGTATCAATCCCCCCCCCCCCCCCCCCCCCCATTTGACTTCCTTTTGACTAAATAAAGTGAAACGAATTGTGCATGGTGTTGCCAAATCAACTTCCGCCGATGCTTGTGTGCAAATAACACAAATTTGAATGGAAACATATGGATTCAACCTCATTTTTTGTTTGAATTTAAATGTACTTCACAAAGTAAACCTTTCTTCCTTAGGATCTTATAGATCTTTGTTATAAGGTGTAAGATAGATGCGAGGCAAAATGACTCATAACCTAAAGATAAAATTTTCATATTTGACAAGTTTGACTGGGTCAAGGACTAACCATTGCACTTTTGGAAGGAGAATTAATGTGCCATCTTACTATGCATCAACATAGTTTTAGAGCAATTACTCCATGTCATTTGAAGTAAAAAATAGGTGAAAAATATTTTTGAAATAACGTCAAATTTTGATGTTTACATTTTTTTTTTTCCAAAATTACCACATTAATCACAACGCTTGGACTTGTATGCCCTACATCACATATACATAAAGTGCAGCAAATGCCCACACCTAGACTTTGATAAAATTTTGACATATTTGCATCAAACTTTTTAATTCCATTCACCTACACATGCCAGCATAAAGTAACTTACAAGTAGACCACAAACTATTATTTTTCAATCAAGAGCAAGACCAATATTCTACATGTATATGTGGGTCCCTCTTCAAGAGAAAAAAGATATTATTTACTTTTGCTTGTGTTTTTTAAGATAATTAAATTCTACATTGCCAAATTCTACCATTTGTGTCTAATTGAGTGTGCTTTCACTCAAATGGGGATAAGGATTAGGGGTTTTATTATGATGTTAAACTAAGATTTTAATAGCCCCTATACACATTTAGATAGGACCCTAGGTAGCCTTTCATCTAAGTCAAATTTGTTTAAGCAACTCCCTATGTAATCCTTAAAATAACCTCTTATGGAAGCCCATAAGTAACCATCTAGGTATTCCTTTACTTAGAAAGCCCTAGACATCCCAACCAAGGTAGGCCATTAGGTAGTCTCTAAGTATCCCCTAAATAATCCCTTATGGAACTCCATAAACAACCCCATAAATATTCCTAAACTCTCAAAAAGCCTTAGGTAGTCTCTTAAATAAACCTTATGTAGTCCCCATAAATAGTCCCTAGGTATCTCCTATGATAAAAAAATCCCTAGTTTGCCCCTAAATAGTTCCTTAGGTAACTCCTTATAACTCCGTAGATAACCCATACTCAAACCCATGGCTAGGCAAAGTTGGTAGCCCATATATAACTAGGTACGTAAGCCTACCCTATTTCACCCCATAGTAGCCCGTGGCCACAAAGGTAGAGTGTTGTGTGGTTAGAAAAGTGACCAGAGCAGTCAATTTTGAAGACTATGGTTTCAAGGTTGATCCTGACTTTTTTGCAATTTATGGATAGCTAAAAAAAACACAGGATGAGAAGGGCATGCAAGATCAAACACAAGCTGAAACACAAGATGACTTTATGGATAACTTCAATATAATTTTACTTCCACACTTTCAATTACATGGATGTAAGTAGGCCTTACACATACACTAAAATGGAGTGTAAATAAATTCCATTATGCAAAATGTAAGTCCTAACCCATAGACTCACATAACAATGGTTCAAACAATATACGATCTATAATATGTGTGCAAGTGTTTCTTGAATCGGGTTTGTTTCTCATGTGCTTGAAATATGTTGTTACAAGGGTTTTGTTAATTCAAGCCATAAGTTGCTTAAGAGGTGGCTTAAGAGAGGGTCAACCACCTCTTAAACAACTTATGGCTTGAATTAACAAAAAATATCATTTGGGTCCAAAAAACAATAAAAGGAACCAAGGGTGTTAAGGTAACAATATTTTCCAAGGATTGCATTTGACATGTGGTATTCATGTGTTGACTTGTTATTTTGAAATTTGCATTTTGTATATTCAAATTTATAATTGTGTCCTAGATTTAAATATTTGTTGATCACATCTTGGTGTTATATCATGTATAGCATCAAGATTCATGCTCTTTGCCAAATAAAAATGAATATTTTTTATTAAATACACATACTCAAATTTCATAATTTCAAAACCAAAAGCACCAAAATCTGTTGTAAATATGAATTTCACCAATTTAAACTCATGTTGTTTTTTTAATCATCAATATTAGGATCTTCACCAATTGTAAAAAAAAAATGATGCAAATTTGATGTATGAGAAAAGGACATTTTAAAATGAAATAGTAGAAAAAAAACTATTCACAATAAGATTTGGAGTGCTTTAAACATGCATTGAAGGATTGTTGAAACATCATGGGATACTAGTTCCCACCATAAGGGCATGGTCTAATTAGTGTTATGTGGGACCAAACATGCTTGGTATGATGTATATGATTTAAAGGAAAATTAGAACTACATATAATGTTAAAAGTAGTAGTAACATGCAAGGTTTTATTCTTTTTTGAATTCTTTTTTAAATCAAATATGAATTATTCGAGCCTCAAAAATAACAAAAATCATAGAATTACAAAGAAATGGCCCACATGAACTTTAACCGCATGTAAATTTTGTCTTTAATTTTGGTGAGAAGAGAAGATGCAAAATTCTTCTTCATGTTTGGTAGCACTTGTATACCTCCAATTCAACCTCTTTGTTTCAATTTCTTTTTCTATCTTCTTTTTCCAACCAGATTTGGATACACTTAATTGACCTTCAAAATTAGCACATTGAAATAAAAGCTTTTTCCTACTTTCCAAATGCAACTTTCTATTCTCTTCCTCCACGTGTCGAAGCTTTATTTCCATGGATATGGAGGAGGTGTGAGTATTATAACTACTTGTAAAAACATAACATTTGTTGCTCATACAAGCAAGAAACAAAAATCTGTGCAGAATTAATAGCAAAGGGGCTACGTCAATTCTGCAAAAAACCTACTCTTCTCTTGCTGCTCATACCAACCAGCAACAGAACTCATGCAGAATCTAACCAAATGGGGCTTGCATTTATTCTGCAAAAACCTTATGTCAAGATGATGAGGAGGAAATACTAAAACTATAGTCTTAGAATTGCAGCACCTCCTGATGGTTTTGAATCAAACACATAAAGGTCCAAATCTTCAATCTTTATGGTCCCCTTCTTCACTTTCGGGTAGTAATACACCTCCTTCACATATTACACGCCCAACCATAAGACACATCTTTTCAGTTCAGGGTTTAGGGTTTTTCAGTCTAGACAAAGGAAGCAAACTACAAAGTTTCCAATTATAATTTCACTCTTGTAAGGATTATGAATGTTTGCAAATATATACTTAATTCATTGATAGTTTGGGAAGATCAAATGCAAGAACTCTATAGCTCAAGAGTAGAGGAGCTAACAAACAAAGCAAGTTTTAGGGTTTAGGGTTTAGGGTTGCTGTCTTTTCCACTAGAAATTGTGCAATATATCTTTTTACCTTGAGAGCTGTGATGAAGGATGGAACCTCATTTTCCTTAACAAGTGCCACAACACAGCCACCCCATCCAGCGCCTGTCAAGCGTGCTCCCAATGCTCCATTACGCCGGCATATGTCCACTAGATTCTCTAGTTCTGGGCAACTGGAAAATAAAAACAAACAAACAAACCAAAAACCAGAACACAAATTGAACAAGTTGTTTAGGAACAATTTTACAACTTACAGAGACAGAGAGAGATAACAGCAAGAGCAGGAAGGCAGTTTGAAGAGAGAAAAGGAAAGACGGTGCAGTTGAAAGGTGAGGAAGGGAAATGAGTGAGTTAAAACTGTGCATGAACAGATGATTCATCTAAACCTAAACCCTAGGTCCACAGCAAAGGAAGCTTTTGGAGCTCGTGGAAAAGGAGGAAGGAGCACAACCCCAGTAAGTACTTTAATTGCTGTTACAAAACACAGACCTGCATTCATACAAAATGCTGCAGCTGGTGTGGCTCTCGTTCATTAGTTTCCCTAGCCTTTGCAAAACTTCTTCCTCCCTGCATCATGCGATTGCAGAAAAACAACATCAACTGCAATCAATTACCAGATCTTTCGTTTTTTTTTTTTTTGGGTTAATTTATTTTATTTACACTTTTTTAATTTAAGATCTTTGAATAAACTGGTTTGAGGATCCATGTAACAAAAAAATAACACCTGCAAGTTTAAATTTGCCAGAGACTAGACAACAACATATCACAAAATGAAAAAAAAAATCTTTGTTTAGTGCCTAAAAGGATCAGCAATTCTTACTGGTTTGACTGAGTGGCTGCTCGAAATAAATGAACCCGATTTGCTTCAGAGTACACATGTTTGGCTCTCTGTAAGTTGCATCATTTGAGTCAAATACAACATGTCCAAAAACTCTTTTAGTTTGATGACAATAAGAAGTGATGAAGAAGCTTATTCCTTCAATGTTGATTTATTTATTTTTTCCTCTTTGGCACAAAAGAGTGAGGACTTATTCAACATCATCAATTACCCATCATCCTCATGAGGCTGCTGCTCACCACTAAAAAGTGCTGGAATGAAATGGATTTTCTGAAATCCTCTCTCACACACCGACACAAGAAAAAACAAAACAACACAAACAAACAAAACAAAACAAAACTACACTCCAATAATGGAAGCAATTGGATCAAGAGTCCTCAGTGATGATGCTCATGAAGCAGCTATTGACCTGAAAAAGCTTGAAATTTGAAGCAGCAGATAGAACAGCAAGCGAGCTCGGAGACTTGGCCATCACTGTTCTCAGATTCTCTTGTAAAATCTCCTCAATCTCCTCGGTTGTATATGGTGCATCATGCAAATAATCCTGCAAAAAACTCATTACAACCCATCACCAAAAAAAAAAAAAATTTAAACTAACTGAACTTTGTTGCTAAATTAGATCTTGTGCCTTTAAACACAAAACACAATTCCATCAATTGTTGTACCAGTCCGAAAACTTCCAGTGAACAAATTGAACATGTAAACCCGATAAATAAATTGAAGGAAAATCTACTGACTGAAATTCCAGTAAAACAATCGAACATGTAAACCCAAAAAATAAATGGAAGGAAAATCTACTGACCAAAATCCAGTAAACCAATTGAATGCATAAACCCAATAAATAAATGGAAGGAAAATCTACAAAATGCAAAACAAAAGAAGAATGTTTTTTGCAAGGATTGAGAGACCAACCTCAACAGCAACGAGGGGGCTGGAAGACCCACGGGTGGAAGCATATGCCACACACAGACCCTCTACATCTGAGAGTGTATGTATGCTTGCAGTTGCCTCCTGTAATGGCATCTTCAGTTTTGCAGCCAGCACCATCTGCCATCACCCAAGTTGCACAATTGATCTCTGTCCAAAATTGCATAGGAGATGGTTCTCCTGACAAAAAAGCTTACATGGGTGCAACTAAAATACAATCAACATTGGTTGATGTTTGGTTTAGGGTTTAGGGTTTACTTACTAGAATCCTATAATCAAGACTGAATGTGTATAGGAAAAAAGGGTGAGGAACTTACAGCAGCTAGGCGGCACTCCACAACACGGTTATTGTAATTCGTGGCTGCAGTTACAGCTTTCTTTGATTCTGTGAGAGAGTTTGCAATCACAAATGAGCCTCCCTTGGGTAGCATCACATCACTTGCCTGGATTGGGTTAAAATCTATCAATTTGGCCACACCTCGCTTTGCCATCACTGAAATTGCCTGTATACACAAACACCCAAGAAAAAAGCCCTCAGAATTTGTTCAGCTGAAAAAAGATCACTCAGGAACACATAAACAGCACCCCAGAAATTTTTATTTATTTTTTAATTATTTAAAACCAGTTTTAATTGAAAGCCCTTACAGTTACTAGCAAGTATTGAAAGCACCACAAGAAAGTAAGACCCACAAGAGACAAAAATTTCAAAACTGTGAGAATTTTGCAAGAAAACAAATTAAATGCAAAAAGCTCACCTGATCCATACCCCCTGATTGCGTCCCAATGTGACGCTCACATGTGCAACTGAATTCTGACACATCTTGCTGTTCAAAGCAGCACACAAAGTGGCCAAAAAAATCCATAACAAGAGATTACAAATTCCATTCTATCACACAAACAACACAAAAAAACCCTTTCAGGAAAAAACTATGAGCTCATGTGTTGGGTATATAATTCCACTCCACCTGCTGGTTCTAATCTTACCATTAAGGTCTGGGGGGTGGCAACAGATTATGTCATTTTCTTGACCACATTATAATGACATAATTTCTCTTCCAGTGATGATGATCATACATACACTCCTAAATGGCCACCAAAAAATTGTCTGTTCAACCATTTTGGTTCCCATAAACCACACGCACTTTCCACTAATGCATATGCTAACGAGAGTACCTTAAGAAAGCCATATATTATGCTCATGAGAGTACCTTAAGAAAGTCATATATGCTAATGAGAGTATTAGCCTTTAGAAAGCTATAATACTATACTAGTGAGAGTACCTTAAGAAAGCTTAGATTGAAGGCACCACAAATAGCAATGACTGAGACACACACAAGTGAGGAGGAGCTTGACAGGCCGGCCCCTGTGATGATGGAATGAAAAATCATAGGTTAATAATAAGTATGAAGCAGCAATTCTGGAAGATGAACCCAAAAAGACAACCTTTGAGCTTGTGATATTGAGAGCTGCCAAAATCGCAATTGCAGATGAGCACACTATGGCTGCCGAGCTTGATAAGCCAGCGCCTGCAAATGTGTTTTTTTTTTTGCCATCCAGTTTTACACCCAGATAAGAGTTTTGGGTATTTGAATCTTAGCTTTTCTTTTAACCTAAGAAGAAAATTCGATGCTTTCATTTTGATGGAAAAAAAAATCTAAGAATATCCCCTCTCTATACAAAATAAGATTTACAGTGAGACTAGACAGCGCAATAATAAATGGGAACAACTGAGGACTTGCACCACATAATAATTTCACAACATCCCGCTGTATTAATGGCTGAAATTGTATCATGAAATATGAGTGTGGAGAAATACCGATGGGAACAGTGCCATCAACCACCACATTAAGCCCCACAGGTGGCCCGATATCTTGTGCATTGTGCGCTAGATACTCAAACACTCCCTTATACCTGCATGCAACAAAGATCCATCAAAACCCACATCAATATATTTTGTGTCAGGAGCAAAATACATTTTTGTGTTTTACCAATTTTGTGATGTAGCCACACTGGCAATTATCCACAAGAGGAGAATTAGCCAAATTTGGCAACACATCAGAGAGGAAAGTAGAAAAACTTAAGAATCCTCCTAGAATCTATTGTCTAAATATGATGATTTTCAGAATTCTTTTCCTCAAAATCTAGTTGACCGTAGCGCATTTTTTTCACAAAAATCCTTTATATGAGTCTCACTGGATTTGTTTGTTTTTTTTTTTTTGGGTTACCAAGTGGTGAAAATTGAACCCAACACACACGCACACACTGATCAGGAGTTACAGTGAAAATGTTGACAAAACATCATTCAGGAAGCTCTCTACAATGTTCAGAACCTTAGAAATCAGAAAGATGAAAATCAAAGAAACATACATACCCACAGAGGAAATAGTTGGCCCACACATGATTCTCCAGATTCACTTCCTGTAAAAGAAGCCAAGTTCAGAAAAAACCAATGATCATGTCAAAAATAAGCCTAGCCTTCTGGTTATGTTTGTGAACACTGGGAAAGGAACCTGGTGCAGCAAAAGGTGGTGCAGCTCAGCAATATACAAGAGATTATTGGTTTTGTTTTTGTGACCAAAAACCTGAGCTGGGTCTGCTTGAAATGTGCAGGTTTTGAACTCTTCGGAATCAATATTTGCAATGTGTAACATTGGTGGATTCTCTTGCGTGTTGTTGCTTCTCCCAATTGCAACTACTGTGTCCTGACGGATAGCCATTGGTAGTACAGAATAGCCCTCATAGTCGATATGCTCTCCAATCAAATTCACACGTCCTACATGCAAACTAAAAATTACTTTCATAAGCACAAAAAGAAAGTGATTTCACACTCGTCTCACTTCTATGCTTGACAGTTTGAAGAACTGCAGAAATGTTACTTTGCTATCTCAGAAATTCTATCTTTTTGAAAATCAAAGGGAAAGAAAGAACTTCAAAATTGCAAAAAACATTGGAAAATCTTCAAACTCTCAGCCTGGTGAAAACTCCGATTTCCATTCAGAGTTGAGGAGGAGGAGATGAAGAGGATTCAAAGTTTTGGAAGATTATTTTATATTCCAATTTTTTGGGGGGAAAACAATAAGAAGAAGGAACAACAGCAGACCTGGAGCTCGTGCAAAAATTTCAGGTTCTTGACCATACAATTCCACAAACTTGTGCTTCAGCTTGTTGTATCGAGCTTTTGCCACCTCCAATTGAGGACCTTCTTCATACACATCTGATAGAGAAGTGAAGACTGGTATAGTATCCTCCTCCATGTTCCCTGCCATAACATCATCATCAGTTCTTCACCAGCAAAAAACATTAAAAACAAAAAGAAACTAAAAAACCAAAAATTCAATCCAACAACAAAACCCTCTCACAAAAAACCGTCCTTTAGAAGAATATACAAACAAACACTTGTTGACACAAAAACTCCACATCCACCCAAAACTCCAAAACTTCACACCAACCCCTTCAATGCGTTGCTTCCTCAAAAAGCTTCAAAAACTGCAAACTTTCATCAAAAGACCACAGCTTTTTGGAGCTTTTTGGGGGTCTCAAAAATCTACCCACTCGCAGACAAAACAAACCAACCATCTTGTCTTCACAAAAGTGTAGATTATGATGATACCAAGAAACAGCAAGTCAGGAGTTGTTGAAGAAGAAGGAGAAGAAGAAGAAGACAACAAGACTTTTTAATGCTCTCCTCCTCCTCCTCCTCCTCCTCCTTCTCGTGCTTATTGAAACTTAGGGAGTGATATGACCTTCAGGTTTAGAAAGATTTGAGTTTTCTT